>SSNP01000006.1:8315793-8347018 GCA_006937955.1 Pachypanchax playfairii
TCTAGGCTTAAGACTCACTGACCAAGACCCCCACCCCCCCTAAGCCCCTCACACCCCCACCCCATGTCAGAACCTTTTCATTAGCATCAAAGTCTTAATCCACTTCAATATAAACATGTCGATAATCCTCCACTGCTCTTGAAAAGACTGTAGTTGTCGACGCTCGTGTTCTATGGCTGAACTCCGCCCGTGGACAAAGCAATTTGTCTCTGAAGCATCGGGGGAGAGGTGGGAGCTGGGTTTTGCGGTGGTGTTGGAGTTGGTATTTCAAAGCAGATAGTTTTTGCACAGGACTGCAAGAATTAATCTATTTTTCAGGACTTTTGGGGGGCCTTTGATAGAAATTCTGTGAGTCAGAGAGTTTATCCTCTGGCTAAAAGGTGAGCAGGAGACAGAGAGCGCAAATATGTGGGAGTGCACAGACACCATTGTGTCCTCTGTAAGGTGTTATGCAACCAGACTCTGTCTCATTTTCTTCTGATTTTACCAATACACGTGTGTGTGTGTGTCTGTGTTTGAGAAGATTGTGTAAATTTAATCTGAGGCGCTGATTGTATGAATAGGGTCCAAAAAAAAAGAATAATGAGAAAGAAAATACATATTAAGATCCAGATGGCGTTTCTCCTAATGAAATGCAGTGTGTTCGACATTTTCATGCACACGTACGCACACACTTTGAAACACAACACACACACACGGGAGTTGTTACAGGAAAACTGCACTGAAGAAATCAATTGCTGTTGCTAAATAGTGTTTCTGTTAATTGTGTTTGTGAAACTGATAAAAAAAAAGTAGGAAGAGTTAAATATTTTGAAGATGGAGGCAGAAAAAAACAGAAACGTATTTGTGGAAAATCTGGTTCCTTAAAAAAAAGAGAAAAAAAAAATCTTACCATTTTCCAGTGAAATCAGTTGTTTATGCTGAGAGTAAAAACGGGGTTGCGCATGCAAGAATGCAGGAGTTAACCACCGACAAGTTGCTTCAAATCAGGCAAATGTTCACAACCCACTTGCTCGGTGACACCAGAGTGTGTGATGTGAAGGTGTTTATGTGTGCAGAGTGTAAAGGTCTGCTGGACAAGGCTCCCCTCTTTACTCACCTTGACAGGCAGAAGACTGTAAAAAAAAAAAAAAAGAGAAAAATTGCACCATATTTCCTCTCATGTCTCTTCTGATACCGAGAATGTTTTCACAGCTGCTCCAATGTCTCCTTTCTCCGTTTTCTCACACTGCTGCTGTTAAGATATACATATATACCTGAACGACTGCTTCTGTCTGCGTTTACATATTGTTTTACCCATTTTTCTGACCCAATATGAGCAGAATTTCCTTAAAGAAAACGCAGGCGCTGATCTGTCCACACATTTAGAAATATAACAACCGTTTGTTTCCGCCTACTTCTGTTTTGGGTTACCCCTTACCCCTCCTTTACACTGAATGCGCAACAACGTTAGCGATACGTAATATGTGGCTGATAGCCGCCATTAAAGTCAATAAGACCGTTCCCAGTGGGCGCATGAGATGCGTCTCAGAAGCGTAGTGTCGCGTGCATTACGTTGCAGTTCTATTTTTTACGCGGTACGCTTTTAAAATGCGCCAAGCTCAGCAGTTTAGTCTGGAGCAGACAAGAAATCAAGCGTTTGCGAAACATAAAATACTAAGACGTTTGAAAATAAAAGGACACTGCAGATTTGCGTTTGCAAGACTACAAAAATATACATGACCTGTGATGGGTTTGAAGTCTGTAGTGGTGTAAAAATAAGCCACAATCCTTCAGGATACATGTTGTCGTCTTTCTTCCTGCTTTTTGTTGTGTGTACTGATGAAATCGCATCTCCTGGGACCAGCTGGATTTACGCAAGTGATACGCGTGTGAAGCACTCCCGGTGGAAAGGGAGGCGCGGCTGATTGTGCGAGCAAAACTATGCACGCTGCTGATGCTTTTAGAGAAAAGGCGGGGTTAGGACTGAAAGTCCCACCTACTTACCTGTACGCAGTCAAGCGTCAAATAACTAGTTACAGCTAAATGCATTTGACAAAAAAATTTGAATGTACAGCAGGAATATAGGAACTACATGAAATATTGGAATTGTATTTTTGTTTTCATACTTAGAAAAATGTCCCTACTTTGAAAAATGTTTCCGTAGAGAGGTTGGACTTGAAACATATACTGCAGCCACCCACTAGGGGGCACCAGTGTGTTATTCAGCTTCTGCATTATGTTTCTATGTCTGCGTCAATTGTCCAGGTATATTGAAGTGGGGAAAAATAAAACATGCAGGATAGTGGACCTCAGGGCCTGGAGTTGAACACTGCTGGGTTCAACTTAAACCACCAAAAACGGGATTTTTTCTTAGTCCATCTATTCAGACTGCATTCTACAGTCAGTATCTACAGAAGCAGTACTTTCTAATTATCGTTCAGCTCATCAAGCACAAGTTCCATTTATCCCCATGCTGCTGTAGACAACAAATCCTTACAGCAAAACAAACTGTAAATACTTTTAAAGCAATATCAATCTAGACTGTGGAGACGACCTTAAGTGTCTGAGGGTTGCTATCTGCTCTAAACATTGTTCGGTCTAAAGACGTCTGCTCATCTGACACGACAGTAGGAGGGGAAAAAAAAAACGTAGTTAATGAAGTACTTTTTTCCCCTGGAGAAAACAGACCTTGGTGGGTCTAAATGTTTGAGAGCTAGCTAATTGTGTGTCCCTGCGAGAACAAGGTTGGTGGATTCTGCAGGCGAGGCCGTCACACCTGCTCACAGGAGCCGCAGCAAATGAAAAAAATCCAAAGGAGCTGCGGCTGGAGAGCCCTTCTCTATTAATAAAAAGTTAAGTTCTGGGAGCAGGGGAGAGAGCATGAGAGGACGGTGTTTGCATAATGGGAAATGGAGTTTGTGTCACGGTGTGTTACCGTGTGTGGAAGAAAGCACACCCTCTTTGTCTTCATATATTTTGCTTTCTGTCACGTCAAAAATAGCCCCATCAAAAAAATAAAATAAAATAAAAAATACTGCATAATATGCATTGGCAAGAGTGGCAGAGTACCGGGAGGCCAAAAGCATATGAACCATTGTACTGTGGGTAAATGTCAACTCTTCTTTCAACAAGTCTCAATCCTTGGCTGCTTTTCAGCACAGCTACGACTTTATTCACACTGAATATGGACAGTGAAATAAAGTTGAACTGTCAGACCTGAACAGTTGCATAAATCATCCCAGAAATGTAATTTCCATTCTCTAATTTAAGCATTCTTTCTCTTTTATAAGACATAAAGGGTAAAAATAATAAACATCAAATTCTTAATTTCGAAATCTTGATTTTCATTTCAAATAATATTCTCAAGAATGTACTATTAGAGCCTTTCATTAAACACACAGGATAAAAACTACTGTCGCTTGTGTTGGAAGGAATAAAAAAAATACAGGTGAAACATCTGTTTAACAAGAGACGTCACAGGTCAACAAATAAAGACTATTGACTGAAAGATATTTGCATAAAACCACCTACCCAGTTGATTACCGACATTAAGAAAATTATTTGTTTTATTCCAAGTTTTCTGGTTAGTTATGCAAATTGGGGTACTATCTATCAAAATATGCACTCATTTGGATGCATTTTCAGCACAGAAATCGGAGCGGTCGGTGATGCCAGCTTCTTAATTCTTGTTACATTTTGTTGGCAAATTACAGTAAAAGGTTTTCATAGTGGGGGTTTTGGACCTCTCTTTTTTTATCACTCCATAAATTAGAAAATAATCTCAGCAGCCAGTAGAAATCTAGTTTTTGCCATGATTTTAGGAGTATATTATGTAAATCAACCAGAGCCCATTTTTAAATGAACAACTTTCAGAATGAAAACACTTTTGATCTGAGAAGGTCCGTCCGTCCATCCACCCATCTAGAATACTTAAAATCTAGCTAGCTAGCTCATGCTAGTGCCAAGTCCTCATTGAACAATATCATAAAAATCAGCTAAAAATTTGCGGATTTTGCTAAATTCTAAGCCTTTACATGATCATATACATTCTTATTTATTCAAATCTCTGGTTATTTTTAAGCACAAGTAGCAGCAGGTAGTTGCTAGCTGTAGCACTTTTTGTGCTGCCTGTAGCATGTACAGCAGGTTTTGTCTAATATTTCTGTTCCAAAAACCATATAATATCAAACTTTGTTGTTGTTTTTTTTATTGGGTTTGTGTGTTCTGCGATGGCATTTTTAAGATTCAAATTGTTTAAAAATGGCAGCAATCCACATAGTTGTTTGTTCAACTTAAACTAGCCTTTAGCTTTTCAATCTAACCAGACTACCTGATTTCTCCATGCTGAGGTCAGTCAAAGAGCAATCTACAACCATTTGAATATTAATTATTCAAAGCCTTTTATAGAACTCTACTTCAATTCCATCCAAACTGTTATTTTAAAAAACAAACTGGACTCTTAGTCCAGTTGTAAAAGGAAAACAAAACAAAATGAACTTTGCCTTGACCTTTCAAAAAAAATTGCAAGTAAATTAATACAAAAAGAAACAACAATGTTCCTTTTTTTTTAGAAGCAAAAGTCTTATAATGTTTCTGACAGACATGTGCAGCTGTAACAATTTCAGGCAGGGAGTGTGTGCACAGCTGACAGGGGAGATGATATACCGGCTGCAGCAAGTGCTTCCTGACAGTAAATGTCTCCCTCTCTCCTCCAGGTTTACTGTCTTAAATGGATTATAGTCCATGGGCAGCTCAACAGCATCCTACACACGTCTGCTCCCAGGTTCACATGTGTCGCTGTGATGTGAAGAAGAGCACATAACTAGCATCCTCACGAGAGCCGGTCTAGCCTCCGGTTGAATGTTAGCAGGCCACTAATCACGTTAACATCGATCATGTGACTGCCCTGCTTTTGACCTTGCTGCACTCCTTTCACTTAGATCAGAGGTGCATTGTAGCATCATCCACATTAAAGACGCAAAGCTCATAATGTCAGTGCATTAAAGAAGCGCTAATATGGGGAAACCACATCCAAGCTATCACTCAGGCAGTTTGTCTGCGGCTGTAACCGTGGGGTTGCGAGAGCTTACATGTTTTATCCCACGAGTCGGTGTGATGTGTGTGGGCCGCTGCCGCCGTTCATACCCCTCCCTTGTAATACGCTAATATGCATTAGAATTAAGCTCATGCCTCTGAGATGAAAACACCGGAATTAGCCGTCAAAATGAGAGGCACGCTGAAGAGAGCTGGAAAGAATAAAGAGGGGGGGTGGGGGTGTAGTGGGGTGTGCAGGGCTTGATGATATTATGAATGTAATGTTTCTTTTCATAAAGTCAGGGATGAGGTCGCCACAAATGATTCCCCTCGACGTAAGTCCGGGAAATGAAGCTTGCTCTTTTCTGCGCGGATAATTAGCTCGGCTGACAGCCGATCCCCATTTGTGACACTGATTTTTTTTTTTACCCTTCTCTAGTTTGGGATTATAATCCCTCCTTTGAGGATGTGTCAGTGACTGAAGTATTTTTGTCCTTCTAGAAAATTTCAGCAATTAGAGGTGGTGCAATAATACACATCAGCTCCTTGTAATTAGCAAGCATTTGAGATGAAACTGAGAACCCTCTTGACCTGACGGGAGCTCAGCAGTGATGCATTATGTGTCTTGCCTCCTTGTCTTTGTGTGCCTCTAAGACTCAGCGTACACAAGGGAGTCAAGTTAGCATGAGTAAGCATTATGCCTTCAACAGAGCACAGAGCATCACCCTTCAGCGAAAGCCGCCGATTCAGCGCTAATGTCCGAACGCCCCCCAATTCGAAGAGCCCCACAGCACGTGACATTTAAAGACAGCACCATGTGTGGATCTCTTTAAAAAGTTCTCTTCACGTCTGTTGCCTTTTTTTTTTTTTTAGAGCTGCCAACTTGTTGTTGATTGTCCGTGTCCGGTGACGGTTATCATTGCTGATGATGCCCTTCCCTGTCAGGCCTTGACCCCTTTCCACTCCCGCTGACTTATCATCTGTCACGGACAGCATGAGGAAAGGGTGGGGGGGCAGAGAGAAGCAAAGGGACAGGGAAAAGAGTTGGCTGAGTGCCTCCAAGGTGTTTAATTGTCTTCATTGATGACTGCCCCACCTGCTCGCTTGACATGTATTTTCCCAGCCAAGGGATGTCATGCATAAACAAATAACTCATACACCTGATCTCTCTGTGGGGGAGATTTATGGGGACCTGATGAGCCCGACTCTCCTACAAAATCTAGGCATAACAGTGTCTCAATGTCCAGTTTAACAGCATCTGGGTTTGGACATATTGGTGGACTCTTGGTGTTTGCAAAAATCAGAAAACTTTTTTTCCCTGCTCTCATCTTAAGTCCTTCCCTTGCCTCTCACTCGATGCCTCAGTTGAATTACCAACTCTTTGGAGTGATTGAATTAACAAGCTGGGGGGTCATTAAATCAATAAACACAAGCAAAGATATGACATCTCAGGCCTTTGGCCTTAGCTCTCTTCTGTTCCGCTTTAGCAGCAAAAACTACTTCAAACAGTAAAGACGAGCGCGCGTGTCATTAAATTTAATTGCATGATGCAGTAGGGGGAAAAAGAACTCCAAAATACCACCCATCTTTACTAATTCTGCTCTTGCAGCAACCTTGGACATAAATACAGGAAAAACAGGAAGTAGGGTGAGTTGTTACTGGAGAAAAGTACAATTCAACACAAAACCTCAGTTGCAAAAAGTTAGGACATTATAAAAGGTAAAAAAGTTTCCATTAGTAGTTTCAGCCTTGGTGGTCAGAAGCTCAATCTCTCCCACCGTTCGCCGTCTCTGCCCATCTCCACTGCAGACTCTATAGTTTGAAAAGGTCAGCACTGTCTGTCAGCTTTATTTGAACGAGTCTGAAGACCCATTTAAGACTGATTTTAACTTCAAATGTGCTGACCTAGACGACGCCGAGCTGCTTGAGTCCGGGCTAAAAAGCTGTGATTTCCCTCGCTGCCTCCAACCATCTTTCTACATTAGACTCTCGCCCTGCTTGATTCATTTGGATCACTTTCAGAGAGAGAACTATGAAAGCCCTTGTAAAATGCTTAAGCATGCTAAACACCACTTATAAAATTTAAATGGGCCTTCAGTTCTGATGCCGACTTTTTTTTGCATGTGTTACTGCTGCAAATGCAGTTGCGCATCAGGTTTTTATTCTAGTGGCTTCAATGAAAATCTACAGAAGGTGTATGCAAAGTGGAATCCAGATGGTATTTGCATATTTATTTATCTTGGAGGATACCAACAGTGAAAGGGCATGGTAATAGTTCCACACACACATTGCAGACGTTTTCCTTGCACCGCTGTTTAAGTTCAGATACTTTTTATTAAACATTCAACACCAACAGATTGTCCTAGAGTCCATATTCTTCCTTGTTGGTGCTTGCAGGGGCATGTCCAGAGAGGGGAGGGGGGGGCACAGGCCACCCCAATCAAATTCAATCAATACTTTTACATCAATCAAATAAAATGATTAATGAAAGTGTAACACTGACATTGTGCTTTAACTGATTTTTAATTCATTTTGGTTTACGATAGTTACTTAAATTATGATAAAAGGTCTATAATTTTGTAAAAACAAGATTTTTTTAAGGTTTATATGTGCCACCCTTTTGGAAATCTGTGCCTCTACCTGGCCCCTCAACAAAGATTTTTTAGACACGCCCATGGATGCTTGACTTGAAGTTTAGTCTTGAATCTTGATGTCATCTGTTGATAGTTGTTTTAGCCCCCCTTACTTTAACCGTGAGCGGTTGAAACTTACAAACAATTCAGTCGGTTTTGTAAGACCACCCTTCCTTCACCATGTCTAAACTAGTAAACATTCAGACATGTTTTATTTAGATAATGTGCATAAAAATGTACTTAAGAAGTTGAACTTTTATCAGTTTTTTGTCAGAGAATTATCAACAAATTCAGCTCGAACACCAGCAGCTCGTACCAGTATCTTTTTCTCTACCTTGTCTGTGCTTGATTTGAAGTTTTGGCCTAAGGATTAGAATCTATGTAAACATGTGAAATATCTGCCTTTGGGAAATTTTTTGAAATGACTTGTCAGCTTATGACTTGAAAGTTTGGGCTTGTTTCGCTAACAAGCAGTGAGAATCTTTCAAATGTGTGCTTTGAGGTATGTTAAAAATGGTCCTTTTTGTTTGTTATGGTCAGCTTGTGACCACAATAAACTAACAATTTCATTTATGGACGATCCCTAGTGATGTAAAACACCAACCATCTCTGACCGTGTCTTAGCTGAAAAATTAGCTAAATTAATTGTTGTGTGTGTGTGATTTTTGTAAGAAATCATTCCTCAAAAATGAAAATCAGGTCAGTGTGTTGAATAACTAAACATCACAAAGTGCATCATAAATGAATTCTATTGAAGTTTAAAGCCTAAGATCTGAAATAATGATTTAAAAAGTAAACTCAGTGCTTTCAGCAGCTTGTAAATCATTTATCCTATTTTTGGATCTTTTCATATTTTATTCACATTGAGCCATCTTGCCAGGGCAGATTACAGTGTATTTATATGAAAATCATTGTAGTGCACCAGAAAGCACACCTCCTCCATGTTTCAACCTGATAGCCAGGTATGACACTAATCGTTTCAGACTGGAATCGAGGCGCCGAGGGAGAAGAAAGACATGAGATGGGGTTTGGGGTGGGGTGGTGGGGGTGTAATGGAAGGAAAAGAGTCAAAGGGAGAAAGTCATAAAATGGCTAGAGGTGATCCCATTGGCCAAAGTGGGCCATTTGTGTGTGTCTGTGTGTGTTTGCGTGGCTGCGGTAAATAGATGTCAGGCCCTATCATCTCTGCCAGCTTAACGAACCATGACACTCTCGCTAGGTGAGGCTGAGAGGGCACACAGGTTAGTTCTCGTTACGGGAACGCACAAACACTTTTCCTCTCATGTAGACATGCTGGAAAAAGCCAAGAAAAATAAATACATTCTCCTCTACTTCAGAAGCTATTCTTGCCCAATACAGCGTGGATGCAACAGTCTTGTTAAAAGCCTTTTCCAACTTCTAAAACGCAGCGACAGGAAGTGAATAACTCCCACACTCGTGTTTTGGCTCATAACCTCAAGCCCACGGGGGATGATTAAGCGGAGGTAAGAACGTGTCCAGTCCTCTCTCTCTCTAAATGTAAAGTGCCCTTAAAAAGCAAAATGAGAGCTTCGGATGCGGCGTGAGCAGATTTGGCTTCAGTTGTGTGTCTGTTTGCGTGGAGGACGCTGGAAATGTCCTGCCCCACTTATCTCCCCTCATTTCTTAGTGAGAGTAGAGAGGGAGACTGCTGTCTGTCCCTGTCTTTAAATAGCCACCCCCTCCTCCACTTCCTCTCCTGGGGGGCACCACTGGACGCTAGCAAAGTCAATGCTGCTAAACCATTCACATTCTTCAACTCATTTACCCTTCACAACACACCAGGGGGGCCACTATTTGAAGCATTTCTGCTGTTGAACCTTGTGTCTTTCAGTTTTCGGGTTTGTTAAATCAATACGAAATCAGCGCCTGCTTTCCATTTCCTTACAAATCCTCTTACTCGTCGCTCAGCCTTGCTACTTGTCCATCAAATCCTTCAGCTACTCGCTCTTTCAACTCAATGTAACTCTTATTTTCCCACAGTCTAATGCTGCCCTCCCCTCACACGGGCTCACTGGACTTCCTCTTTAGAGCACACCCAATTTGCAGGGAGTAAGTTAGAGAGGGTGATATGAATCTTATCTCCCTGCTGCTTTAATTATTCCATCTTCAAGGTGCGTTCCTCTTTTTGACGGCGCCGGGTTATTAAATAGTGTCCATTTTAATCAAGGAGTGCTATAGCTCCAAATTGGGCAAGTAATTAAAGGTGGAATAATGAAATTGAATTGCAAAGTGGACTGCATTTTTCTCTGAACTGGATTTGGTTCATTTTGCGGCTGACAATTGGTCTTCTGAGACAGTCCCACTGGGCGGAATTGGATTCATTTCTGAACGGTTTCATCTCGTAAACCCTCTCTTCCTTAAATTCCCCTCTCTCCCTTCTCTTGTGTTTGGAGAGAAATGAACCCCACACATGATAAGCCTTCATAGCTTTCATTCTCAGTGTTCTTGTTTCTTCCGTTCCTCTGAGTGTCTCCGGTCCTTCCTGTGCTGCGTAACGTCGTATTAATGCCTGTCTCCCAGACAGAGTCTGATAATTACCAGGAAAGTAAAGCAAACTGTAGTGCAGTAGCTTCATATACCACAAACAAACCTTTTATAGGATTAGAGTGTCCTGTTTATTGTGTTCTTGTGATGTGGAAAAGTGTGTGTTTGTGTATGGGTTTCCTTAGCAACGGGGCTAAATCACAGCCTCTGCCAGAATTGTACCATTTGTCATGAATGTTCAAGTATTTGCGTGCTACTTTTAGCTCTAGTAAAAGCTTTCAGAAGGATCCAGTTGGTTGGCGTTTATCATCCAAATACAGTTCCTGTAGACCTTTCTTCTCCATCGTTTCGGACTCTGAAATGGAAAAGCCAATTTAAAAGCAAAAACACGTTTAGTCATCTTCGGCTTCCCATTAGTTTCATTAAAATCACAATGTCAACAGATACAGTGAAACATTTTGCTTTTCCAACCATGTGAAATGCTTCTTGTTTAACAGTGCCTTCACTGGCAGAAATTCAGATCAATAATCAAGATTTAGATTTGCATTTATCTGTACTGACTTCTTTAGGTCATCTTCATCCATGACAAGATGCCTATTTATGTGGATAAAATATCCTGCTGCAGCAACACAACTTTAAATCAAACCTTACTTGTAGTTTTCAGTAGTTCACGTTGAATATGGAAAACTGTCTTGACATGAGACATTTAAAAAGTTGGGATCAAAATAGTAGCTAAGATCTTTTGAAGTGATTTTTTTTCTGTGGAAATATTGTGAGCAGTTAATATTTGACCTGCCATAGAAAGTTATTTTAATGACTTCACATTGGAGATACAACGTTTAGGTCTGACCATTCATGAGCTAATAGTCCAAATAGGGCTAAAACCAAAGGGCTTGCAGTCATCTTAAAACAACTCCAATTTCCCCCCAAATTATAGTGATTTACTTAAAAAAACTATTGTATAAACTTTAACATGACTGTAAGTTTTGTATTGCACATTTATGTGTGCTTATTTTAGGCAGATATTAGCAAGGGAGCTAGCTAGTCAGAAATTAGCAAGGGAGCTAGCTATTTTTAGCACTTCCTGATAGAAAGGTGACAGCAAAATCAAGTTCATGTGAACTATTATAAAATGTTTGAGATTTAATCTTGCTTTTATTTTTAGCTAACTGACTCTGCTCAGACTAACCCTTAGTTTATCTGTCCAGTAAGAACTTATCTTTACTTATCCAAACTGACATCTCTCAGAGACCATTCATAACAGGTTAGATATTATTTGTTCATCAACTAGAAACAGAAAGTCACTTTAAAATATATAAGTGTCACTTTAAGAGTTTTAGCGGCCCTAGTTGCATCAAAGGTTTTGCAATGGGTAACTTTTCCATCCATCCATCCATCCATCCATCCATCCATTTTCTAAACATGCTTCTTCCTTTTTTAAGGGTCACAGGGGGCTGGTGTCCATCTCCAGCAGTCTTTAGGCAAGACGCGGGGTACACCCTGGACAGGTCGCCAGTCCATCACACACCACCGCCACACATAGAAAAACAACCATTCACACACACACTCACACCTAGGGACAAAATAGAGTTTGGGTGACTTTTCCCCTCTAAATATCTGCTCACAGCATCATGATCATCCTCTTCTTGCTCCCGTTTACCTCAAATGCCTCTTCAAGCTTTTCCTCCCTGCGCCTCAAGGTACCCAGGCTCCCTATCAACTGCACTCCAAACAAACAGCCGGCGGATCAGTCAGGTTTTCAGGCATACGCCTTAGGGAGACAGCAAAACAGGAGAGGCAGGGAGGAGAGGAGGAGGAGAAGTGAGATACACAAGTAGGAACTGCAAAAAAAGAGGAAAAGGGTGTTAGAGATGGGGGTGTGCATTGATCTTTGGGGAAAATAAGCTCATGCTTACTGTACTGTATACTTCTCTTTTCTTGGTAAATAGCAGGGTACTTCACACCACTTGGAGTGATGAGTAATAACCGTGTTTATGCACAAGTTAGTGCGCCTTGTTCTACTGTATTTACATATTCAGATTTATAGCCACATGCATATGAAACTGTCGGAGAGCAGCACGTGTGTATTTGCTGCAAACCGTTAGGATATTTGTGATTGTTAGGATTTTTCTGTGTGTATGCATGTTTGCGGCTGTAAGGGATTCTTCACAAGCCAAGAGAACTGAGAGACTCTCTAGCATGCTCTATTTCTGTTGGTGTCCTGGCAGGCCTAATGCAGGTAATTAATGGGAGCGAACACTGCAGCTAAGGATGGAGAGCAGAAGAAGAAGAAGGGCTTAGTTTAAAAGATAAAAAGAAAGGGGAAAAATCAGAGCATTGGAAAGATTTTCACTCCATTGAGGAGAAAATAAAGCCAGCGTCAACTTGTGATTGTGAAATGAAAATGGCTGCCTTGAAGAAAAGCTTTTATCCCGAGTGAATGTGCTGTTTGCTGAGTCACAGCTTAGCCCTTTAGCAACGCTTTATTACTCATTTCACACGTTTGAGTTTCTCCATATGTTAAAAGGCAGTGCAGGGAGAAAAGCGGTCCTCAAGTGAGAGAGAAACCAGATGACATTGATTGACGTTTGGCAGTGATGAGCAATCCCTTACTCAAAGTCGGTGACCCCCCCCCCCCCTTCCCCCCTACACTCACACACACACGCCCCCCTTTCTCGTTAGCGCAAGGCGGCTGCACAATCGACCCTAAGCGCGAGCACGGCAGCAGCGAGGCGAGCTGCACTGCTTCTCTGAAATCAAGAGCCCATTTAGGCTTAATGATGCGCCTGCCGTACGCCGCCTGCATCAAATCCAACTTGGAGGAACACATCACACTTCTGTCCCCACGCTGGCATCATTAGCCGGCTTGTGTCCACTTCCTAAGTCAAAGGTCACAATGACAATTCGCCAGTACCGTATTTAGGAACATTACCACCATCACTCACAGCAGTAATGAGGGAGCAGCAGATGGATGCCATTCTAGAAACTGCTTTTAATGACCGAACAGGGGATCGGTGCTCCAGTGCCCAATTGAATCCTGCAGACTCCCACTCTTAAAGGGCAACTGCCACGTATCCAAGCCAAATTGAAGCAGGAGGGCTAATTTCAAACAGTCTTTTTTTCTGTTTCAGCTGTGTCTTGCTCTGGTGATTATTCCCCCTCCTTTGTGATAGCAGTGAGTGTAGACAGCAGATGAGAGGAAGTGCATTATCCCTGGTTTTGCTGTTTTTGTTTTGCACAGCAAATCGGGCTTTGGTTTTATCCAGCGTCGGCCATTTGGGAGCTCCTTGTCTTGCTTTGTCCACCCCCTCAGTTTCACAATCCTCAGTTTTTGTAAATGAAGTCTTTTGATGGTTAATCAGTTCTGGCAGATTTAGAATAGGATTTAGCAATACAAAGGTGGTCCCACAGCATTGTAAACCCTCCCCATCCATCCATCAATCCATCCATCCCCTGTTTCCTCCCTTATACTTCTGTTTGGAAACTGAAAAATACTGTACACAAATAGCTTTAATCAACACAGACGAGCTTAAGAGCTCTTCTCCGTCTCCGGTTTTGCCATGTTTTGCTGGCACATTGATCATTAATGCACCCTTACTGTGGAATATCACATCAACTTTTAATTGCAGCACTTGGAGGCTGAGGGCAGGGGAGAACAACAACATGTCTGGTTCCTTCCTGTTTTCAACCAGTCATGTGTTTTCCAGCTGAAAAGTCACTTGTTCAGAAACTTGTTTCAAACCACCGGGGAGGAAGGGGCTGAGGTTGTACCGGGGAGAGACGCTAGGCAGGGTGCATATCTCGAACCCATGAGACTGTCTCGCTATTACCTCATTTCCCCTGTTTGTAATTATCAGTGTGTATTATCCGTTAGCCAGCGCAGACAAAGGCCTTTCAGGACATGGAGGAAGCCACAGGAGATACAATGCAACAGGATATCGGGCCATCTTTCTCCTGTCCCACGGGGTAAAACCAGGAAAACAGCTTAAGCAAACAGCCTCCCAGGTAGTGTCCTCATTAGTGCTATTCTCGCTATTAACAGCATTAGTGCCAATGTTTTGATTGCTGTCATTATCATTAGCAGCTTGAGCAGCACGGCTACCAACTAGAGAGGGTTTGGCAGTGGGGTATGACAGGTGTTTTTACTTGTTGACAGCCCAAAGCAGGCAGCTTGTTGTTTGGAAGAATATCAGTGAAGTCTTTTGAGGGCCAGATTAATAGTTTCCAAGAACTGAGAGCGTTTCCAGATCATCAGCTGTTTGACGTGTGGAATCTTCACAGCTTTCCCGCCAAAACCGCTGACAACAAGATAGCACAAAAGGACAAGGTGTCACAATATTTTTATTCATTTATTTGGTTAGTTAATAACAGAATGCCATTAGGCGAATCTCCAGGCAGCTCTTACCGGTCTCCCTGCTGCTCTTGCCTTGTTTATTCAGGCTTGATTCACGAGGTCATTGAGATTTATCGCAGCAAATAACTTTTTCCTCCTATAAAACCCTGCCGGTAAATACAAGCCAAATTGGTCAGTGAAAACTCATGCAGCCCTTATGTTCAAATTTATCTGACAAGAATGAGATTGTGTGTGTCACTAACATAACAACGATGCTTTTTTTTTTTTTTAAGAAAGGGAAAAGTTGCTATGAAAAGCATGTGCCTTACATTGAAACAGGGGGATTACACAATCTTCTAAAAGGATGGACGGTGGAGGTCGCTGCTCAGATATTTGTCATCATGTCGCCACGCTGATGCACACATTTCCCAGGCTGCCGTGATTGACAGCCAAGGTATCACTGAGAGAATGTGCTCACGGGGGAACGGTTGTGTGGTCACACAAGTGTTAATGTCAGACGTGTTGTTGCTGACCCTGATGTGTTGTGTGCACGGTTGGACGGCGACAGACACCTGGGAGGTAGAGGAAAATAGAAAAGGGGAGAAAATGATCATTTTAAGAGGGAGGAAGTGGGTTCTCACTGATGAAATACGTGTTGTTGTGACTTTTTCTGGCTATTACTCCGCTTCAGCTACATTTTTTTCCATCCTTCATCCACCTCATGAATGTCTTTCATTCTCATTTAGAATTTTGGTAGATGTGATTCTGTTGCATCTCTCAATCCATACAATCAGACCGTGGTACTAACGAGCGTTCAGCAAGGAGGGGAGATGAAACGGGCAACTGTCAGATGCGGCGCCTTAAATTACTGCTGCTTACATGTGACATTAAGAAGCCTACGAAAAGAAGTAGAGAAAGCCAAAGAAAGAAGGGGGAGACAGAGACTGGGTGTGATGTCAGAGGAAATTAAAGCCTTTCAGCTACTTATTGACGATTATTCAAGACATAAAATGGGAAGCGAGAAGGAAAAAAGGTCTAAAACAGCGACTGCTTCCGACCTTTTCGAGGAAAGTTACCCTCCCACTGAGTAAGACTGTGCTAATTTAATGTTAAGGCAGTGGAAGCGGCTGTCAGCTTTTTATATTGTTTTCTCTTCTACTCTGATACATTCTACTCTGCATTTATTTATCCATAGAAGTAACACCAAAATACTCTGTGGCTTAAAATTACCTAATAAACCGCCAACATTAGCATGGTTTAATACTAATCAGAGTCTCCTTGTATCTGTTTTTAGTGAAAGACAGGTGTTGACATTTCAGTTTGGACATTACTATCAGCATCAACCCAGGGTACCAGCATCTTTATGGTCTAATCCTTCATTAAGGCTATTGTCAGAACCATGGGGGTGATATCGATTGTAATCTGAAGGGAGAAATCTATGGTTTTCACACATTGAATGGCTGCCTCCCCCGTCGCCACACACTGAAGATGAATCACACTCCTCTTAAGGCCCATTATTCACCCATTATTGGCAAGTGCTTGTGCTCACTTAATTGGACAAGTTGTCTGCAACTGCCAACCCCCTGGGCTGGCCAAGACAGAGCCTCAGCCAATCAGCCTAATTGATCCCAGCAAATGGTATTAGTCTTTGCTTGCGGTTACTGATAACAGATTTGTTTAAGGGTTTTTTGGGGGGGAGTTTTAAGGTTTGATATGTCACAATAAATTTCAGTCCTGGAATAAAAAGAAAATTAAATTGTATATGTCAATGAATCCAAATCAACAAAAGCATTTATTTACTTATTTAGCTGGCGATCGTTTCACAGGGAAACGTTGCCAGACCGCGGTCAGTTTCGCGCCAAGATCTGCTCGCTGCGAAGTACTGTTTCTGTTAAAAACGACTAGACAAACTTCTACTTTACGCCACAGAAAAGCTTCCCAAATTCCACTTTGGGAATAAAATGTGATCTTTAGTCCCAAAGGGGATCTATGTAGGCCACCCAAGCTGAGGTGTCCTTTTACTGTCAAGATAGAAGACAAAAGAAAAGCTCCTCCTAAGTGATTTAGCGTGGTCTCTGTCAGCAAACATCATTCCATGTCAGTAGCCTTCAAAGCTAACACGTCTCACTCGTACTGGCAAACACAGAGCTGTTATTTCCAACTTGTTTTATGTCTGCAGTTCAAAAAGAAAAGAAAAAAAACACAAAATGAAAAGAAAAAAAAAATGGGGTGAGAGTCGTGGTACATGGTTGAAGGGCTGGGCATGGATAAAGAGACTTGCCCTGAAGAAAAACTAAGATTTCCAAAGCTTCTAGTGTGTTTCGTTTTTTTTTTTTTTTTTTTGTTAACACGCTCACAGCCATGATTGATGTGCTATTCATGGCTCCTGAAGGCGAAGAAGGGATTTGGCCCCCAAATAAAAATAAACAGCAAAAAGGAATAAAATTGCATTAAGATCGGCACATTTAGATCAAATGAGCTCATCTTCTCTGTAAGAGGAGTTCTAAGTGAGCTGTTCTGTGATAAGGAATTATTCCATGGGTTCGGGAATAGAGGCCGCATCAAACGTTTCAGTCAGCCGAGCCACGGTCGTAACGTTCTGCCTTCTGCATATACATCAGCGGGAGAGGAGAGGAGGAGGAGGAGGAGGAGCTGGGAGGGAGAGGGGGGGGGCACAGAGGGGGCACTCAGCGGGCATTTTAAACACTTTGGTGTTAAGCAGACACATACTGATTCTCTCCAGCGAGAGCTTGAGACACATTTACATTCAACTGCTTATTAGAAATATAAAGAGAGCAAAGCTGGGGAAAAAAATTACAAATCTTTAATAGTGCATACTGATTTAGATTTTTTTTACCCCCCCCTTAAGTGTGGCTGTTATCATATCCCCGAACTTGATAGTGGTGGAAAGTATGAAAGCCATAATAAATAGATAAGAAGAGGAGGAGGAGCTGTGCGTGTGGACGCCTGCTGTCAGGTCCTTCTGTCAGTGTGAATTATTGCTGATCCCAACACATGTCCAGTGGGGAGGGGCTGGTTGTGATTCAGTCTTTGCAGGAGATCAAAATGTCATCTGGCTCACCTACCTCTGAGTGTACCGGCGTCCTCTGCACAGATTCCTGCAACAGAAGGACAGGTAGTCTCACTGTAACAGGCAGCACTATAGTGAAAAACCTACAGCAGATGCTCAACAGTTCTGCAGCTACAAAAGTGTTGATCTACCTGACTTTGCAGCGTAGTTCAGCTGATTGTCTCTGCAACACAAGTCGTCCTTCGAGTCCAGCTGGAAGTGGGGACGTAAAAAACTTTAACAAGTGTTTTTTTTGCATTCTTAGTTTATTGGCTGTGGTGATTCCGAAATATTTGCAGGGTTATCAGTTTTCTTGAACTGTTTTTTATTCAATGTTCTTTTGCTTTTAGTGTTTTATTTTTTAACAAAACACATTGTCCTAACAGAAAAACAACGTTTTTAACATGTTTATTTATCAACGTACATTTGTTTGTTTTTTTCCGAAAACTCATTGTACAGTACAGACCAAAAGACACTTTTTCCAAAGTTTTGGTCTGTACTGTATATTAAACTCATCCTACATATTAGTTTTGTGTACGAGACGTGAATCAACCATGTTCAAATATGTGATTTTTGCTGTGTGAAGTTTATGTGGGTTTTTCCTCTTTGTTGTTTTGTTCTGATTCTGTCCACTTTGATACAACAAATCCTCTTTGGAACATCCTACTTTTCATCCAGAGAAAAACGGACCGCGTTCACACATAAATTATCAATGTCAGAGATCGCGGCTGCGCTTTTGCCTTTCCGTTCGGCCACATTCCAACTCCTTTACCTTGCGCGCTTGACCCCCCTCGTGCGTTACCCCATGCTGCTCCTGCTCAGGGAATCGATAACCTGCCTTGATGAGTGGAGACTCCCTGTCACCATCACCTAAGCCTGTGGTAATCAATAAAAAACAATACCCATCTACCTACACGAGCTCAGAGCCCATTTGTTTTTCCTGTTTATCAGTGACAGGTGTTTTTCTGTCAAAATGCAGCAAAGAGAAAAGATATGGGGGGGTGGATGCAAGGGGAATTGTCATTAGTACATCATACAGGTGGCAATGGTTTAATGTCTGCTGAACTAAACTAACTAAAGTTCTAACATTTGAATGTTATTTATGTCCTCTTGTGATTAATAACCCATATTCACTAGGGACAGATCAATCACTTGGTCAGTCAACCGATTAATGAGGCCATTTTAGAAATACTCAGTTTCAGCCAGGCATGAACAAACTACGTTGATTAAATGTTAGACGTCTTCTTGGGCAGAACATTGTTGTTAAATCTGCTTCTATGCACTTTTCAGAAAACTGTTCTTATTTTGGGGGCTCAGCATCAGAAGTTGACCTCAATATGATGCTAATTTAAAAAAAAAAGTGGTCTTTAGCCTATGTTTTCAAATTTTCTTTACAAAAGTGGAACCTTGATGTCACATTTTAAGGGTGCTCCATGTTGTACTTTTGAAAATAGAGTCTGTGCATAGAAACATGGGTCTGAAAGCCCCGCCCACTCACCTGCACACATAGAAGAATAAATATTTGAACATGCTGCAGCATGGTAAGAACTCAACAGAAGTCACTACCTGGAGGGGTATTTTTAGTTGTATGTCATGGAAATCTCCTATTCGTCTATATGGAAAGTGGTGGGGCTTAAAAATTAGATTTATTTTATCCAGCTGTAACTTTCTGGTTATGCTCCAAGGTCTAGTTTTGACAATCAAATCTATGTTTTTTTTTAAATCTTCTATCTTTCAGAGTGTTTGTCATTGACTTGTTTGGTGGGCTATACATTCCTACTGTTGGCTAAAAGCGTAATATGATGTAAAAAAAATTGGTTTTCAAGCCATAAAAATATAAATTTATCCAACACATCCTAAAAAATCGGTCATCGGCTGCCCTGAAATTTTAGAAATTGGGTTCCAACTTGCCCCCATAAAGATGCCCTCAACCTTTAACATTCACTAAAACAACCACAATCTTTATCTTGATTGCAGCATAAAATCTAAATATGTAGTCTTTCTGTTTTTCTTTTTACAGCACGTGTTATAGCTCAGCTGCCATTCTAGATCTCTATAATGTCTCATTTCTGTGCTGGCACTCAGCAATGCAAATCTCAGCAATTTTCTGTCTAGCTCGTTTGTGTAAGTAAATACGTTCTCACTAACAGGAAGATGGCCTAATCCATTCATAGCTGTTAGCAGCTGATATGCATGTTGCGTATTTAATATTTGCTGGGGTTTCCCTGCCTTGTTGTGTGATACCCACAGCTTGAATCGATTGGCGGGGATTTAACGAATGCATTCAAACTTGGAAAATATGTGCTGGAAGATCATTTGCCCCGACTGAACACACACACAAAGCCACATAGGAATTTCACTGAATTTGGAGGACTGAACAATAAGCTCCATGTAAAGGAAATAAATGCACAGGTAATGAGCTGCCGTCCTGTAGCAGTGTGTTTTTGCTCTGTTTGTTTTTTGTTTTTTGCTCCATAACATTTTAATCATAGCCTATTTATTTGTGTTTTGCAGTAACTTTGTGAAATTTAGGAAAAAATATAACCTTAAAATCAGAGGCGTTTCACATCTTCTGATAATTTTTTGTTCAAAGGCTCCATTACTCTTAAATCCAACACGTTTATACCTTTTATTTCCTATTTCGGACTTATTTTACAAGTGCCACACTAGACAAGCTGCCACAGAGGCCTGGCCATCTTTGTTGAAGGGATGAAAATCAAGTGGCATGGAATATTTAGTGATAAGAGAGGGAAAAATAGTTTTTGACACATCGATAGCTACACCTCCGCCTCCTGAGAAATAGCCAAGATGACCCACAGAAACAAGCCAAGCAGTTATTATCTCCAGAGACTAAAGTCACCCCCCCCACCCTCCTCTTACGCTGTGTCGGTTTCACATCAATTTAATACCTCACCGCCGGCTCACACAGCAACCTCGTTTCCTCCGGACAGATTTGGAGACTGATCTCATTCTTTAGACCTAATACAATTAAATTGTATTGAGGTAATGCGTTGTTCCATACATCAGTTTCCCATCCAGTAAGTGATGGAGCCTGCCTTTTGCCACAGGCCTGAGAGAGACATATGAGCTCGGGTGAAAAGGTTATGATTGTGGCTCCAGGCAGAGCCAAGAAATGAAACCTGCGGTGAAACAGCAAGAAATCCAAGACCCTTAGAGTGAATGAGTATATTACATTCATTCAGTACCACTCTTACATTTGATGTCACAGATTCATCTTGTGAGATAAACTAAAAATAATACTAAATCACTCAAAAAATTTTAAAAAATGGTTGGACTTTTACTCATTATGAATCTTCTTGCAGTGTTTTGTCTTTAATAGTTTTGTTATAAAAAATCATATGTCTTGAATAATAATGCTGAAACAAACATTAACGGATGGGCAAAAAAGATCAAAGTACTGTGTGCCAAAAAAGGCTTTCTAATAGATAAAAATCTGTTGTGAACAACTGTTTGAACAGGCTCAGTTTGGACAAATGGAGATTATTTCTCCTTAATAGCTTGACTAGCTAACAGCTGGTCACAGCTGGGCTAGTTCCATGTGGATTTCTGTAGTCTTAAAACAACTCTAATCTTTCAAAGATTCATTGTGGTTCATGTGAATTAAATTTTGTAAACCTTGATGTTGCCATCAAGTTCACATTCTGAGGTTATATTAGCGAAAACATGATAAAACACCAGCCTAAACTGTCACAGTACTGAACTGCAAGTGCTACCTTCAAAGCTAATTTACATAGATTCCATACAAGTGTAAAAAGCAACATTTTTGACATTGTAAAGGTTTATAAAATGTTGTACACATGAATCACCATGACAACTTTGAGATCAGAGTTAGTGTAATACAAAAATAATTCATGGGGTGTTTGGCCTGCTTAGCCTAGCTGTTAGCTTGTCAGATAGAACCAGTTATTTTTTCAGAAAGACAAAAATATACAGTTTTGGGTAGTATTGTGAAATGTTGTGAAACAAAGCCATAAGTTGTTACAAGTTTTTGTGGTGCCTCGGGTGAAGCAGTTTTAGTACTTGATGCTAACTTAGCCAGTAAGAACCTGCAGTGACACAGGTGTAATAATCCATTTCAAGGCTCTGAAAATGTTCTCATCCAGCTTTATCCTCAGTATTAACACGTAAAACCCCCAAATATTTACTGTCTTCAAAAATATGAGTTATGTTTTCTATTTGTTCTGTTTTTTTCTGTAAGGCTAAATGGGTTTGGGTTCATCTGGGTTAATAGTGAAGAAGGCTAACGTGTAAAAACAAAAACTGTTTTGTACCAAATTTCCCCTCATGGGACTATTTAAGGATTATTCTATTCTATTCTATTCTATTCTATTCTATTCTATTCTATTCTATTCTATTCTATTCTATTCTATTCTAGTCTAGTCTAGTCTAGTCTAGTCGCTGCCAAAATTAAGTAGAGCCCCAGCACGCAGCCACTGCAGAATATAGTAAAGCACAGCAACATTGAAACAGTGCTTAGATGGGTGGATGGATAGTACATTGTTGTGCTTTTCGGAGCGTTTTCCAAATGTTTAGCTTGCGTTATGGTGAACAACCAGAGTTGTGTAGAAGGGTTTACATTTTTTTATATATGAAACAAAAACTGGCATCAGTTTGTTTTTACAGTTTGGCCCATGTCCTCCATCATTTTGGATGCACATACTTTTCTGACAAGACAGAGAACATTCAAAAAAGTCCTGCAACTTTTTAGCAGCACTGACAGAGTACTGTGCTTGAGTGTGTGTTTGCCAGTAAAAAAACCCAACTCATCTCCAGAGGAAGGAGTTGAGGGGAGTTGCGAGGTTCACATGTAGCCTAAAAGCACCTGCCACATTCATGGCGCAAAGACGTCAATAAATCTGGCCACTAATGTACCGCAGAATCCCCCCCACCCCCCCGCTTCTTTACACTCTTTTTCTTCCTCTGTGTCCAATATTAATGAATAGCAGCTGAATGCTGCCATGGGCAAAGATAGAAACATGTTCTTTTCTACAGTGCTAACATGAGCAAGGTTAGAGCTTGATCTTAAATTGAAGTGGAAGAGAGTACACTCGGCCAATAAATGATTATTGCAGAGCCAGGGATGAGTATTAGCCAAGTGATATGCAGGCAGGAATTAATGACTTTATTCATTCAGAACCGGCGTGCCAATATAATGAATATCCTAGCGCCAGGCAAATCACTTACTGTTAGCTGAAGAATAGAACTAGTCCCCACAGTGAATGACTAATAATGATAATAATAATAATAATAATTAATAATGGGCAAAAACTAGTTTGAAAACATAGCATTTGTATGCTGGATTATGGGTGGAAGGGGGGTGGGGGGGTTGCAGTACATGAAACACTGAAGCTATTTTTAGAGGCTGCCTTTGCCTGTAAGTCAGCAGTTGTGGGAATGAAAGAAACTCTATTCTGTATTCTTCTCCTAAAAGAAATTGTGATAATGAGGCTTCACCAGCGACCATGTGCGCATTAAAATTTGATGCATCTGCTTATGTCACACCCTAGCTGCTTGAAATACCACACACCAAATGTACGACCACACAAAAAAAAGTGGGGGAAACAGAAAAAGCAAATCGGAAGATATACGACGCTGTATAGTTTGAGTGTTAAATCTTTTTAAGATCCTCGTTGCTCAGTTCCCTAAAGTCCGTGTCTTCATTAGAAGGAAAGTCAAATCACTGGGGAACATGTATATATGTGTGTGTGTATGTGTACATGGATATACTTGGCCTATATCCTGTTGTGATAGTCACATGGCTTCTCTTAGACAGCAGCCATTTGTTACTGTCGTTTTAATCATGCTAATGCAGCCTCTCGCTCGTTTTTCCTTTAGCATATGCAGAGCAAAGGCACACACACACATAAGTGCATGAACACACACTCTCATGTACATGGATGTTAAAAGTAAAAAAAGGGAAAGAATCGAGCGCCCCGGGTCCCTTAAGGCGTATTAAAAGAAAAATCTCAGTAGAGAGTTCCATAACTCCGTATCTTTGCATCCCTGTGGGCACACACATATTCCTGTAAATTGACCACACAGTCTTGCACACAAGAAGGATAGAAATCTAAGATGAATCAAATTAAGTGGTCATTTTTTTCACCGCTGCTGTCTTTTTCTTTTTTTTTCCCCCTTCTTTTTTTTTTTCACCGACTCGGTTTTAACGCTCTGCTTTATTATTATTCTGCTCAGGAGCAGCTCTCCACTTTCTTCTCCGGTACTCCCATAGCCTCTCTCGCCCCTCCTGGGAGTCGAGCCCAGTGCATGCTAAGTGATACGGCTTCGGAGTTTTACTGGCAGGGCTGTTGGGTGCCACATAGTGTGAGAGAAGTGTATCAGTAAAGAGAGAGAGCGAGAAAGAAGGAAGGAGGGGGGTGGCCCTTTTAGAAAATCCACCCACCCGTGTAAAAATGATCAATCTCATGAATTCGTCAATAGGGAGTCGTTGGACGATCAGCAGAGACAGATGCAGGATGCAGATAATAAGGGTGGGATGGTGGAAGGTGGATATGGTGGGGGTGGGTGAAAAAGTTATCAGAAGACAAAAAAATCCCCTGGACCTGGTGTAAGAATACCAATCAGGAAAGACAAAAAGACAAATCTGTCCCAGAAAAGAGAATATGAGCTGCAGTCTTTACTCTTTCATGCCTTTGCATTCTTCGTCTGAGAGCCAGGGGACCATTTTAGTACATGTTTGGGAGGGTGGGTCTTCTTGTCAAGGGTGAGCAGGTCCCACTGAGATAGTGACAAGAGAGTGGGGTGGGGGGTGTAGGTGAACGGAAACGCGCCTGTCCTGAATTCGAGGCCTGGTCTTGCCGACGGGTGATTCCCACACTACCAGGCAGTGTTGTATGTAAATGTCATGGGACTCGACAGAGCGAAAGGCTGTCTTTCTCTGTTCATTTGACAGGACATGACAGGTCAGGGAGGTGCATTTCTCGGTTGTGTTGGCGTCAACATGAACACATCGAGTCTGACACACCTAGGTAAGGTTGCTCTTAAAGGCAACTCTGGGAAAAGTCAAGAAAAGTAGTGCAGAACAGAAATACAAGAGTCTCTCACAAATATATTCAGGAATATTTTTACGAGTCTGCTTTTTTTTGACAACTGTTCACCTCATCTGTTGTGAATTCCACATGGGATGTTGTATTTGTGGGGACCCGAGGCCAATACAACCTTTGGATGAAAAGTGCTGGTGTTTGTCTTCAAGGTTTTCTTCACAAGGCCTGTTGGAACATCATGAAACTATAACTGTAATTTTTTATGTGAAAGTGACGATGTAATACAAGCAGCTGCTTTTACCAGTTCTAACTTAAATTCTGATGTTTATCACAAACCAAGACACAAAACTCAAATGTTAGATTTACATTGGTTAGCACTAGCGCTGCTCCTCTGGCTCACCTCCTGATCTTTGTTTCTCTGAAATATATTTATATTCACCAGTACATTTTAGTAGAATATTATGTTTCTCTTCACAATTTTAAAAACACACGTTTTCTTTAGATGTCGGAGCAACATTAGTTAATTGTGACATTTAATGATCGTCTGAATTTGAAAAATTTAGGCAACACCTGTAAACTCCATTAGCAAACAATAACCTGGGTCTTGAAAGGCAGCTGAATGAGCTGTATTTGTTGCACTGAGATCACATCTCACAATAACGGATGTCTAGGTTTGGCAAGCTCTAGGGTCTAGGTCACCAAAATCCAAACCTGAATGGAGTTTTATCCAGAACAAGATGGAATTTTAGATTTCAATAAAATATGGTCACATTTACCTGCATTTGCCTTCGTGAAGCCATGGTTTTCAACTGGAAAAGGCAGATTGCCAGCTCTGAATTGGAACAGAGCCCCTACCCCAGATGGAGAAGTTCAAGTATCTCAGGATTTTGTTTAAGACAGAAGGTAGAATACAGCAGATTGATAGATGGATTGGGATACCTGCAGTTTTGTGGATGCTGTACTGACCTGTTCTGGTGAAAGGAGACTTGAGCTGAAAGGAGAAGCTGTCAGTTAACCATCATAATCTACATTCCGACCCTCATCTATGGCTGTGAGTTCTGGGTAATGACCGAAAGTGATTGAAACAAGTTTCCTCCACAGAGTTGCTGGACTCCCCTCAGGTATGGGATCAGGAGCTCATAGTAGATGGAAAGGAAGGAGTCAGTTTAGTTGGTTTGAGTATCTGTCAATGATGCATTCCATTGCCTTCAATGGGAGGTATTTCAAACA
Organism: Pachypanchax playfairii; assembly: GCA_006937955.1. Lineage (NCBI taxonomy): Eukaryota > Metazoa > Chordata > Actinopteri > Cyprinodontiformes > Aplocheilidae > Pachypanchax > Pachypanchax playfairii. Next base: position 8,341,603 of record SSNP01000006.1, read on the forward strand.
TGTCCATCTGGGAGGAGACCTCGGGGCAAACTCAGGGCTCACTGGAGAGATCACATCCCACAGCTGGATGGGGAATGATTCAGAGTCCCTCTGAATGAGGAGGTAGCAGGAGAGAGGGTGGTCTTGGGGGCTACTGCCATTTTGACCTAGTTACTGCAGAAGACGGATGGATAGAAAGATGTTTACAGAAGAATGTTTTAATCGGAGTGTGTATTCTCAAAAAAGTGGCAATTGCCACTAAATTAAATCCAGATCTTTTGAGCAATCACACGTACTAAAATCAGAACCTAACAATCTAAGGGCCCAGTTTGAAAGATCCACCAGAATTTTGGATTTTAAGCCAAGAACAACAACAAAAGAAAGCCCAACCCAGTGGACTTAAACATGGATATGACTGCAGCTGATCTATATTTTTGAGAAAATGTGAAGCATGAACAAAATAAAACACTGCATTATTTCAATGAAGACAACAGTGTGTAGTTTCAGGGTGCTAATGTGCTATAGAATCAATGGATTCACCTTATGTTTGTGACTGACCTTAAAAATCCAAGCTTTCCAGTCTTTGAAGTCAATGCACACTTGCTGCCAGGGTGCACCATCCCTTTTCTTTCATCCTTTATTACTTTGATAGCCTATAAAAATGAGAAACAATCTAAATGCCTCTGAAAAAAAAAATCTTACCGATGGGTGAGAGACAGTATCATACATGATTCATAGATGCAAAGCAGCGGTCTGATTATACCACCATAACATCTGTATATTAATCCTGCCTCGCACAAACTTCTTCCCTTAACCCCCCTGCCAAACTATGTCCGTTTAGAGTTCTGTGAATAAAGCCAAACGTTATCCAACTAAAGTTTGAATAATCTCACAGCATGTGTGAACTAAAAAAAATCTTTAAAGTTTTGCCAGGGGCAGAAGGATGTACATTAGCTACAGCACCAACGCGTGGCTGTTTTTTATTTTTTTTATATACTTTTTTGGGTCTTTTTTCCAGGGCGATTTTAGCACACCCTGTTTGTCAGAGGAAGGCATCATCCTTTATCACCACATTTCATGTTTCCCAGAGGACTCTGTGAAGCGGGTGATATTATTGAGGAGCACTGAGGCTTATTAAATTCCCAAGCATATTACCAGTCCTTCTCTCTCTTACTCGTTCACAATCGCGCGTCTCCCTCCTCTCACTTGCTGATTATGTTTCTCCCCCTCTCTCTTAATTTGGCTGCACGCTCCGCCATAGCTCACCAACCTCCCCTCCGATCCCACTCTCGAGAGGAAACAAAAGAAGTAAATACATATTACTTTTACTTAAAGACACTCATCAGGTATTAACATAACATGCCCTTCCATAGCTTCACTTATATGACTCACTCCCTCGTTCGTTGTATTGTATATGCTATAGTGGAGTCTTTTGTCCTATTCTTAGCAGATTCTTTCATCAGAGGCCAGAGACAGTGCTAATCTTTCAACCGGTGAGCTGGATAGAAAGAAAATACTCTGTCAGCTTTGCTAGTTGGACGTAATCAAAAAGGATTTTTCTTTTTTTATCCTCTCAGTGGATAGAAAGTAATAATTCTGAAGTACTATTAGCTTGATATCACTTTACAAGCCCTGTAACTTCTTTCTTAAAGCTTTTCTCCATGATAACAGTTTTAATGGGGCTCAAAATGTGCACATGTTTCTGGTCTCCACACATGACAAGAAAACCCAAGGAGTATGTTCTGTAGGCACGATAATGAGGGCGAAGAGAGAATAGATCTTCATCGGCCACTGGAGCACACAGCTGAAACTTTCAGAGCTCTCTGTTTCCCTTATGATGCTATTTGCAGTAGCCAAGGGGAATGCATGTATCTGTGCAGCAGGCATATTTATCAAACACACCTTTTGCTTTTTTATTTTTTTAATGACATCAGCACAGTGTGGCAATGCATCGTCTCTCCCTATGCAGCAGACATATTTACATTTGACCTTGCATGTTGCAATTTGTGGAGCAAAATAACTTTTATTTTGTAGTAATTATGTACTTTTTGCTTGACAGCAGTATTTGAATCTGAACAGCTGCTGATTGTACAGAATGCAATGTGTGTGTCGATGACTATTAAAATATAGATATTGCTCAGTTCATGTAATAGCTCTGATTATTTTTAAATTGGTTTCTATGGAAGGTTTATGAACAGTTAATTTTGTACCTGTCATGGATAGCTCTTTAAACAACCTTAGTTTAGAGAAATAGAAATTAGCGCTAGCTAGTGCTAGATTGACATGCTATGCAGTCTGAGCAGGACCAAGACTAGTAAAATAAGACTGTCTAAAAAACTCCAATGTTAAAAATGTAATTCTTGTTCAAATGAAACCTATTCCACAAACTTTGACACCAACGTTCATCTTACTTTACCCGATTAGTTCACAGAATTTTAATTACTCAAAAAGCCACACCAGCAGCTAGCTGTAGCACTTCCATGTCAACCTGAACACTTCCTGAAGCAATAGCATAATATTTCCAGTGGTATAATAATGAACTGCTAAAATGACTGTGTGAAGATTTATAAAATGTTTGAAACATTGGATTTTTATTTTAAATTAGCTTAGTAAATAGTAAAGGGCTAGCTGCTAGCTCATCAATATGGCCAGAGTAATGTGGTTATGTTGGCGTAATTTACCAATTTTGACCTGAAAAATAATCTGAAATTATGCGTTAAAATCCAAATCTGAGCCAATTTAGAACAAAATAAAACAGACCCTTTTGTAAATTACTCTTTAAAGAATCTCCACTGAAATTAAGACCAAGAAGCTAGCAGCTAGTCATAGTTGAGTCAGGTTGATGTGAGTTCTATTTTATAGTGTTATTTACAAAGATTCAGTTGGTTAAATGTCACGCAAATTTACTTCTGACGTTGCTAGCTACACCACTTCCAGTTCAAGGTGTAACACTTCTGGTCAGAATTTCAAAATAGTATCTGTTGGAATGACCATGTAATCCAAACTGGCAGCAGTAGAAAGGTTTATAAAACAGCATTCTCACAAAGTTTTAACATTGTTGTGACTTCCCTAAGAAGGCTGTAATCCACTTTGGTTTAACCTCACGTGGTCTCGCTGTTGATTGTTTCTAATCTCTATTTCTCTGAACTGAAGTTATTCAAAAATAGCAGGTAAACTATTAACTGATCACATCCTTTTCACAAAAATCCACTTCAGAAGAGCAGCTGAGCCTTACTAGGAATAAATTCTGGTTTTGTGTGTAAAAAGACAGTAATCAATGATACAAGTGAATGTGAACGTCTATGAGAAATGCTGCTGTCTATGAACTATGACACAGCACTGCATCACTCTTTCAAAATCCACATCCATCCAGAGAGCGAACACATGCTTGAGGAACTTCATCATTACGTGAGAGTGTGTTAGACAGAGCTGTCGAGACTGCTTGATGCTATGAAAATTTGATGCAGAAAATATTCTGTCGGCGCTGCATTTTTAATGGCAACCACGCAGACTCAGGAATTAACATCAGAATGCTCCCTCCGGCCCTCTGGTTCCACATCACGCTCGGCTTCCAATTGATTCTGCAGCTTCAGGACAGACATGTCTGTATATGCTTCAGATTCTTAAATAATTTGTGTAGAATTTGCCTTTTTTTTTAAAAAAAAAAGAACCTTGTATGACCACTGATTCATAACGGAATCCACAAACTCTTCATCATTGCTCAGGCAGCTGTAGCCCGGTATCTATTTTTTTTTTTCCTTTTTCTGTTTCGTAGTCAATTGTAAGAAAATGAGTCTGGCCTTTGGGGGCTTTATTGCCCTAATCCATGGTCTAACCAGCACTTTTCCCACCAGTGATTGATATTTGGAGACATTGGTGGGACAAAATTGGTTTGAGTTCTGACGCCCATGAAAGACCCATCAACTCAATCAATGTGAATAAATATTTCCCACAACCCAGAAGCATTAGAATCAAAGGCGGATCAGGAGCAGGGGGGTGGGGGGTAGACAGAGGAGAGAAGAAGGAAAAAAAAAATCAATTGGACGAGAGCTTTGCTCAGAAGGGGGGGGGGGGTGATGGTGGGTGAAGAAGAAGAAGGGTTAGATGGGAAAAATAGGCCTGTCAAGCTGGGTGAGTAATGAAGCATGTTTTCTGTGCTTCAAAGGAAAAGAGAAGGATGCAATGAAGTTATGTTTCCTACTTCCTGCCATCTTAACCGTCGCATGAATTTGCGTATCATATGAAAGAAAACATAGAACAGAATGCTGGCGTAAACGCAAGGCTTGATTTGCTACTCTCATTTGTCTCTTTGGGGTTGAATCTGTACCTGTAAAGGAAGTAGACCATCTTAATCTACTCAATAAGTGTTTTCCAAACCCCTCCGAGATCCTGACCAAACACCTGCCTGAACTAGCTAAACATCCATGTAGCACTTTTCAGAGTCAGTCTGTGACAGAGCTCGAAGTTTACTGACACTCTTTTAAAATGCAACGCTGCAAAAAGCCACTTTAAGCCTCATGAGCTATGTCGACTATGTCAACTAAAAGCTGTTGATGCAATACAGCCAATAAACCCTCACATCTGCATCACATTTTCTAACATTTAGCTGACATCCAGCAGCAGTCTAATTGCACTCTGTTTTGCCAGCTGTTCATGTGTTTCCATCAAGCTCGAATGAAACTGATTTTTTTTCTTCCTTCCATCAAATTTTTACACCAGCTTGAAACTGGTTGGGGTCATGGAAGCGCAGTTCGTTAGCAGTCTTACCTCATAGCAGAAAAGGTCCTGGGTTCGACTCCTAACTGAAACCCTTCGTGCATGTTCTCCACGTTCATAAACGGGTTCGTAAATCCAGATTCTACCCATGGACCAAAAATAAACATGTTGGTTAATCGATGATTCTAAATTAGTCTTAGATGTGAGTCTGAACATACTGTAAACATGTGTTGTAGCCTCTCACTCAATGACCCCTGGAGATGGACATTAGCTTTGCGTGATCCCTTGCAGGATTAAGTAGGTATAGAAGATGAAGCGATGGCATAGTTATAGTTTCCATAGTTTCCTTTTGCTTCAAAAGGTGAGAAAGACTTTATCAGAACTACAAAATGGCAGTATCTTTATCTGTTTTATGCCACTTAATGTGATCTTCTATTCCAGCTGAAAACTGACTTCAGGCCCAACTCTAATAATGGCATTTTTACCTGTTATCCTACTGTATTTTTTCTCCACATACAGAGAAAACTGAAGGTCCGTATTCCCTAGTTCCTGCCCACCTGCCCAAACTTCCACTGCCCACACACTGAATCTATTTCTTTCCTGTCTCTCTCTCTCCCCCTCACTACTCTTGTTTTTTGATAGGGGATCCATTTGGTTTAAATTGACTCATTTTGTCAGTGGGAATCAGAGCAAGGAAACTAAAAGGGGGGGGGGGGGGGTT
>SSNP01000006.1:8347028-8360798 GCA_006937955.1 Pachypanchax playfairii
GGGGGGGGGGGGGGGGGTTTGGGGGGTGACGAACGGGAAAAGCTGGTGCTTATACTTTGATCCCTCCGACAGGCAGCGTGAAAAGTGCATTTCATAAAGGATGTTCATCTGTGATGAGCCCGCCAGAGTGACAAATTGGGCCTCTGGTGCTTTAAATAATACACAGTTTATGGCTCCAGCCTCAGCGCTGTGTTTCCTTACAGCTAAACTGGCCTGTTAAAATAAAAAAAGGGGGCGTTCATTTTGGCTTGAAAGACTGACCATGACTTCAATCTGAGAACAGGTTTCACTTCCAGTCATCTTCCTTTCTTGTTCATCCTGTGTGATACATGCAAATCTTAATAAGAGGACCTCGCTTTCAAGTGTCCACTTGTGTTCGGATCAGGATTTGAAGCTTCAAGGACGGGAAGCGACTTTTGAGTGACGACCGAGACAAGTCTTGTTGTTTCCCTGTAGCGTCTCTCGGTCTCAAGGCCTGTGATGATGAAAGGTTACGATGTGGTATGTGCTGCTGCTGACAATCCCCTAGCTGGCGAACCAAAGTGTATGGGGTGTGGGGGGGTGGGGTGGAGTCAATGAAAAGACAGAGATGGTCTTTGTGCTGCTTTGTTCTGAATAATTTGACCCAACATACAAACCTCAGGGGAACATACTTGGGTAGTGTTCGCACATCTTCCATGTGCACATTCATTATATCATGAGGGGATAATATAAAAATAGAGCATCCAGTTATAGTAATGTAGCTCACGTTTTGCATAAAAAGTGTGAGGTTAAAAATACCAAAGTGTTGAAGACTTTGGGGGCTTAGATGAACCATCTATCACCATCTCTCACGGGCTGGTTTCCACCAATAAGATCAGCAGATTGGAACCACTTGGACAACTAAATTCCCGCTAAAAGTATCAACAATATATTCCCTCAGAAAAAAAGAATGTCACTACTTAACCCTCTTACTCTCCCGTTTATATTCACACTAAACCTACACCCACAGTTGACCTCTGTAATACCGATCATTAATTATGCAAATAGTACAGTGATGAGTCTGAATCTATGTATTAGGACTAGTGTTGAAGTCAATTAAAGATTAACTAAACTGAACGATATACACAGTACTGATCTCTAAAGAACCACACACTCCACATCACTGTCTCATTAATCAGAAATTATCTTCATAAAATTCATCTTACAAATGCAAAGATGTTTGTCAGATCACTCTGCCGAACTCATACACACCCCTTCTTTGGTCTTAAAGGCTGCTAGCTACAATGGTGTAAATAGTCCTCAAAAAAATCCAGAGGTGGCGTGACCCACAGCTGAGTATGAGTCAAAGATAGGAATGAACTGAAAGGATGACAGCGGAGTACCTCTCTGCAGCTGCAAATCCAATCTACTCTTCCAAGAGGGAACAAACTGTGGTCTATCGCCAAGATCGTCTATAATCCAGGACACTTAGGCACTATCAAGCTGTATCGCTCTGAGCTTCTCTCTAAGCAAGAGTGGCTAGAGAGGGTTTAAGGCTCTTGATTCTAACTGAGCTCCTAAAGTTCACCTATATACAAAATTAATCATACAATGTCTTCTGTCTGTTAAACTATGTCTGGACATTCTTTAGACATAAGACTAGTGTGCAAATCCGGCTGTTGGAGACTCTCTCACCTGATGTCTACAGTAGACGAGACCTTAGTGCAGCAATTGAAGGCTTTTATTTTCATTCTCGAACACTCAAACACAGCGGGAGGTTTTACACAGCTGAAGTACCCTGGTCAGATTCAAGGAAACATTAAAGAAGGTCTTGAGAACCTATTTGCTGACTGGCACATCCTTTTAGCACTTTCATCAGGGGTTGTTACTGTGCACAGCCATTTCAAGCAGCTTGTTTTTAACCCTCCCAGTAGGTGTTCAAACTGTCCTGAGGGGAAAATCCTCTAAAACCTTTCTGATCGTCTCTTTGGTTTACCCAGGTCATTACACTCCAAAGCTGTATCCTTTGAGCTGGCACGCTTGCCTATTTGAATAATTAAAAGTTTTTGTAGATTAGCGGGAAAATGTCTAAAAAGTAGATTTCATAGTTTTTCCGAAGTAAATGGTTAACTCTTGTACTGATGTAAAATATTTGACTTTGGATACGTGCAATCGTAGTACCGTTCATTCAGTACCTTAAAGCTAGCAATAGATCAATATACAAGGAGTTCACAATGATCAAAAAGTAGTTCTTAAAAAAATATACTTCTGAAAAAAAAAAAAACATGGCTGGTTCAACTTTTTTCCCTTTCACAGTTGTGAGAACACAATAGCCCATCATGTTTTTGAGAACCTGCTGAGACATAGAAAACTAATCCCTCTGGGAAACACAGACTCCAGATAATTTGCCTTTGCTGCTCCAGAGCAGAGCTACTTTACTTGTTTTATGATCCTACATGCTGAGGGAAAAATCTCACTTCGACCTTACAGTGTGTACAGATCCTAGTTGATCCTGGGTTGTCTTCCTTTTAGCTACATGAATGTCTAACTTTTTTGCCCAAATTTAAGCTCAATCTGGACATTTTATGAAATCATGAGGCAGCTGCAACAGCCTTAGCCTAGATGTATGATTTTATACTTCCTGCGAAAGAATAGGTTCTTTGCGCTACACAAAGAATGTTCTGAGCTGTTTCCATTTCTTTGAACTGTAGAAAAAAGAAAATAAATCCCCGCAAGTAATAGTTCCTTCCCCTGTTTATTTAGAGATGACCACATCTTCAGAACTCCATTCCTCCTCACCTCTCACGATATTCCCACAAATTAGACATTTTTCTCTTACTCATAAGGTCAAAAAAACAACAACAACTCACACACAAATCAACGACTGTTTTCTTTTTTTTATTTTAGGAAGGATTTAATTGAAATTTTATTTTGACAAATAACCATTTAATGGTGTAAAACAGGCCATTGTGCGAGTGTGCCTGCGAGTGTGCGATAAGAGTAACAGTGGAGGAGAAGCAATGACACTTCTTTTCTAAAGACTGGCTGAAGAAATAAGAGGAAGATGGCGTGTGTATGTGTGTCTGCTGGAGAAGAGAATTTAGATAAATAGTAAACAAAAAAAAAAGATTTTTTTTATGAAACAGATTTAACCCCTCGCTCACACTCTCACAGTAGCATGCTAAGCCCTACCATTTTCCTACACGCTTGCTACTCCCTCATGTACATCCTGTGTCTGTCTTATCAGCTAACACTGTGGGCTTTCCTTTCCTTTTTTTTTTTTACATCTGCAGCTGGGAATGCCAAGTGCCAACACACGCACACACATAAGGAAAGCTTCACACATGCTTAATTCAAAAAGAGCTGGTTTGTGTGTATGTAGCGTGAAAATGAGCCGAGACGGCCATGTTGTTTTATCGTTTGCTAGCAGTGTTGCATGTGTGCACCGCGGCAGAGCGGCTAATTCTAAATCCTCACTTCTAGAGTATAAGCTCGCTGTAGAAAGCACACATATATACGTAGGAGTGAGAGGTTGACAGTATTGTTTCATACTGTATTTATTTTGTTGTTGTTGTTGTTTTTTTTAAACCAAACATGAATAGAGACGGGAGCTTTAGCTTGTACAGATGATTATGGGTGTAGAGCTCAAATGATAATATGGTAGCTTGACAAGAAAATCCCCTTTTGTTTTCTGGAGTTCGGAAGTATTTATTTTTTTTATAATATGGGGGTATTTCAGTGGCTTTCTCAGTGTGAACATGTGGCAGGAAGCCAGCAGCATGGTTCTTATTAGCAGTGTGGATGAGTCACTGTTCTCCTCTCCACCTCATCTCGATGTTGTTCCTTTTATAAATGAGGGTGGGTCACAAGTGCTCCAAGGATGCATTCTCCACTGATTATATATTTTTATATAAATATATATATTATATATAATGTACAGGACAGAGAGGGAGAGCGTGCTTCTGGTAAACAAAACAACCTCCACATGCACATGTGCCTGCATGCATGTCAGGGAAGGGCATGCAGGCAAGATGAACGAGTGTGTAGAGCGTGACATGCAGGGACATTTTATTTATGCTTATTGTTCAAAATGGACGGACAGAAGTGAGGGGACAAGTGCAGAGGGCAGAACTCTATTTGATAATTGGCCAGGAGATCGTCACCAGAATGAAATGATGCTAGTTAATTCCTCCTCAATTAATTACCTCAGGAGCCGGGCCAGCAGTACATTCCTTACTCGAGGATGAGAACCGACTCAAGTGAATGACGGGGAAAAGCAGCTATATCTTACCCATAATGCCAACTTGTGCAGGGTTATTGTCATGCTTGTTAGCGTATAGCCTGCAGGCTAAGACGAGAGGCTAAAAAGTGATGTCATCACCCACTCCAGCTGAATATAGCCCAGAAACTCCACTGAACAACCTCATGTGGATATTTTTTGTGTAGCACAGAGGTATAGGCATCCAGGAAAGTGAGGCAAAAGGAGGTGACAGCTCATTACAAAACTCGATCAGGGCTCTGTATCTTTCTCCACACTCTCTCTCTCTCTCTCTCTCTCCCTCTCTTTTTTTTTCCCCCCACCGCGCCCGCCTTGCAATTCTCAAGGCATGGTGGGGGTTCCAGATTATTCCCTTAGTTGCCCTTGCCAGGTAGTAAATACTTCAAGAAGCTCAGGAAGGCAGCGAATAGATCAACTGCTGCCACATTCTCCAACATTCCTCCAGCTGGCCTTATAAGAAGCACCGCTGAAGCAAAACAGGTTACTTCTGCAGCACAAGGAAAGATGTTTGTTATGAGAATCAGTCAAATGTGGGTCAAGTAGGCTGTAATTTCTGCAAAAAGTGCTGATGATAACAAGAACTGCAATTATCGTGGAGAGAAAATTGGTTATTTTATTCTCATTCAGACTAAATGCCCTCCCGCGTGCACGATCTGATCTGGCTGAGGTTTAGATTTGACTTCTGGGCTACTATGAAAATATCCACTGCTGACATTAATGCTTCAATAAATGCTTTTGCTAGCAGGGTGAGCTGTTTTCAAAGGTCAGTCCCCGTTTTGTTCTCAACCAGTTTGTCTCTTCCATCCTTCCCTTAATTGTCTGGCAAACATCTCAGCTAGAGAAAGACAAATATCCCTTTTCGTCTTTTTTTTTTTCCTGTGGATATTGTTCTGTCTGAACTCACCGTCACCGCGTTAATAATTTAGTGCCTATTCTGTTTCTCGCTCCTTTCTCACAGGAACACTTCCGCCCTCATTTTTCCCCCTTTCAGCTCAAATCATTGTGCATTTCTTTCTTTTTTTCCTTTTCTCATTTTATCCTTTTATTATCCGCAACCACCTATAGCTCCATAGTCGTACATTAAGAGTATTTGCCCTGCCTCGATGTCTTTGATGCTTGAGACCTCTTTTTGCTCCCAGGCTTTAGCCACAGGGGCCTCTCCAGATCGAGAGACGGAGACACGCTTCCATGCTGTAATTAGTCAGCAAGTTTCACCTAATTAAACGAGATCCTATTAGAGGGGGAGGAATTTTAAAAAAAGGTTTCTGGGTAGTAAACAAGTGCAAAGGAAAAGCTGATGGTTTTTTTTAGCTGTTTAAGCTAAAGTTTCTATCTTATTTTTAGAGATAAAAAGCTAAACAGCTACTTTGTTAATCCATAGGGAAAGTGTAGAGGGCAAGCTAATGTTTTTTTTAGCTGTTTAAGCTAAAGGTTTTAGCATAAACACGAACTAGAGCAATATGGTCGAATGTACATCATGACTATGAATATACTTTACCACAGCGGCTCTGCATGAGTCTGTAGGAGAAGGTGCTCCACTGTGTCTCTGTAGGGTAGTATTATTTCAAGACACCCGAATGCAACATCAAAGTTAAAGCTGCAAAAAATTAGCTGCCCCCTAGTGGCTGGCAGCAGTAAAACATTTTTCATCGTACGTAAACAAAAGGGACATTTTACTGACCTAAATATAAACAAACCCCTTCCACGTCTGTTGTGTCATGCAGTTCTTAATCTGCTGTTGCATTTGTGATGTGTTTAGATTTAATTACTTATTTAAGACTTAAAAAACTATGATTATATATAGGGTGGTAGGCGGAACTGGGCGTGCACAAATTGTGGTTTTTAAAGATACACAATGGGAGCTCCCGTAAATAGAATATTATGGCTTTACTTTTAAACAATGGAAGCAGACAGAGATGCTGCATCTAGTTATTATATATGTTGTGGGGTTTTTTTCTTACACCAGCCACATCTGGAGCAATCGGGGAAAAAAATATATGCTATTGATCTGCCACGCAAACGTAGATCCGTCCACGTGGTGCAATCGTTTACCCATTTTCTACTGTCTCACAGGCCAATGAAAACATTTTACATCTCTCACTGATCAAGAATTTGTTCCCTTCTGCTTTCCAATTGAAAGCATGTGGATGGGTGTAAATGGAATTTGGGAGTTTAAACGCTATTTTCAGACTTCCTAATATAGATAATAAGATAGAAGCAGATTAGATTGAGTTGATCGGAGAGGTGAGTGGCGCCTCGCAGCTTCCTGCACACAGATCTCTTTGTTTAAGAGATAATCTGAAGATTTAAATAGGCTAAATTAAGGTTTTTAGATTAATAGGTTAATGTCCACATGTCTGGGTGCACATGCTGTTGGAGTTTTCCTTTTTAAGAGCATAGTGCACTTTCTTGTTCCGCTCCTGCTTCACCTCTCATCCTCCGCCTCCTGTTTATACTCGTGTCCCAAATTCTTGCTCCTCTTCTTCTTCTGTTGTCTTCTCCGCGCTGCTCTCTTTGGCAACGTCTTCGGCCGTGCGACGGCCCAGAGGCAGCCATGCTGTCTTCTCTGCTCAGTCTGCTCTTCTATGCTGTGACCCTGCTATACTCAGCACACACACTTTCTCCTCTGTCTCTTTTATTCTCTGTCAGTCCCTTGCTTTCCACATCATTCCTCTTTTCAACCACCTCCTTTTTTATTTTTTTACTCTGACCCCTATCTGCTATCCAGTCAAGTACAATGTCCATCAAAGACACACTGTGGAGACATGTACACAAAAAAAGATGCATGCTGGCACATCATCTCAGTTTAGTTCTCTGCTCCCTCTCCTTTTTTTTATCTTCATCACTCCCTCCATCATTCTTTAGAGTTTCAGGTTGAAACTGCTTACTGGAAAGAAAAAAAAAAACAATCACAGAATCTAAAAATTAGATCGTTACTGATGTGGATTATAAGCAAACAGGCAATCAAAGTTGTTGAAATGCTACAGTGAAAACACAAACAGAAAGATTTGTAACATTCCAGAAATGTTCAAACAGCAAATATTTACTTCTGTTTGAGTCATAGCAATGAAAGTTAAACCCTAGTAGTAGATCAATTTATGGATCAGCCAGTTATTTAAAGTAAAAAGTTATTCGAATCAATCATACCAAAACATACCAGGCCCTATGAAAAGTAGAACAGTGTTGTTACGCTTTGGCATGGAGGCATTTTTCTGCACAACACTGGCAACTAAATGTACAGTATTATTATCCTGATTTCCACTTAACAATCATCTTTTAAGGGAATTAAAGTCCGTGGGTCCTAACAAACATCATTGTCCAAAAGATGTCATCTTTAGCCCTTTAGGTATTGCCTATAATCTTTTTCTAACTCTATTAATCTTAGTGTTTTTTTCTTATTTGGTTCTGAGTCCTATGCTGTTACCACAAACCTTTGTGTAATTACTGGCCAGGTATTTCAAAAACAATCACATTGGCTTCTTCGATCATCCACTGTTAATTCTAAAAATGGTCTCTGGAACAGGTCTTTGAATGGATCAGTCAGACTTTAGTGTAGATGTCTCAACAATCAGCTAGATCACATGCAGATATTTCACAGGAGGTTTCAACACAAGAGTTGTTCTCTTGATGGTATCACCATTGGTAGATATTAACATTGCGATAATACAAATTGCTTTTTTAGTCATCTCTGGTAATGGTTGTGAGTATTGAAAGCATTGGCCTGAATTTCTTCAATCCGATTGGCTTTCGAAATTAGCCATCTGCTGCCCTTAATTCTAAATCATTGGCACTGGATGCGACCACTGAATGAACCTAATCGGTCTACCTTTACTCGACCCTTCCTTTTTTCCTCCATGTTGTAAAATCTTACCAAGCGCTAAAGACACCACAACTAATTACTCCTCAGAAGGAGAGGTTTCTTCAAATATCGGCCAAGAGTAAGCTAGTCAGCTGATGGGGTAGCTGACTAAAGCCAGCTAAGAAAAGCCACAGCTCTATCAGTGCAGCAGCCACTGGCCTACTTTCAGACAGCTTTCTAGCTCTAATAAAGAAAGTCCTTTCTATAGACTCATTCAGAACCCTTAAATGCAACAGTATGGGGGGACTATTATCTCACAGCTTTGCCTTACAATGGTGTTTCATGTTATCTATCACAATTATCACTCTGGAAGTGCACATATCTTAGCAAAAGTTTCTGCTCCTCTGTTCAACTCATTCTCCTTTCCAACCAATGTCAATCACTCCTTTATTACCGATCAACATGCCACTTTTTATTTGCTAGAATCCTCTTTTTGAGTAAATGTAAGTGGCCTATTAGTAGCCTCAATGAAAAGGCCTCCTTCTGCTTGGCTGAAAGACATAAAGCCGGCCTTACCCGTGGCACCCGTATTGAATTCGTCTTGCTACTCTGAACTTATTAATACCAAAGTCCTGAGACCAGGAAATATAGCCAGGGATTGGAGAAGCTTCCTTCTTTGTAGAAGGGATGCTTTTCTTTCTGTTCTTTTAGCATGGCAGTGGGACCTGGTTGTATTATGCTATGTTGTGTTTGACATAGTGGACTTGTGGGATGGTTTTGAATATGTAACAAAAGTCATATTATGTTCCACTTTGTGCTTTGAGGGCTTTTCTTTGAAGACATTTCCTACGTCCTGATTTTGGAATCGACTCTTGAAAGAGCCTGTGGATATATATAAAGAGAAACTTGCATATTAATCAATTCCAAATTAAAATTTCCGCCTTTTCCTGTTGGCTACCTTTATTGTGCATCTTTAGATTTAACAAAAAACTGAATTGTGCAAGAAAAATGTTTTTTTAGTAACTGAGACAAATATCTTTTGATGTATGTACCAGTCCAAATCAAACCAAGCAAAACACAATTATTTCATGTAAATTTCAAAGCAAAAAGAAAACAGGCATTTTATTATAGAATAATAGCACAGTTAATTAGTTCAGTGGGAGAAGTTTTCAGTTTTATCAAACCTGTGGAGTTATCAGACTGTGGGCAGGAAATCAACTTTCTATCAACAATCACAACATCACCGGCGACTAACACATGAAAGCTAAAGCTTCCTCTAAATATGATGGGAGTAAAATTCTAAGAGCATTCAGGAGCAAGGAACAGAGCGTCCCTGGAGAGTTGCTGTGCATTGTGGGTAACCTGATGGCTTAATTGTCAGAAGCAAACGAGAGAGGCAGTCCGTACCTGGTTTCTGCTCATCTGTTTGACGGCTGTGCTCGTCAATCTAAAGCAGAGAGAGAAGAGAAAGGGAGGGCGGGGGGGCATGCTGTGATCTGAAGCCACAGTTGTCATTTTCATCACATCAGCCGGCATGTTAATTGTGATTGCAGTTACATGACTTGTTTTTTTTTGTTGTTTGTTTCATTTTTTTCATCTCTTTACTCATTAAACTTAAGTACTTCGTGTTTTTGGGGAGGTTAACTAATAGTCAAGTTGATGTCTAGATTGTGACTGGCAGTCATCACATTCGTTAAGCGTTTTAGAAGAATGGATTTGAATGGCAGATGTTAAGATTTCCAGTAGAATGATGAAGGAATGGCACTCTTGAAGCGATTCTGACCGTTATTTCAAAAGGTTTTTCCCTGATACTAAAGCAAATGATTGGTTTGGTTTGTTGATATAAAAAAAACATCCTAAGGACCTTTAGAGAGATTCTCCTATTTTTCTATCCCGTCTTTGCTGCCCTCGTCTCAGCTACATTTTGTCTTCAAATCATGTTGTCTGGTCTTGTGATCAACATGTCTCTTAGTTTCCAGTGTCAGTGCTGCTGATAAACCCTCTCATACAGTACATTTACCACTGCAGAAGTAAAAGTTAAAGAATGATTTCTACTTTTTTTTTCTTTTACAGGAGATAAAGAGCATTAAAAGTAAGCCATGGTCCAAACTCTTATTTTTGAATTACATTTACTCAGAAAATAAAGCATGCTTGGCTTGATGTGCACTCACATTTGCTTTTGCTTGATTTTTTTTTCATTAAGTTAATAAAATACATTTAACATGTCACCCCTTAAACACCATAACTCGTCATTTCAAAGCATTCAGGCTGTGGCACAGACTCCTTGTTTCCTCCCTTAGAACAGTTTTGGTGTTGCGTTCTATCAGTTTAGCTTTGGTTTGTAAATTTGCTTCAGCTATCTTAAAGTCTTACCTGGTAAGGAATCAGCCCTAAGGTACCTGTCTAACCTGTTGTCCTGATGTTGCATCGTAAGCACATAATTTGCTTTTCCACAATAATGCAATAAACGTATTTAATCCAAGTCTACGTAATTGGTTAAGACCACTATTAGTGGATTTAGGAGGATATCTGAGCGCCTGAGCCCCACAAAGCTATTAAGCTACTTAGATAAGACCGTGATTGCCGTCTGTCAATCAGCGAAGAAAGAAAACAGGGTGTCGATGGTGCACACCACCTCACAAACACACTCGCACCGAGGAGATTTAAATCTTAAATAAGGCAAAACTGAAAAACACAAACTGACCTCCTCCCATGTCTCCTCATCACTACCTCCCGTTCTCCCTTCCCCCCCCCTCCCTTCCTTTTCCCTTCTCAGCGCAAATACGTTTTGAAGCATGACATTAATTCAACTCTGATTCATGCCACTGTTTTGGTTTTTTTTCTTGGATTTTGAGGCTGTTGTCGTAGTCAATAGCGTCTTCTTTTCATTGTTGGTTTTCGTTACATTGTCTGTCATGTGGTATGGTTTGCTGCATGAAAACAAATGCGGTTTTATTGGCAAAAGCTTTCACTTGTAATAAAAATCCGAGCTTACATGAGCTGTAGAAATGTGTGCCTGGTAATCACTGTAACCACTTTCTGTGGTTGCCTACCTCCTTCATTAACATTTAGATGCGGCAATGACCTGGATAGGAAGTAAATATAGTGTTTAGTTCCAAATTGTGAACATACCACAACAGACACTTAATGTTAGACATTAAACCTTTAAAGCCTGATACATGAAACAATAATCAGACCATTTTATTACTGTTTATTGGCACATGCCACCTGTAGTACCACCAGAAGGCAGATTTCATACAGAAGGTCTTAGAGGAAAGTACTAACCCTGTTAAAAAGGAAGAGCTCATAAAACAAAAATAGGCATATTAAATATGATACATTTGTGTTATAGGGTTAATTCATAAAAATTCTAATTTTAATAAAATAAACTGTAAGTATTTATTGTCTTTTTCTCTTCTTTGGTTCTATTAGACTCCCGGCCGTTGCCTGACGTAGCCATGACTGGCAAGTGCACCAGGGAGTGCAACGAGTACGGCCACTCGGACTCCTGCTGGATGCCCGTGCGCACGTCGCCAGAGCGACGGCCATCCAAGTCGACCGCCAACCCCCAACAACCAAAGCTTTCCACTTTCATGACTGGAAATGGCAGCAGCAGCAGCAGCAGCAGTAGTAGTGTCGAGCATCCAGGGAGCCAAGAGACCCTTGCAATGGCCGCCATGGCCAATGGAGACCCCGCAGGTGCCCACATGATGGGGGACCGCAATCGCAACTTGCTCAACAAGAAGATGGCTTCCTCCTCTTCCTCTTATGAGGCCTTTGGTTCACCTTCCTACAGCTCCCCAGGAGGTGGCGAGGAGACGCTGGGTCACCCGACTGAGGAGATCCCCCTCGCACCCACTGGAGAGTACAAGCCAACGTCCTGCGGTACTCTGACACGGCGGGAGGTGTATCTGTGAGCCACAAGGCCCACAAATACACTACTAAGCATAGCTGCTTACCCATCACCATTACAGCTCTAGAAGTTTTTAGCCTTGCAAAGTAGGACTAAACTTTCTCCAAAGACATATACAAAAACTTCTTTATGAAAAATTGGAGTTGATAAATAAACAGTGTGGTAACTCAGGCCATAAAGTGGAGAAGAGGAGGAGAAACTTTTGGTGAGGCCCTGAGGAGACAGTCTGCTGCCTGACAGTCAATCTGTACAGTTAATCAACTCATTTTAGATAAACAGCACACGCATGAGTACTCCCTGTTCCCATTGGAGGCCCGTCTTTAAGATAACAATGTGTAAATGAGCCCATTTCTACCCTTTTTTTTCCCTCTTTTGTTTATTTCTTTTCTAGAACTTAAAGCTGTACATGCAACTCTTCTGACATTGGAGTATGTCTGGATTTGCCTTTTTGTTTTTTACAATTTTAGAACAATTCAACAAACAGTCTGGCCAAGATGTTCTGTGGCAAAAGAACCAACCTGGGCTCTCGTGACCATGGAATCTGTCATTTTCTTAGTGTTTGCGACCTTAGTTGCAAACCAAAAGTTGACCAACATCAAATGTTTTACGGACTGGAAAGACTAAGCTTTAAAAATAATCACATGGAGACTCCTGGGTAGAAATGGGAGCCAAAGGAATTTGCTGCAACTACACTTTGGCTGGACCCCACTTACAGAAAATAACAAACATTCTGATGACTGACCAACAACGTGAACACTCTACACAAGTGTCAATCAATGTACATAAGCAGTGGAACATAGCGACAGTGCTATCTGCTCTCGTACCCTTTTGTTTCCCCTCCCCCAAACTTTCAAACTCCCTCTCTTGTTATTTGTCTTTGATTGGCAAGAATGAGACCAAACGCCTCTTGAGAAATGCAAGACCTTATGCCTACAATCACATTAACTCAAAAAAAGCATGGCTTTGTTCATTTCGTTGTTCACATTAGTGGGACGGTATTATGTATACACGGTTAAAACGTCTTGTTTTGCTAAAACAAACATGGAGACACATGTGCAGAAATAGATTTTTCTTTTGTTTTAACTGAGGCAGTTTTTGCTGTTTTGCTAAAAGTAAAAAGATTGAGTTATTGTTTTAGATGAGATTATGGAAGTGCAGTCAATGTTTTATGTATGGACAAACGTGTCTGTACATTCATAAGAAACTTTTGAAGCTTAAATATGGTCAAATTGGTCCTAAACAGTTGAAAGGACAGTGTTTTGTATTTTTTTTTAGTTTTTTTTTTGTATGTGTGTTATAGGACTGAGCAATAATTATCACAATGTACATGCGGCCAACAAGCATCTCTATTCCACCTTCTCTCGCTCTTTCCCTCGAGGTTATATTAGCCCATACATGCACCTGTGTCCAAGAATCCTTTAAGCACTCGTAGTTGTTGCTTTTCTTTGCATGAATGTAAGAATCAGTTCATAAAAGAACAATCAAAAAGCAACGTCTGTATCAGCAGACACCAGGAGGTGTTTGGATTACGTGCTGAGAAATTTTGGTGTCAAGTTCAAACCAAAGCTTCCCAATGAAGCGTTACCCCCCGTCACACATGCAACGAAAGAAGCTTTCTCTGAGAACTTTGCTTTAAGTGTACTGTTTTTTTTTTTCTTTTTCAAATGAAGGATTGAATGATAAGAATGTGATGTCTCAACAAAGAATCCATTATACCCTCAGAGCTGATGCTTTACACACCCATCATGTTGGGAATTTGTGCCTCCCTGTGTACTGTTCAGTCTATTCCGAGGAAGGGGGAGGGGGGGGGGGGGGGGG
>SSNP01000006.1:8360826-8375176 GCA_006937955.1 Pachypanchax playfairii
GGGTTTCTGCAGCTGCAGAGGCACAAAAATCTCATCACTGTAATTAAAAACAATATCAGATGCAATGGAACTTTTTTTGTATGTAAGCAAAACCCATTTTGGTTCTGGGAGTGCTTTTTTTCCTTTTTTTTTCCTTTTGCACTCCTGCAATCTATAGTCTGTAAGTACTACTTGTGAAAGAAAGTGCTCCTATACTTATCAACTGTATACATGAATATTTACTTTCTACTTGCACGTTTAATGGGAACTTACTTCATCTACTGAGAAAGAAAAAAAAACTGTAAAACAAAATGTACAAAAAAATGTTTTCCTTGTAAACATGGAAACCCATCTTTTTGCTCGCATTTATTTGTACTTAAAAACACATTACCCATGTAATACAATATTACGACAACAATCAGTACTATTCTGTTATTTTTTTCCCCCTTGTTCATTTGTTTTTCACCAAACTTAATGATTTATCTCAGCTTTACATAATTAGATCAGATATTTCTCACCTCATGTTTTTGCTTTTTTAACTCACCCATTGATTAATTACACGGTTAGAACACGGTGGAAATGATCATGACTGTGTACTCTGTGATTTACTTTCTTTTCTTTATCTGGTGCCACTTTGTATATTTAGAGTGAAAAAAAATCTAAAAAAAAAATATATATTAGCGTGAATGCAAATATGCAATTGTGCCTTTTTATACCGATTGGTATGATTTTAAGTGTTGGTTCGGAATGGTGCATAATAAACGATTTACACTGACACATTCACAAACAGCGATGGGGTGGTGGCATTTAAGGACTGAAATACATTTGCATATCTTAGATAAAACCCCATGATGTCAAACAGGTTTTTTTTGTTTGTTTGTTTGGTTTCGATGATCAGTCGAATGTTTCGGTGGCTGTTGATCGCTTGGATCAGTTGTGTTCTTCAAATCCCCATTTCTAGCTTTTACCGTATAAATACCGGAACATTCAAACAAGTTGCTTGTTGGTGGACATAATAAAGATATTATGGACTTTTTTTACCGTGTTCCTCTCATGTACATGTGTCACCAAAAAGGTCAAGTAACCTTCTTTGTGCATGAAACAAGCTCCAGGACTGATTATAAAAGCTCTGAAAGATGGAGGACAGGTTATGGAGAAAGGGGGGGGAAAATGCTCAGAGACATTTGACTGCTCAGAGTTGAGGAAGCCAAGAGATAAAAATGCTAATGTGACGGTTTACTAGGAGGCATGAATACAGTGGGCATGGGGGTGGGGTGAAGGGGGGTGCAAGTAAGAGTAGCTGACAGAATACACACCTCAGGATGTGTTGTGCAACTTTACGGTATATGCATATCTCAGAGATGATGGTGATGAAACCCTGCCCGACAAATAAGCGTGCCGCAGGGTTTGCTGTGATACTGCAAGGTGATGCTTTGAATTTCTACATCAGATAAAGTGAAAACAGAGACTCTGCCGAGTGTAGAAGAAGAGAAGTGATAGAAAATGTTGCCATACTTTGAGTGCAATCTACACTCCATCTTTTCTGAGTGATGATAGGCTCCGTGGGTTGTTATTTTCTGATACACTGAGGTAACAGAGGCAGAAATCTGCACTATAGTTGCTGCTAGAACTCCTCTAACGTTTGATGGAAAGCGTGAGGTTAACCCACCTGAGGTGTGTGCTCGATGTAGCTGCTCACCTCTCTTCATGAGGCATTCACAGTGTGTAATGAGATTTTGTAATATTACCCATTACTATTTGTCCTGCGACTTGGATGTTGATATAGAAACTGAGGAACAAATTTATCATCGTTTTAATATGAGTCACTATGCACGCAGCTTAGCTGAACATGGCAAAGTGTATTGAACGCAAGTCCACTTCTATTTATGAGATATTTTACATAATTTAATTTTGCTTTTGTACAGGTTTGTGTAAATAAATAAACTGCTTGTCATTTTTGTCTCTGCAGAAATTAAAATATAACATGGTAAAACAACAATCGTGTCAATGGTTTCTTTCTTCTCAAGTAAGATTGTTGGTCTATTGGTGTTTTCCCAATATGGCAGACAGGAAGTTAGTAGATGTCAAATGGAAACACTATTATGTGAAATATTTGTTCAGTGTTGTTAAACAGAGTAACTGGATAATAAAAGATAATTAGGAGTAAATCTTAAAGAGGCTTTTTCACACAAATTTCATGACTTTGTGGTTATTTCTTAAGTATTAACCTGTAATATGAAACTTTTTATATCTAAAAAATGTTAGGAAACACTGATTAACAGACCTTTCAATCTGTCTGAATAAAGATTTATCAGGCTTTAGGCTGGAACTCATTATTGGCTTGTATTTTTTAGCCAACTCAAGTTGGCTAAAAAAATAGCCCATGAGAGCAAGGTATACTGTTTCCTGCCCCGCTGCGCATGGCAACAGAACACGTAGTCTCTTCCAGTTTGATACGTCTTATGCTAACAGCTTTTAGCCAGCAGCATGCTAGGCGGGGTTTCACCTGCAGGAGCTGATGAATACTAACGAGCACAGGAGTTGTGATGAAACAGATACAGGCCGTTTCAAACTCGGGTGTTATCACCACCTGCGTAGTTTGAGAGATAAAAACAAAGAGAAGTTGTTGACCTGTTTTCACACCCACTATGAAGGTAAGAACACCTGTGGAGCTCAAATATTCAACAGAAAACCCAGAAAAAACTTTTTTAATGGAAGGACCTCTTTAAAGAAAAAAATGTAAAATGCAACCATTTCACTTGCTGTGAAACATTTAAAATGTCTAAAAAACTTTATGGATTAGCGTCAGTCTAACTAGCCGTTAACTTTCACATAATTCCACGATTCTTCAAGCTGTAATCCAGTAAAATATTAATCACTGATAAAAACTCCACAAGACTTAACTAAATATATCCAAACCAAATATTTAAAAGCCCACTCTGATCATGCTTTGAGCTATTTCAAAGTGTCTGTGGTCTTTAAATTATGAATATGGCATTTGTGTCCATACTCACAAAGCCTGTGCCATCTTCTAGGAAGTAGTTTTTGCACATGGGCAGTAGCTCATTAGCAATTTGCCTTTGTGCTGTAGGAGGAACTGTTGAAGTGGAGGATCCCCCACCCCTTCCTGTTGCTGAGAACTGTCTGTTTATGCTAGTGCTACCGCTAGTTCCTGCTGCGCTAGATTTAAGCTCGCAGAGTAGGAACTTGTGGCCTTGCCCTGTGCCTTTTCTACAGTAAATCACCATCATGCACTCTTTTTTTAGACCGCATTTTTACGTCTGCTACTGATTCACAGCGATTTGAATGCATCAGAAACGCAATTTTGAGCTTAATTTTCTTAATATATGTACTGTAGTGTCAGAAAAATTTTAAAAGAACACGTTAACACAACGAAAAACACAATTTTCACTGAAGTGGATCTTTAAGACCATGTGGAGGCAGCAAGAACCTGTCATGTCAATCAGTAAGAATACAAATCATGTTCTAATACATTAGTTTTTCTCCATTTAACTGCATAAGTTTTATTGAAAGGAGAAGAAAGTAAGTAATTTTTGATTTAGTGTCACAGCTATAAAATTTCCATTCTAACTTATCAGCATTTTGAGAATCCCCTCCAAGAATCAAGATTTTTGTCCTACCAACATAAATAGCAAGGCAAGATGGGAACGCATGGACTGACCACATGAGGTAAAGGGTGTTATTTCACATTAGTTTGAAATCGTTATCATGAAAAGATGTTAAACAAAAACAGTGTATGATCTACAAAAAGTATGAACTGCAAACGTGCAAAAGGAATGGATTGCATAAAGCAAGGGCCAAGAAAATCAGACCTTGAGTTCAACCAAAAGTTTTATTTATACAGATAAGACAAAAAACATTAAAAACTAACTTTTTAAAACATTCCTAACAGAATCAACTTCCAAGCAAGATCAAATTCTGTTGATATGCAAATAGTTTTGCTCATTTTCTGGTTCTTTCGGAGGATTTATGCTGTGGAATAATCAGCAAGTAGAATTAATTTTTCTGTAGAGCTAGAGGTGAGGGGAATTAAGACAAATTAGAGTCAGCCTGAATGGAATTAATGTTTAGGCAATGCATACCAATGAATTGTGAGGGTTTTTTTTTCTCAAACGAGTGTAAGACAGAGACTGAATATTATGAATACTGGTAAAAGAGTAAGATGCAGAAAATAAAATCCTACATTGGATCAATGAAAAGGTTTTTTATTTTTAATCAACTTAAATATCAAGGGTTTCATTTCTATAGAAAATTAAGTTCAGGATGAGACAAAATTGAATGGTTTTAACACTGACCGACAGCATTGCAGTGGTAGAAGGATTTCACTGGAGGCTTTTTTTATCCTGGATTCATAGTGACTCCATGTAACCCTGTGGGTACAGAAAATGAGCAGATGAGCGAAGGATGCCCCTCGAGTACAGGTTGGACCAATGCTGGATGTGACAATGATTACTGTCAGAGGGAAAAAATATTTTATATTTTGCCTTTTTTGATCCTCATCCTAATGAAAAATGAACAAATCTTTCTGCCTTCCTGACGACCAACATATGTCTCTATCTCTTTATATACAAAAACTAATGGAGGCTATTGGATCAGGATTTGTACTGATTGTTGTTACAGCAAGGAATGTTCACACCATGACAACGTGCAAACCATGTGCACTGCAGATGTTTCACCAACAGAAACCATTTGGAACATCATGAAATGAAAAATCAGTCCACAAAGACACAGAACTGTTGAGCAGCTAGAACCCTGTAGCAGACAAGAATGGGACAACCTAAAACTCCAGCAGCTAGTCTCCTCATTTCCCAGATGTTTACAGGCAGATGTTAAAAGAAGAGGAGATGCTACACAAAGGTAAACATCACTTTGCTCAAAACTTTCTTTAAAGAGGCCCTTCCATTAAAAACGGTTTTTCTGAGGTTTCTATTGAATATTTTAGCTCCATAGGTGTTCTTACCTTCATAGTGGGTGTGAAAACAGGTCAACAACTTCTCTTTCAGGTTTTATCTCTCAAACTACGCAGGTGGTGATAACACCCGAGTTCGAACGGCCTGTATTTGTTACGTCACAACTCCTTTGTTTGTTAGTATTCATCAGCTCCCACAGTTGAAACCACGCCTAGCATGCTGCTGGCTAAAAGCTGTTAGCATAAACAGGAAGAGACTACGTCTGATGTTACCATGCGCAGCGGGACAGGAAACCGTATACCTTGCTCTCATAGGCTAGTTTGTTAGCCAATCAGAGTCCATCAAATTCGAATAATCAATATTAATGAGTTGCTGCCGAAGCCTGATGGAATGAGCCGAATCTTGATAGATTGAAAGGTCTGTTAATAAGTGTTTCCTAACGTCTTTTAGATATAAAATGTTTCACATTACTGGTTAATACTTGAGAAATAACCAGAAAGTCCTGAAATTCGTGTGAAATGGCATCTTTAAATGTGTTGCTGTCATCAAATTAAAAAGGAGCTAATATTTTCCATGAAATGGTCAAAAATCTCAATTTCAGAATTTAATGTGATTTTTTTAATAATCTATTGAGAATAAAACATGAGTTAATGAGATTTGCTAATAATTCTGTTTTTATTGATATTCAAGACATCCAAACTGTGTTAGAACTGGGGTCATACAAGCGCTTGGCACTTTTCATGAGCAGCACAGAGTTGCCATTATCACTAGTAATTACATCTCCTGACGTTTCTACTCTGCCTGTCTTTGCGCTGCCTTTATATTTATAAGGGATTTGTCTAAATTTAAAGTAATTTAACCGTGGTGTGTTAAAGCGTTCTATAAGAAAAGGCATTTTCAGACAGCGACACAGATAAAACTGCAGGGGGAGGAAGGAGAGGGAAAGGAACAGCCTTCGTAAAGAACATGAATGATGGAGAGAATATAAAAGATACTGTTCCCACAGCTCAAATATGTGAAGCTAATTAATGAAATCATTGATCACTTCTACAGTATCAAACACAAAGCAAGCCATTTCAATATAAATTCCAATTCCTTTTCATGCTCACCGGTGTGAAATAAACGACTTAAAATCACATCAGCAAGGGGAATTCAACCATAAACCTTAGAGGAAACTGTTTGATATCCACAATTTATGACATTTTTATTGTCTTTAAATTTTATTTTTCCAGCGCAGTCGTGGGAAATGCCATCCGAGGAATAGCAGTTAGGGCTGTGTTAAATTGATTTCTATTTCATGTTTATTTTATGAATGCGCAGGGGGATCGCGGGCCAACTTTTTTTTTTTTCTTTATGTGTTATGGCTGGAACAAATAAACAAGTTCATGAGGAAACTCCTGCAATAACTTTGATTTAATTGTGATCACATAAATCCTCTCTACGGTTTGTTTTTCTCGACGATAACACCCTCGAGGATGATGTCATTACAGTTAAGCTTATTGCCGTCGCAGCGGAGATGGACACACACATGCAGTGAAAGCTTCACCTCGTGATCACATCTATACTGCTGAAGTCAACGCTCTTTCAGTAGGAAATTATTAATCTGAAATAATTTAAAGCCGATAATATTCATAGCGGGAATATGCTGGGATTAGTTTTTATGCCTGCATTGCAGTTTCTACTGTGGACAGTCATGATCAGGCAAGTTAGAACAGATATGAGAACAGTTATTTACAAGCCATACCATGGTTTGACTCCTCTTATCTTTTTTAGAACAATTCACAGAAGAAGCATTTAGACATTTACATTTATGCTAAGGTTTCTAGATTATCCTGATCCTCAGCTATGTACAATTTTTTTTTTTTTTTTTATTCCAGGGTCTCAACATGCCTTTTAATAAATGTAACTAAACCATGATAGTGCCACTGCCATGCTTGACCACAGAACTAATTCTTTGGCTTTCTGGAATGCTTTGTTTTCCCCAGACAAACAATGCTTGGATCAAAACAACGGAGGCCCCTACGGCAGAACTCCTGATATTCTTGCTCTTCAGCAATAAAAAAATCCAGTGATTGTCTAAGCCCTTTTGGACTTGGAATTGTTGATTCCCTTAGTGTTCCCATCCAAATTAAAGCTGATATCCCTGATTTCAAATAGCCTAGCTTAGACTGTCAACAAAGTAACAGAACTCTCAGCCCCTCCTGTCAGGTAGAATTCCTAAGCCACGCCCCCCCCCAGGTTTGGAAACTCACGTAGCCCCAGAAGACGACCGAGTGCAAGACACGGGTCCGCAGTTCATTTAAGTACCGTAACATGGCGGAATCACCGGTAAGTGAAAACAATATAACAACAAACAACTGACATTAATTGTTACTTTGTCCTGAACCTGACGCGGAACCAGCCGGCGGCTGTTTCTCCTGCTGTGACATGGTAGAGCGGCGAACTCCCAGCAGTGGTGTGCTGCGGTAATATGTCTCAGTTTTTTAGGAGCACAGAAGCCGAATAAATGCGGAAGTCCGTATGGCTGGAGAGACTGTCCAATTTTTCCTTTTGGACCTAACCATTTGATTGGTTGATGTTTTTAGACAAATACGGGAGAACCACTTAATTATTTTTTTCTTCTTTAATCATAACANNTATTTTTATCCATGCTGTGTTAAAACGTTTTTAATGGGCATGAAAAAAAAATATGTTAAGCTAATTCGTTATGTAAATTAAGTATAGCAGCTTTAAAGACAGAAAAAAGGGGAACAGGTATTGTACACAGTAGTAGATTTAAGTGATGTCTTTGCAGTGTATGCAGACCTCTTTGTAACCCCCCGAACATATGATAGATTTCCCATAGTGACCTGCAGCAACAAATTAGCTAATCACGTGAGCCCCGCCAAGCATGAGGTATGAACGCCGCTAGTTGTGAGGCCAAACAAACTGCACACTGGAACGGGCAAATGTACTCCCACCCATTAATCACACATCAGTTGAGTGTTGAATGCACACAAATTTATATGTACTAGATTTATGTGGCAGAAGCAATTTGACAAAAATCCATACAGGTCTTAGTAGTTGGGGCTTGTGCTGTGATTAATGAGAACTACTTACATAAGAAAAAGTGAGCAGGGTGAGAAGAAAATGGGAGACAGAGCAGGAGGTGGCACAAAAATGACAAATGCACAGCGTTGTACGATGAGGAAAAGGGATAGAGAAAAAGGTGACTGGTTGATTGACCATCAAACATCCAATGCCCCCCCCCTCCTCTCCTTACACCTTACATCCAGACTTTGTGTTCTTAAAAGAAAAAAAAAGGGTTTGACACAAGATGAATGTGTTTATTTACTGCAAGCGAAGTCTCTCACACAGTTTACAAAACTAATCTTAAAGAAATGTCTCATGAGTGACCAAAGTTCCAACAAAGCACCTGAAGGCAAATTATGGTTCATATCATGTTGCTTAACACATTTTTTTTTTAAACAAAAACTTGCAACATTGGACGTTCCATTCTGGGCTCTTATGGCAAATCCCCACATGACTATAATAGACTTTACCTGAGCGGTTGAAACTTTTGGGAGTGAGGATCCTTTACAAAAGATTTCACTTATAAAAAGAAGGTCTGTGAAAATAATTGGTCTGAAGGTCAGTTTTATGACCCCTTTAAAGTGGATTATTCAGACCAACTATAGAAGTACCTTAGACAAACAGTAAATCAGATAAATACTACTAATAATACCAATGCTTGTAGTAAGCGGTGCAGGTCACGTACTTCTGCCACTTCATGTCCCTATCCGTTTCGTGATTTATGACCACTGGCGACAAATTACGACCAATCTCTTGAGAGCTTCCAAAATGTCTTAAAATGGTTGAGAAGGTTCTCCATTTCCCCGCGTGAGTCTCAAGGCACTGCTGTCATGCTGCTGAAATTTCAAACAAGTTCTAAAATTTCCCAAGATGAATTTAAACTAGTCTCTGAGTCGTTGAGGGTATCTGGAACCCTGCAGTTTAGTTTGTGTGAGTCAGAAAGTGTCTGTAAAGTGCGACTACTATAGCAGGAGTTGGTAACTTCTGAAACTAAGTTGTGACTGACTGGAAACAGCATTTAGAGGAATAACGTAAAAGTAATTAATAAACATTAAGACACTATATAATTAAAGTGTCAATTAATGAGAGTGACAGTTAAATGTTTGTGATATTTCCACGAGTATCATGTGAATGTCCCGATTTACTGACAGTTTTGACTCCTTAAAGGTTTAAACTGGAACATGAACAACACATAGCACCATCTAGTGTGTGGATGTTGTAGTTGCAACAACAGAACACGGTTTCCCGGCGTCGGGATGCAGGTTCAACATTTCCACGTGTGTTTTGATGCCATGAACATTATTTATATGGGTTTATCTATTGTAGCTTCACCTAAACTGAGTCTGGTTTTTGATCTTCTCTGGTCGCTCCTCTTCTGAGAAGGATAATGAAATCTCCGGGACTCTGAAGCAGCTGCTTAACTTACCAACTCCACTGTTTCCCACAGTACCAGTCTCAGACTATTAACTGTATTACACAACCTGCAATGGTGCCGCTATTGGCTGGTAGATGTAAACATAATGCCAATGCCATGCTCATCAAAATCAATATTTTATATTTTAATGTCCTAATCAGCACAAGAAGTCGGCCATCTTGAAAAAACTGTCCATTTTTGGATATTTCACACCTGTGGGATTTGAACCATCTACTCGAACATACTTTCATGGATCACCATTAAACCTTGTCAGTAGAGTCTTTAGGCATGTGGGATTATGTCATTAAAAACAATTTATTCTATCTGAAGAATTGTGGGCGTGGCTTCACTTTAAACTTTTAACCAAGCAAAACAGGCAGTTATAACTCCCTGATAATTTCACAAATTGCGACCAAAATGCATATGGAGGATCACAGTGACTTCCTAAACAAAACTATATACTCATATTTTCTGATCACTTTAGCCCCACCCACAGAGAACAACATTTCTCCATTTTTATTCTTTCAGGTCATACTTTGGCATGTCTTTAAAATATATGACTCAACCTGGTTCAAATGACAGCCAATTGATGGTCTAACACTGCAACAACAAATATGGCTCTAACATTTCAGGCGTAGCCACAGCAGCTCGTCAAACTTTGATTTCTTACCCGGAACACTTCAAACTGTGATATGCTCACTAGAGCAGAGTTTCACTGCCATTTCGGGGGCTACTCAGCGGAAAGGGAGGCGCTCTGGAGCAGCGCCAAGGCCGTTCATCGCTGCTTGCGGCTTTAATTGTTTTTAATGTTGACAAGCAAACCACATCCATCTCCCACACTTTTGAAAAGCTTGCTACGCCATTGCATATGACATATAGTAAGATCAAGCTAAACTAGCCTGGGTGATGATGTTTAACAACTTCCACTTAGGAAGTCAGAGTCATCATGCATCAACTTTTCCCCTTGAAAAATGCTGCCTGCAAATTTTAAATCTAATATTGTGTGTGTTTGAGCTGTTTCTCCCTTTAAAAGATTTACCACCATAATAACAAGCATATTTTTTGGAGTTTAAATACAGTCAGTGTCACCTTTAATAATAAAACCCCAGACTACATACTGAAACCCAGCCAGCTGTTGAGCTGACGGCATCACATTCACATCTGGTCCTTTTCATTCTTTTTATTTATTTACCTACTTC
Source organism: Pachypanchax playfairii (assembly GCA_006937955.1). Taxonomy (NCBI): domain Eukaryota; kingdom Metazoa; phylum Chordata; class Actinopteri; order Cyprinodontiformes; family Aplocheilidae; genus Pachypanchax; species Pachypanchax playfairii. The sequence goes on from SSNP01000006.1 coordinate 8,371,422, forward strand.
TTTCCTTCTGTTTGCTGTCTGGAGGCTTTTTGTGTATTCTCAGCACACGCTTTAATTTTTGTATTAATAAAAGCCAAAGGGACTGAGTGAATGAGCGGAGGGGAAAAAAGAAGGAGAAAAGAGTAAGAGAGATGTGTGGTGGGAGACTTGGTTGTGCTTCTTGCTTGGTGTTGTTAACATGCACAAGGCACCAGCCATGAAAATGCAATAGATTACTTCTACTGAGAGAATGATCTTGGTGATCTTATTATTTCCCATGTGGATAAATGTATAACGTTTGGAGCAGTTTTGTGTGTGAATGAGGGCTGAAAAACACACACATGCAAGTGCAGTTTCCTTTTGTATCTTCAAGAGCCCTGTAGCACTTTGAGGCACAGAAGGAGAAATAACCTTTTTCCTTTTGTCTTTTTATTCATATCGCCAAAGTTCTTCCTCACTTGCTTGCTCTTTGATGGCAGATCATGGACAGAGGTGTTGAATTAGCTGTGATTGGATCGTCCTTACACTACAGTGCAAGCGTAGCAATGTGTGTTTATATGGACGTGCAATTCCCAGAATCACCCTGTGGCTAAGGGCCAGAGTGCAACACAGCTATATTCCATTTTGACACTTTGATAGACAAGAAGCCATTTCCATCCCACAGTGCACAGCAAGTTCTGCCACTGTGCTGCACTCCTCATTACTGCTAAACCAAAGAAATCACCAAGAAGCCACAAAGAATTGTGGTAATGAGAAATAAAAGTATAAGTTTTTTTCTAAAGACAATTCAGCATAGAGGAAGTCATTTTCTTTGCTTTGAAGGTATACAAGTATTTTAAAACTTTTACAAATTTCGATCCCATTAAAGTTAAAGAATCATACCTGTTAAAATAACACATTTTAAGTGGGTCAACATCCTGTTGGAGAGCCCATGACCTATGATTGAGACCAAGCTTTCTGACATAGGGGGCACAGCTCTCTCCAGGATGGTAGTCTTGAGATTCTGTGTCTATATACCCCACACAGATTTTAGACACCCTGTGTTAAATACAACAAAGGAGGCCCAAAATTAAACTGAGGCCCCATCGGTATTTCACAGTAGGTGTGAGGTTCTTGACTTATATAGCTTATTTTTTTCTCTCTTTAAACACAAAGCTAATGTGATTGGTCAAACGCTCCAGTCTTGTCTTACCAGTCCTAATAATACGCTGCCAGGGATGTCAGCATGTATTTTGTGTCTGGCTTTTTAAGTTTTTCTATTTCTAGTGGAACCTCCTGAGTCTTTTTCCATTGAGCCACTTATGGTCCAAAATGTGAAAGACAGTTTGATCAGACCTTGACTTTGGATTTCAGCCAGGATGGTAAATGGTGTGAACTTGTATAGCGCTTTACTCAATAAACTACATACATAAATAAACTACACACATGTTATAGCCACAGCTGTACTTGAACACACACTGATAGAGGTGAGGCTACCATACACTGGCACCGCCAGACCCTCCGACCACCACCAAATAGGCAAAGTGGGTTAATTACTGGTGCAAAGTGGTTATGTCTTGCCCAAGGACACAACAGCCAGGTGAACGTTTTTTCCAGGCGGAACAGGGATTCAAACTGGTGACCCTCTGGTTACCAGATGACCCACTCTACCTCCTGAGCTACAGCCACCCCCAATGGTTTTGGATGGTCTCCTTAGTTCTCTATTTATGAACCACCAAATGATCAACCTGGGATTGTATTCCCTCTTGTGTCCATGTCCTGAGAGGTTGACTACAGTCTCGTGAACCTTATAGTATGTAATAAAAGGTAAATGGTCTTGCTCTTGGATAGTGCTTTATAAATTCAGACAACTTACTTTGCACACTTTGCACCAAACTAGCCCATGAGAGCAAGGCATACTGTTTCCTGCCCCGCTGCGCATGGCAACATCAGACGTTCTCTCTTCAGGTTTGTTACGTCTTATGCTACAGCTTTTAGCCAGCAGCATGCTAGGTGTGGTTTCAACTGCGGGAGCTGCCGAATACTAATGAACAAAGGAGTTGTGACAAACAAATACAGGCCGTTCGGACTCAGGAGAACTCGGGTTTTATTGCCACCTGCGTAGTTTGAGAGATAAAAACTGAAAGAGAAGTTGTTGACCTGTTTTCACACCCACTATGAAGGTAAGAACACCTGTGGAGCTAAATATTCAACAGAAACCTCAGAAAAAACATTTTTAATGGAAGAGCCTCTTTAAGCGTCTTAACCAAAGGCACAAAGGTAAAGCTATGCTTTTGTTGATTTGAACAAATGACACCCCAATTACTAGATTACCTGCCCATAGTCTCTTTGAATGAATCAACAAATCCATCCATACAGATTTACATATTTTTCAAATAAACAACAAATACATATATATATTTCTACAATTTTTGTTTACTCTGTCACATCCTAAAAACATACAGGTGAATATTAGACACTGCTTTTAACTGAGTCACTTTTTCGGAGAAATGAAGCATCATTCAATGAGCTGTAAGGGAACCAACCAATTTGTCCCTGTCTTTAGATGGCAGAACTTTACTCTTGATGGGTTCCTGCTCTGATAAGCAGTTCACTTAAATAACTGAGCAGCATTTTTCCTTTATTTTTACTGAAATTGCTCCAGTCACTGTCTATTTCAGGTTAATGAAACATATTTTTTAAGCCCTGTGAAGTATTTACTCTGGAATGCTCAGCCAAGGGTTTCATGCTTCCCTTATTGTATGATTAATCCTTCAAGATTCTCAGAAAATAATAGTGGTTTGTGTTTTTGGCAAGTAACAATACTTAGAAAATGAATCTGAAAGATTTAAAATTAGAAAACAATTACAAGAATTGATTCAGTTTTCAAAAAGGCTTGGTTTATAACCCTGGATTTATTGTGCTACCACCTAACAGTCCTACATCTATAAAATCCATGTGTGTTGATTACTTTAGCTGAAAGAAAATTAGTGTAACCAAGCTAGTTATTCATTCCCCAGACAAAGTTTTCAATTGATGTCCCTTTACCTTCAAATCCGAGGTGGCGTCAAGCCCTTTTATCTCATTTTACAGCACCTGGATGTTATACAGAGCTCAAACGTTCATGGTCACATTTCTGTCAAACTGCATTCAGGATGTTTAACTCTTATATGATTATATGAAAATGTCCCTAAAAAGAGAGAGATTCACATAATTTACCAGGCAACTAACTGCAGAAATGAAAATTTGACCTAAAAAGACTTTTTCTGCCATCTACACAAACACGGTACAGTTATATGTGAAAAAAGACTGACTGCTCTGAAGTCAGGTTAAGTGTAAAACCAAGCAACTTCTGTCCTTTAGCTGTAATAAAAGATTTTATCCTTGTGTCCCCTTTTCTCAAATTACCATAAGATTGGGTTGGGCTGTGCTACAGATGACTGTAATATAAGGTCTGGGAATAGCTGCTAAATGTGAATTGCCATTACTTCACTTGTTGGGACCAGGGTTGTCAAAATAATCGATGCCTAGATATTAATCAGTATTAAAACTGGTATCTAAATTAGATATTATGTTCCCATGGTATCGATATACGCAGCCTTCTTCTTCAGAGTACAACAACACGCGGTTCCCAGACAGCCAGTTGTCATAAAGCAGCCTGATGTTTTTAAGTGAGAGACAGTGAGCAGGTAAAGGAAACCGGACGCTTGATGGAGCAGGTATGTGTGAGAGAGCAAAGAGAGCGAATGACTGGAAAGGTGTCTCAGCTTGGGGGGGTGTGGGGGGGGGGGGGGGGG
>SSNP01000006.1:8375186-8442753 GCA_006937955.1 Pachypanchax playfairii
GGGGGGGGGGGGGGGGGGGGGGGGGGGGGGGGGGGGGGCATGCCTCCCTGGTCAACCTCTCTGGACACACCCCTGCGTAAATCATCAAGTGCAGGGTCTTGAGAGGAGTTACAAAGATCAAATAAATTCTATTTAAGAAAAGATTACATGTGATATATTATTCTTCAACTGCCATAAAAAGATTATTTTGTGGGTTTCAGCCAAAAACATTTGGAAACCACTAATTTACATGACCTATTAGAACATTTCTGGATATTTTAGTGCAAAGACAATATGGCACTGCCAATCAGGCCTACCACCCAGTCCCAAGCTGCATCCTGGAAGGACTCTAGGGTAGCCATGGCTCAGGTGGTAGAGCGGTCGTCCTGTCACCGGTTCAAATCCCTGCTCCGCCAGGAAAATATCACATGGCAGTTGTGTCCTTGGGCAAGACACTTCACTCACTTTGCCTGTTTGGTGTTGGTTAAAGGGTCGGGTGGTGCTGGCCTCGCCTCTGTCAGTGTGTCCCAGGACAGCTGTGGCTACAATATGTGTTTAGTTTATCACCACCAAACATGTGAGTGTATGTGGGAATGACAAACTAGTAGTGTAGTGTAAAGCACTTTGGGACTCACCTGACTTAAGAAAAAAACGCTATACCAGTACACGCCATTTACCATTTACTCTCTCGGAACCACATCAGGGCACCACTAAGTGCTGGAGATCATGCAATGACAGCATGATGCTAGGCCAGTCTTAACTGAGATTCTTCCATGCTAATGAATGCAGACTCCATTTCATAAATACACTCTACCTGGGATACCTGAGATGCTTCTAGCACAGTATGAAACCACCATAATCTCCCTATCTGCTTGCTTAAAACCATGATTAACGCATCACGCTCTGTCACAAGTAATGGGAAGCCCACTGCATTCTTAACCTGTGCCTGATGACCCCAACCACCAAGACCCCGGAAGGTGATGTCTTATATTATAGCAAACTCCTCATTCTGTGTGAAGAGGGTCTTAGTAAATCAATTTAGTCCAAGTCCAAGTAATTATTGACCCACAATGATCTTTTAAATCTATGCCTGGTCCATCCTGCTGCTTTCTGTTTACATATCTCCTTTGCATACCAAAGCAATACTGTCCATGACATTTGCTCATAAATAATTTATTACAGGTATATTTACAAAAACTGTTGACCTACACTTGTCTTCACCAACATGGGTCTGAGGCTTTGATCTTTCTTTAGTCGCCCATCCAAAATAACAGGTTTGCTAATTTCATCTCCTAAGATCAGTATTTGGCTAGCCATGGAGTCTGATACAATTAGCAGTGTGAAGAGACACAAATCTTTAAGTCAGTTCACCTGGGAAAAAGACCTTCCTCTTGCTTTCTATTTTTTTTTCTCAATAATTTATTTTTAATGCTTCTCTTTGTTAGAGTCAGCTCCAGCAAGCAAAATACTCTTGCGACGTACATAAAATAACTATTTATGCATTCATTATTCTGACAAGGATTGTACTTTGTCTTTGATGTTTCATGGTAGATCAGGGTCTTTGGATACACATTTCGCATGCATTCATTTGCATAATTAATCTACATCTGAAGGTGGTAAGACAGCAAACTGGGAAGTTTGCGAAACCTTATATTGTAAAGGTTGTAGAATGGTTTGAGCATGTTTGATCCCCTTTCATTTCTTATTGGGTTACAGTCGTATAAAAAACTGTAAAGTTTGTATCTTCATGTGCAAATTCTTACAAAATCTTTGACAATGTTTTGAGCGTTTGTTTTTTTTTAAAAAAACATTTAGACACTGGGTTAGTAAGACTACACAAAAAGAGTAAATGCACATACTTCATTGTCGCCTATACATTTTACGGACAACCAATCTGACACTGTTACCATTAAGGTTTCTTTGGCCAGAAATGATTATTTTTAATATTCTTTGGCCTGATAAAAAAACAAAAAAACAAGCTTTGTAACTTGTTGCTTGATGTTGCCATGGCAACTAGTCCAACCGAAAGTAGCACACCCAGAAAAATGTTGCTTTGTCAGACTTAATTCTAACACATTGCATTCTTCATTGTAGCGCAACATAGCTGTTACATATTTTGATGTGACACATACAGGCCAAGTGTCCATGGTTCCTCGGGCCACCTTGTTTACTTCATGTTCTCCCTGTCTTGTTGCATCCTATGAAAAAGACAGCAGTGTGGTTGGGCGTTACAGAGTGTGTTACACAATGGGACAAGTCCAAACCATTCTGTAAACCTCTACTGGCTTCTCCTGCTGACTTACAGATATACAGCTCAATCTGTAATTGCCGAGAGCGTGCCCTCAAGCAAGACCTTTAACCCCATTTGTTGCGTGATTGCCGAGAAAATAAAAAGACTGAATTTGAGTCGATGAAACAGATGAGCTTGAGAAGAGATTATGAGTCTGTGTCCTTTGCTACATAGTCTGAATAAATAGCATCTGAGCGATCTGTACAGATATCTGTACAGATGTGAGTGGGGAGGGGTAAAATGACCATCTGGGCCAAGTTTGGTGTAGGCAGCTTGCCGCTTTTACATAGCTGCCACAGAGCGTCATTCTCTTGGACTGCAGAAACGATACATGTCTGAATGTTGTACAAAATCACATTGCTAGGATGGGCTGAGTGGGTGGAGCCTAATCCTTCAGTTCACACCCAAAACAAACATTTACATCTACAAGTTTGTTTGGCCTGAATGAATCAAAGGAGATTTAATCTACGATATAAACATGAACCATCCTGATTACAGCCTCAACAGCATGTTGTTAGTACTATGGTATTCACCCAAAAGTAAACCTGCTCTAATGTTCGGTTAATCTTTCCACCCTCTGAATATTAAAGCTGTGACTCTTTTTAAACGAACGCCACCTCCTCTGTGCAAAGGGAGCTCATAAAATTCTCATCTTCCACATGGCTTAGTCACTCATTTAGTCTGCTGCCTTAATGTGGCAGCATTACTTCTGTAAGAGTAAGTTGTTTATTTGGGGAAGTGATAGCAGCCCGTGCACTCCCTTCAACCTGGCACTTGAGATTAGTGTCTGCTCTCTTTGCTGCCATGCCAATCAGTTCGACAGAGACAGTGGGATGGCAGCCCACCCACGAACGCACATGCAAACACCACACAGCAACAGACAGAACCGCCACCGTGGCTCCTCTTCTCTAAAAAGGGCCCGATGACGGCTCAGGACCGCAGCGCTTGTGACAGTTTTTCAAGCAGTTGGACACGAGGAGTACAATGGAGTGTGTTCAGCCTGAGGGTTGAGGGGGACAGATGCGAGGAGAATAGGTGGTGAGAAAGTCGTACACACAATGCCTGATGCAGATGTCTTCTGCATTTATCTGATAGTGTATAGAAGGAAGCATTATTAATTTTACAAATAGTTGGTCAAGATGTTTGGAGAGAAGCGATATTTGGGACACCGTTTCAGCGAACAGTAGCACTTTCAGACATGCACTGCGTCCTGTAAATCGGTTGGCATCAGATATGTCGGAGATCTCCCCACAGTCGAATGTCACTTTCAACAGAGTGACTGTCAGACCAGCATGATGCAGCCCATTAGTGTGGCTGGCTTGACAGTCAAGGAAACGTTTTTCTTTGTAAATGTTTTTATGAAACACCCGAAAAGTTTATTTGGCTTGATCTCAATTCAGCACACAAATAAAAGTGAGGATATTAGTCTCGTTTCAAGATCAGTGAGCGGCTTTGTTCTTGTGCCATGAGATTTCAAATGTGCTCAGAATTTGCAAAACATTCATATTAGCAAATATCACATATACATATGCATATTTTTAATCTGGGAGAGGAAGTCAGGGAAAGCCCAGACATGCATTAGGAGTACATTCAATGCAGTGCCAGGAATTGAACCCTGGACTTTCTCTCTGCAAGTTAGAAGCACTAACTAACTGCTCCACCGTGCATCCCTGCTATTTATTGCATGCTGGGAAAAAGAAAAAAAAGAAAAACTATGGCAGTTCTGTCAAAGTGTGCTTGCATGATTCATATTTTATAATCTGTTTATTTTCCTTCAAAGCGGATCGGATCCTTTTTATGTGTTTACGCCATGCATTTATTCTTATTAATGAGAAACAATCCCTGTATCAAAAGCTCCTTTATTGTCCTAAAACTCTGTGAATTTGGTAATTTGCCAGTAAATCCTATGGGAACAATTTTTGTACATTTCCCAACAAATGTGGCCAGTGTGACTTAGAGTGGCAGGTATATTCCAGTAGAGAACTCGCTGTGGTTTTGTTTGGTAAGTCTGAGACGTACTGTATATTTGGAAAGCAGTGAGGGGTTTTTGCAACTTTCTAAATCTTTATAAGTACTTTTTAAAGAATATTACATTATAAGCACAACATAGACCAGGGGTGTCAAACTCCAGGCCTCGAGGGCCACTATCCTGCATGTTTTAGATGTTTCCCTGTTTCAACACACCTGATTCAAATCCTCTGTATTTCAACAAGTCCTTCAGAAGCCTGTTAACGACTTGTTCATTTGAATCAGGTGTGTTGAAGCAGGGAAACATCTAAAACATGCAGGATAGCGGCCCTCGAGGCCTGGAGTTTGACACCCCTGACATAGACAGTGGATGACGGTTATATGCACGACCTCGGTGCCAAGCAGTTTTGTGCATATAAACGTTGTGTGCATTTATCCATGGGTGATCATTTGGACTGTAAACATGGGCATCAGTGTTCAGTATTGATAACAGATATATTGATTACAATATATTAGGAGAATAAAACTTTCAAACAGAATGAGTTATATACTCGTAGACCAGATTCACTATGACACTGTAAGTAACAGATGCACCAGACACACGCGCATAAGCGCCAGAGCAGTCTTGTTCCACGCACCTAACAGCAAGAGTGTGAAAGAACACCAGCGGAGGTGTACAGTCAAGTAATTATTGAGAAACAGCAAGATTTAGTGAGATGCATGTATGATACTCCAAATGAAAGAAAAGACACATGAAAAGACAATGAAAGAAAGAGCTCTTGACCTATAGAGTTTGGTAGGTGGGCTAAACAGACAGAACATGGTAGAGAAAACCCATTTAGTGAGAACTCCAGCCATGTTCTAAGGTCATGGAGACTGAAGAAGAGTAGTGATCCCATTTGAAAGGGTAGTAAAGGTGTGAAAAAAGTCTGAAAGCGTTAGTTTATATACAATGTTGATGAATCGCCTGTATCTGTTTCATCACAACTCCTTTGTTCGATAGTATTCGGCAGCTCCTGCAGTTGAAACCATGCCTAGCATGCTGCTGGCTCAAAGACGCATAAGACGTAACAAACCGGAAGAGACAACGTCTGATGTTGCCATGCGCAGCGGGGCAGGACATGATAACATGTTGGTAACATTACCACAAGGTGGCAGTAACGCATAAAGTTATTTCCCAAATACCACAGAGCTAATCATTACAGGTTTTAGCCCTGTGCGGAAAAATTCATTCAAAGTGGTTTAGTGTCTGGCTCTGCCATCAACATTCGATTATAAAAAGAGGGGAAATTATGATCACAAGTGAGCTACACCTCTACTGCAAAAATACATGCTCCCTCTACTACATTGACCCAATTTGAAAAAAAAATCTAATTCTTACCAGGAAATTAGAATATTTTTACTTAAAATGTCCATCTCATGTCCATACTGTCTCGAATCTCCTAAAGAAAAAGAAAAACAGGTTACGAAACAATACAATATCAAAGCTAACAAATCAAGCTAACAGAGTAAGCAAAGAGATTTGGAAAAGATTATTTGTGTATACAATGAGCACAGTAAGCACACGGAGCAATTACTACATTTTTAGTTAGGGCGAGATTATTTTATGAGAGCTTTTTTTGAGCAAATAGATTAGATCTTATAACACATAGCTAGGTGTCATAGGTGGTATATGCTAGTATCGCAAAACCAAAGAACTTGTTAGATCTTTATTTCTTCATTTATCCTAATTTTCCTCTTGCTAAAACTAGTTTCCATCTACATTTTGCTTGTAGGGTGGAATTTTAGACATTCTACCATTGCAGCGTTTTTTATTTGTAACAGTAACTCTGTTATGCTGGCATCAAATCTCATCATGAAAATGTTCCAAGGTTCACGTGTCCTTAACTAGGGATGACCCTCACAGCTCCCCGTTTTCTTGTTTTCCTGCTATCCTACTTTAGTCCTCCTTGAACCTATTTTGACATCTTTTTTACACTTTTTACTCTCTCCTCCTTGACCTGTACATCCAAAAAATAAAAATACAAATGGGAAGTGGATTATTTATCTTGCTGTGAAGAACATGCAGGTTGTGGTGACAGCAGATTCTTCTGAAACATCCTTTACAACAACTCAGACACAAACTGGAGAGAAGGTTGTTTCCAAACTCCTTTCATCCCATTTATTATTTGCTATGTATACTTTTTTTATGTCCAAAATTCATCTGCTCTCAGCTTCATCTTTTTTATATAAAGGCTATATATTGCAGGAGGGGCATAAATGTTTCGTTTTGGACTTGGCAGTGGTCAATCCTCTTTCGCTGACAGTAGGAGGCTGGGAGATATTTCCTCAGGTGTTCTTGTAATCTACTCCGAGCCATGCCGTGCGTGATGGACTCCCCTCATTTTCAGTTGCTTATCCAGCAGCCTGCATGTGTGTCTGAGTGTGCTCTTTCCTTTAATACTCTTGTACCTCTCCTCTTTCCCTCTGTTGTAAACCATTTAGTGTTGAAGCGATGACAAGTGGAGAGAGAAGTCTGGCTCAGTGCTGGACTTTCCTCGTGACGCTTCCCCCATGTTTTGGGTTATCCGAAGAGAAAGCATGTGAGGTTGTGCCTGCAATTAGGATTCCACTCAACCAGCCTACTCCAATGGCTTGATGGGGTGGGAATAAGCAAGCCAGCTGGTGATAAATGGTCCCCCCCATCGATGTCCATGCCCTTCCAATATAACATGGGTATTAATTACACCAATTAGTATTGTGCTGTCATCAATATCCATCTGTGCTGCGGCCCAACCGAATGAGATCTTGCATGTGTATGAGAATCTGTTGAATGCATCATTCTCTCACCAAATGGAGAGGTGCTTGCACTGGTTGCTTTATCTTTCAAGTAACATTTTAGTCGAACAATTTGATTGCATAATGTTATCAGCGTGAACCAGTCAGTTATAACATAATAACTGCAGACTGTTCACTATTATTTCTGCCATCAAAAAGAAAACTTTATTCTGCAAAATGCTGAACTCAGATCAGTACCTTATTCATGCCAGGTGAATTGTTTTAATCACATATTGTAGATTGAGCTTATGGAACTGTACATGATGCAGTGCTATTTAATAAGTGCAGAACCAAATACTGAAAACTGTTTCAATCTCAAGGATTGATTTCTTCAAATCATGTAAGACACATGTTACTGATGACTGCAAAAGCATTGTTCAGTAAAGCTAATCCTTTGTTTTGTACTAGCAGTTACTCAGGATCTACTTCATAAATCTGTCAAATACTTCAAGGATGCGCTGAAAGTTTGATAAAACTGCCCGTTTCTCTTATGCTACATACCTTAGGAACAATCCTTAGAATGTCATCAGCCTTGAGACTCGTCCATTCATTCATACTTTTAAAGGGTTTCTTAAGAAATGGAATAAAAGAAACTTGTAACTTTTATTTAGGTTCACTTAGCTTCTCAGTCATCCAGGACGTGTCAATCCAACAAGTTTTTAATAAAAAAACAGGCAACTGTACTTTTTTCCTGTTTCTTGAACTTTTATTTAGCTTTTTTACTCATAATGGCATGTCTTGAACATAGTTGGTTGAGCACTTTAAATACGTCTCCCATCTTCAACCTTTGCTGCATCTCAAAGTGTTTTGTTAGTTATTTGTTTATTTATTTTATTTATTTTTTTAGTTTAGTTTATCTAGCTATCTTTAATTCCTGGAAGAAAAACCGTTATATCTGAATGGGATCTTCCTGGTTAAAGTGAAAGTTTAGATCTTTTGAAGTGAAGTTCTGTGGAAAAGTGGTTAACCGTTAACCTAACCAGTTAGCCTATTATCACGAATTTGCATCAATTCCCTTCTGCTTCATAACTTTTTGCTACAAGATGGATTGTCGTGAGATTTCGAGTTTTCCAAACCCACGAAAATCCATCTTGTACCGCTCCAGCTAAAACCGTCTATTTTGGTGAAAAAGTTTTCAAACCAATCATGTGTTAGCATTTTGCTTTGGGGCAGGTGTTCAGGTATGATTGGCAGCAAGTGGCCAGGCAGTCAAATGACAAGCCATACAAAGCAATAAAAAAAACTGTAGTTAAGCGCAAGTGCAAATACAGTGGTCGACGGTTATTTGCACAACGCTTATATGCACAACATGCTTATATGCACAAAAATGCTGGGCACGTTCCTGTGACATAGAGAATCCATACGTTTATATGCACATTTTCGACGGATATATGTACAAAACATTTGGAGTATCATACATGCATCTCACTAAATCTTGCTGTTTCTCAATAGTTACTTGACTGTACACCTCCGCTGGTGTTCTCACATGTACTCTCGTTGTTAAGTGTGTGGAATTAGACTGCTCTGGTGTTTACGCATGCGTGTCTGGCGCGTCTGACTGAAGTTGTCAGACGGTCGCCAAAACATAATCACCAACTTCTTCAGTGTGAAATAGTGTCAAATGTAACATTTGTTCTAGTTTTTAGTGCCCGATCATGAGTTCTTAATATCCGATATAGAAAACCGTTCTGTTCTGTTACTAACTGTAACTTAATCTGTGCCGTTACCGCCGTGTCCATGCGCGCGTATCTGGCGCATCTGTTAGTGTTATATTGGATCTGCTCTACGTGTATAACTCGGTCTGTTTGAGAGTTTTTGTCTCATAATATATTGTAATTACGTTATTACATCATTTCTGATTATTTGTTATCAATACCGAACACTGCTACCCATGTTTACAGTCCAAATGACCACTGACAGATAAGTGCACACAACGCTTATATGCACAAAAATGCTGGACACCGAGGTCGTGCATATAACCGTCGACCACTGTACCAGGAAAACTAATTATCTGTAGAACTCTCTGATTCAGAGTTTAAAAATTGACATAATATTTCTGCTGGATTAAATAAATGAGATGTAATGTTTATCAAACTGCATTTATAAAAACCACAATCAAATTTAGAGATTATTTTTTAAGATGGCAGTGACTCACTTTAAAACTGGGCCCACTGTAACAAGCTGCTAACTAATTTTTTAATCGGAAATAATGTGTTTCTCCAAACTGAATTTGTTCAAACTACAGCAGGCACAATTTTTATTGTACGATTTTCATGGAACCCATGGTCAAACGATCTTAACTATTGCTTTAAATGAAAGAAAAATAGACGAGTCCGGCATGGAAAAAGGGTCAGGTAGGGTCTGGTACTGGTTTACAGGTAAAATATTCTTTGAACCCAATCGATTAGACTTGTTTTCCATGAATCCAAGTAATATGTCCCTTAAACTTGGTACCTGATGGATATATGTTGACAAATGTAGCTTCCCCAGAACTGCTTGATATCCCACTTTCAATACACAGTACAGTCCATTTTTAACTAAGTTGGCTGCTATTTTCTTGAAATGTCCTGAACTTGTGAAGACTGGTTAGCTTGCAATTTCCCAATAAATCTTAGCTGTATCTGTGTCAGATGAATCATTCATAGTGTCCTCCGTGATACTTTCTGGAAGTGGATCCAAGCAAGTGAACCATCAGTTCTATTCAAAAGACATTAGAAAAGAGCAGCAAAGCACTCTGAAACCAATCAATCATTTGGTTACGCTTCAGAGGCGTCCTATTCTGGGAAAAAAAAAAATCTCTTAAACTCTGTGTACATGGATTGTAAAATTGCTTCCACAAAATACACAAACAAGGAGAAGTACTTTAACTAACATATTCACGATCAAAGTTTTTTGCTATTATGCTCTTGTTTTTTTAAAAATGGGTTTAACCAGTACGGTCCAGCAACTCTTATGCGTTTTTGCTTTTATTTTTCAAATATATACAATAAAAACTAAAGAGAATAGCAACAATGTATCTGCCTAAAAACAACTAATGAAAGTAAAATAAAAAGTGATCATGTATTAGCCCAGTGGCTTGGTAATCAGGTCAGTACTAAGAAAGTAAGAATGTCAATGTTATTTAACAAGAATTAAAAGCATTATTATTGTAATTTCTATTTTTTTGTATATTTTGATCACTAGAGGGCAGTGTTGCAAGACTTTATAATAATGCTACCCCTTTATACGAATACATTTAGCGGTATTTGCTAGCTTTTTGCTTTTTGGGATTTTGTAGCTTAAAGGGGGGCGGTAGCTGTGATCATTATTGGTAAATGTGCTCATAACTTTACAAATTTCCTTTGTGCATATGTGTTTGTCAGTGTTTTAAAAAGATAATGTATTCCTATGATGATTACACGGATACATACATATATACATACATATATACATGCATTACATGGATAGGTTACATGTATAATGTGGTTCAAAAACTGTCATGTGTTTGGGTGTATAGCACGAAGTTGTAATATCCGTGGTGTGGAATTTGGGATTCTGTTCAATTTTAACTTGTTTTGTAGGTTTTATTTGTTCATTTTTTATTTTATGTTTTGTTATGTAGCTAGAGTTAACTGCTTGATTTTCTCAACAAAATGTATTTTATTTTGTTTAAAGTTTCCAGACTATTGTCCAAATCACTTTGACTGAGTCATTATTTGTTATTTGAACAAAAGAAGGAAAAAAAAAAATTACATTGTTTTTTTTTGGTTATCTTGCTGAACAATAAACATGCGCAAAATCAAACAAACCAGAACTTGTGACCAGTTAGGTAAACCCATTTCCTGGACTACATTTCTTTGCAAAATACTTCAAAACTTACAACGAGGATGTGAAGGTTCCTTTATCTCACTTTTCAATTGCAATACAAAAGGAATATTTATGACCCCTAAATAATTCATGAACTACTTTTTAAATATTACACATATTCAGCTATAAATGAAATGATGAACACACAACTTTAAATCTGCTGGTCAAATTGTTCTGTATCTGCTAATTCAGCAAATTCCCTACAGTACAGACAGAGGACGGTGAGACAAGTGCAAGTAGCTAAAGTGACTTTGGTATTAAGCTCAGACCAGCTGGCCTGTCAGTCAACCTGCACCTTATGTTTGCTCCTTGTCCCTCGAACTATTACTGTACCAACTTGGATGTTTTTTTTCCTCTTCTTGCTGATTCATTCAGGAGGATTTTATTCTTGGCATTCAGGTTAACTCAGTAGGTAAAAGTGCAGGTTACATTCAGCCAAAGTTATTCCAAGATTTTTGGTTTGTTGACTTACAGCAGACAAGTGGATTTTATGTTTGGATTTGGGATTTTTTTTGGTTCTTAGGTTGCTGAATCATTATTAGAGATCTTGTCTTGTTCTGTCTAAAATATTTTCTTACTGTACAGATTACAAAAGGATGAAAAATCTTTAAGTATTTTTACAGTAGGCATGGGTGGATTTAAAAAAAAAAGTTAATGCACAGGAAAAAGAGAGGAAGGAACATGTATGGATTGTTTCAAATTATTAAACAATAACACTATATTAGAACATTTTTTGGGTAGTTTTGAATGAGACACAGGAGATAGTGTGTTTTGTTTTTCCAAAATTATACAGCAGTGGTTCCAAAGTTAAGATCGGGACACCACTATGGAAACAATATGGTGGGACGATGAATTCCAAAAACAAAAAAACTACAAACAAGTTTTTTTAAAATGTCATTAGCTAAAAACAGTAGTCATGAATAAACCTTATTTTTTATTTTCATTATGTCCTATTTATTTTGCGTTTTAGTAATATTTGTACAGTAAAACTTGTGATTTTCAGGGTTGTTATTTTGTGAGTCCTTAGCTGTAAAGTTGAGTAGAAGTTATTATGATTAACTCATTGACTGCCAGCTGTTTTCTGAACAGAAAGTCCTCCACTGCCAGCATTTTTTACTGTTTTTGAAGAGCCGCAGAATATTGTGCCCGCCCAGGCCCGTCCATGACACCGGGCCTGGGCCAGGCCCATGAATGTGGAGTATTCATAAACCCCCCTTTCCAAAAAAAAAAAAAAGTAATCAGGAAGGTGAAATGTTTTGTGGGAAAATTAATCCTGGCAAGTGAATTTATTTATTAATTTCATAATTTGAAACCTGATTAAAATGAGCAAACTGTTCCAGGAGTCAAAATCCCTTTTGGACTAAAAATTGGTCAATTAATATCGAAGGGCCGCACAGGTCTTGTTCTGTCAATGCAGGTTAAAAACCTGTTTAACCGCAGTCACAGGGTGCTGAAAGAAAGTGTTATGGTGTTCAAAAGGTTGCAAAGATGACCTTCCTTAACAAGCAGAAGCACTCCTTCACCACCTGAGCATGGTAACCCTGCTCAACAGATGATGAAGCTGAGAGCAAACACAAAAAAATAACATTTCCCATTGGGATTTGATGCAAGATATGAAGAAAGTGCCAGTCACCATCTTATGATACAGCTAATAAAAAAAAACTTCTAAAAATAACTAATTGATTGATTATTGATTGTTCATGATGTGTGATAATATAAACAGTTCAAATATTTTGAGATGGAAAAGTTAGAAAAAACTAATATCAGTTTTAGAATGACCTTAAATCTGTTAGCCATAAAAATTAGCCTCAGAGCTAGCTTAATGTAGCATATCTGATTTAATGTGGAATTTTAAACTATTTCAGCTGGAATAACAGTGTAATTGCAGTTCAGTGGTTTTAAAAAGTAACATTTGCTTGAATTACTGACATTTTTTGAAAATTAGAGTAGTTTTATGATCGCAGCAAGCCACTTTGTAACTGCGTCTGTAACGAGCTGTTAGCTTATATGATCCAAATGGAAGTTATTCAAAGAGCTTTCTACAACAGGTAAGGTATTGCCTGCTTTGAACCTTTCAACCAAAATTTGTTTCCTATAAGACCAAATTAAAAGGTTAAGTTTTTTTTTTTTTTTTCGGATGTCCTTTTGTTTTTAGTGAAGTCACAAAAATTATCCCGGATGTCAGTCACCATGAACAACTTTTGAAAATGATTAAGCTTTGAAACAGTGGTCCATGGTATCGCTGCTAATGGTGCCTGACTAGAAAACCCTGGAGCGTGAGTTCATCTCATGTTTTCCGTGTATCTCATTAGGGCTGCCTGAGTGCGACAGTTTGGACTGAAAGTAACCAAGTCACTCTGCTCCTCGATTTGATCTGGACAAACAAGAAATAAAAAAAAAATAACCATTGTCTGTCTTTCACTCACACACATATTCTGCTTTCTGAAGCTACTCAAAACACCTCAAAGGTCACAGAAATAAGGAGACAGACCGATACACTCATGACATGGTTGTCTTCCAAGCTATATTTATGAGATCTTATTATTTGCTTTTTCTATCCTGTCACTTAGTATTAGTTTTTTCCGCTCAATACACACAGAAGCAGCTCAGTCTTGATACAAAGCCAATGTCCTCTTGAGTGCAAATACATAAGTAACAAAAGGGTATAGATATTCTTAAGGATTATTGGTTTAGTACCGTAAAATATAATTTATTTTATTCCAATACGTAAATCTTTTTAAAGAGACGTGTTATGCTAAACTGGAACGTGAACCAAGATAAATGAACCACTCATTGGTCTCCGTTTTCTTAGTATCTTCCTCATAATTTCATAAACAAAAATTACAAACCGTTGTCTTCCCGGGAACCGTGTAGAAGTGGATATGCGCAGCGTTGATTCATGCATGAAAGCAAAGCTGGTGCTGTTGAAAAAAAATTCCGGATGAATCCAGACGCCAGAATCCACCGTGGTATTATTCATTAAGACAAGTGAAACGTTGGGATTCTGCAAGTGTATCTCAAAACAGGGCCGACCATATGTTTAGAGTCAATACGACTTCACGGTTGCCCATGTGGAAAATAGCTGCGAGCCACAGAATGCTTACTTGCACAGTGCTGTGTTTAGATAAATAATCTTGAACTGTGAAATATAATAGGAAACGAGAGCCATGCCTAAAAATAATTCCCATCTTGCATTTCCTAATTGCGACAGAGAGCTAAGTAAATGGCTCATTATTTAGAACTCAGGTCAGTTTTCTTTTTGGGAAGGTGTGTGTGGGGTGGGGGAGAGTTGTCTGATTGTTTTCAATGCCCTTGGTGATTCTCCAAGGACTGGCCTGGCATGAAATTGGCAGACGCGTGGACCAGAGCGGAGAGAGAGTGAAGAAGAAAGCAAGAAAATAATGTGCAAGCAAGAACAGATAGAACTGTGGGTAAAATGTCCAAAAGTAAAGGAATAGTGTGCAAGAGAGCTGAAATGATGAAAAGACGATGAAAAAAGGGGGAGGGAGATAATTTGAGGTCTGCTGTGTTTCCTTCCAGCCATGCACGCTCGGAAAAGTTTGTAGTAAAAGGAAGAAGAAAGAAAGAAAGGAAAAACTGAAAGTTTAACGTGAATGACCTGGAGCCTTTAGTACGAGATGATACGGTGAAGCTTCTCATTAATGAAAGGGATTTGCAGTAAAGATACAGTAAACTACAAGATTACAAAAGTATTACATTTTCACCTCTTTTTTTTCAACAAAGTTCCCAGTAATTATTAGAGAATTATGGTTTTACTTTGCAAGTCTCATTTTTTTAAGGTTGAGGAATGAAATAATGAATTAAACAGAACTCTACACATTAAACTCCGTTGATTTTTTTTTACATTAAACATTGCTTATCCAGTTCGGTCCTGAGCAGCCATTCCAAAGGCCAGAGGCTGTAAACTAGACACCCATGTAGAACTAAGCCAGTCATCTCTGTTGCCTTTTATCATTGAAAATGGGGCGGGGATTAAAACTTTTGTTGGATCCAGTCGTCAAGAGGTCGGTCATTTTGTCCTTTAAATCTTGACAAAAAATTCTTGCAAAGTGCGAGTAGTTATATAGTAACAATCTGTTTTGTGCAGTCAGGATTTAGAGCTCGTCGTGGCACTGACAGCACAGGTAAATGCTTCTAATGATGTCCTCATGGCCTCAGACAGTCAACTTGTGTCTTCAGGGAATTGCACTAAACTGGTTTAAAGGTTGAAAATGGAACAACTTCATATATTTAAAAAAAATAATACCTCCACATGGTGTTGAGAGAGGTGTAGAATGAAAGGACAGTATTTCCTTTAAACATTATATTTGAATTACAATATAATCAAATGTTGATTTGGTTGGATTCCAGTTTGTTTCTGTAAATAATGAATCTTCTTAATGCACCAGAGTAAGCCATGGAGTTCCTCAGGGTTCAGTGTTTGGACCAATATTCTTTCATACATATGCTACCACTGGGTAAAATTATGAGGAAGTACAGGATAAATTTATATTGTTATTCTGATGATACTTAGATATAACTATCAATGAGAATTAGACATCAAAAGGGAATGACGGATTATATCAAAATGCTGATTTAACTTCTACTGGTTTCCTCAACTGGGAAGCTATTAAAATTGGATTTAATTGATTGCATATAATTTAACTTTCTCTAGCTCCACCCCCAACACGGCCATTGTCCAATCACACAACCGTTACTATGTGTGCAGGTCCAACAAACATTAACTCCAAGCAAGATAGTAAAGCAGTGCGCCCACATCTATTAACTACCAACTAGATGTCATGGGGAGCTCGGTGCTGCTCGGAACCCCTAAGAGGTGATGTGGTCCACCCTCGGATGAGCGTGAGCCGGCTCGGGAATGCCACTGGCTCTCGGCGAGTGGCAGGCCCAAGCTTTGGAGGTGCTGGCAGCCGGGAGTGCTTGCCGGCTGCCAAGCGGACGGACGCCACTTGGCAGAACTGATCTAGAGAGAGAAAGGAGATCAAGGCTGGTTCGATTTGGAGAATGCAGTGTTAATTTTGTTGACTAAAATATTTCGTCATAATTTTAGTCACGAATATATTTTTGCGAAAACGAAGCAAAAACTAAAGTAGACGGCCCTATTTGAGACGATTATTATAACTAAAATTATGTTGATTTTCGTTGCCAAATAAAAGACGACACGAAAATAGACAGCGACGAAATCCAATCAGAGGAAAAGAAAGACACAGAGGAATCAGTCAAAAAGCTAACAGCTGGGGCTACTGTGAAGAGAACCAATCAGAGCTCGGCTTATTGAGCGGTGAGCAGAGGCTTCCGTAGTTGTTTGAGATGCTCCCAGGAAGACGCCAGATGGAGTGTGGAATGGTAAGAAAATGTCCATACTATATTGCAGTTGTTAAATTAATACTTCAGAAAATATACTTATTTTAGTCGACTAAATCTACAATTGATTTTAGTCGACTAAAACTGCCACATATTTTCGTCAACTAAAATTAGACTACAATTAAAACTAGTTTAGTGACTAAAATTGTGACTAAAATTGAAAAGAATTTTAGTCAAAAGACTATGACTAAAACTAAATAAAAATTTCTTGCCAAAATTAACACTGGGAGAATGTCGGTTTTTGCTACAAAAAAGGTCACTGTTACTATTGCTACGTCTGACAAACACCAAAGGGGGGTGGGACTCGGTGAAAGGTCAATTGCCTTTGAATCTGGATCTGTTGACGTTAATTGTATTTGATGCTTCTGTAAAGTGCTTTTAGATGACTTTTTATTGTAAATTGGCTTCATTTAACTAAAGTTGGGCCATCTAGTTCTGTAGCGTTTCATTACTATGTTTACTCCCCTCTATCCTGCTGCAAACTCCTAATTAGTTCTCATCACTTTCACCTGCTGCCACCTCAATCAGTCTGACCGGTTTCACCTGTCTGCTCCTCCTTAAAAGCTGAGGAGGAACCCATCATTAGCTACGTTTACATGGGCACATTTAATCGGAATAAACGCCCAATCGGATAAAAAAGACGTCATGTAAACATGTCAACCCGAATGTTTTGATCCGATGCAGCCTGATCCGAAAGAAATTTACTTCCAATCGAGAGGGGTGGTTTTGTCCGATCTTCATTCGGATAGACGTGCATGTATACACCCATTCGGAAAGAAAGGGTGAAAAAAGCCCACTGCGCATGCGTACAACTTCAGCGTGACGTCTTTCCGCTTTCGCAGACCCAAGTAGAAAACATAGCGGGAGGTAAACAGAAGTGGTCTGCTGGTGCAGTCATCCTGTCATCCTGCTCTCCTCTCCTGTGGCGGAGGAGCAGTAGCAATATGTATTCAGCCTCTAGCTTGGTTAATGCGACCAGTAAAAACCCAAACATAACGGTAATCACCTGCAGAAGGTCCATATTGGGGATAACGTGAGTCAGCTCGAGCACACGATGGGGCGGGAAAGACGTGCAGAAAGGACGGAGTTTTTTTACTTTTTTTTTCTTCCCCCGGAAAGACAACTCGCTGTGCGCATGCTCAACTCATTTAACCTGGTTGAGTGCTTGGTGCATGTGTACTCATGGCATGATCAGATCATTTCAGTTACTGTCCATGTAAACAGGGATTTGGGAATTCCGATCGACCAAGATTTTAATCAGATTGGGGAAATTTGGCGCATGTAAACGTAGCCAGTGATGACTGCACACTGCTAACCAGTCTGGTCCACAGACAGATTCAGAAACACAAATTCAGCTGACCCTAAAGTGTCTCATGTTGCACCAAATACAGCAGCATAACTTGAGTTTTACTTTGTAAACAACAGTTAAAGTGAAACCTTTTATATTTTTTCCATAATTTTTACCCCCTTACTTTTGAGATTAGTTTGTTAATTTAGAGTTTCTCCTTTTCAGTAACAATCACGAGAAAAAGGATCAACAATCAATACTGTTAGGCTTTTTAAATACCACATATTCCCACTGACAAGGATCGTCCTTCCTTTGAGCTCCTCTTCCCAGGAGACCCTTCACCACAGTGTAGTTGTGTTCCACATGGCCTTTCTCAGGGCACCCTACTGGGTTTTATGGACCCATTTCATTAGCCACCTAGCTCAAATCATCCCTGAGGAAAACCATAGGGGCCTCACAGTTAACTAAATGTGCCTTTTTACTGCACAGCATCCATGTAAAAGATGCAAAAAAAAGAAGGAAGCCTCCATTTAGGAAGAGCAAGCTAAACGAGAACGTGCTAATTGGATTGGCATTTCACAAAAGGCAGATTTGACTTCATGCTAATGTGATTGTGCTTTTTCTCCCTCACTCTGCTCGGAAACCAGAATGAGGTGGGTTGAGATTCAAAAGAAAAAGAAAGCAGGCATGTCGTTCATGCTGAGGAGTCTCCAAGAGGGTTTTTGTTTGTTTGTTTGTTGAAGGACAGATCTGGTTAACTTTCTTTGCGGCACACATTTGATTGCTATTATGAGCACCCTCTAAAACAGTGGTGTGTAATCCTGGTCATCAAGTGCCACTGTGCTGCCTGTTTTTAGTTGTTTCTCCACTCCAACACACCTGATTTGAATGGCTGAATTAACTGCTCAGGCTTTTGTTTAGGCCATGCAGAAATCTGAAAGTCACACATATCTAAAACATGAAGGATAGTGGCCCTCAAGAACCAGGACTAAACGTTACTATTCCAAAACAGGTTAATTGGACTTTGATAAAGTGCAAGAACTTTCTCCGAAGTTTCAGAATCGACACAGTCTGCTTTAATACAGGATTGGGTTATGTGACAACATGAGGTCAAGAACATGTTGATGAGCTGCGTGATGGCAGTATTATGCTAAAGATATAGTCTGAACATTGTTCCATTTAAAAAAAAAAAAGATACACAGTGATTGAAATATGTTTGTGATTTTTGTTTTGACTAAATGCTCAAATATTTTGTCATTTAGCCAGTAACTCACAGATTTGCTGATGTTATTGACAAATTACCAGTAGCATTCTAGAAAAGAGTTTCTCGTACAGTAAGAGATGAAAGAACTCACCGTCCTGACATTGGAAATGTGAACAAGTTCAAAAAAATCTGCAGGACAAGTGTTCTCTCGATCTATCTCAAGAATCTGGAACCCGTCTTAATTAAGCCTCCCGAGTCAGAACGTGGGAGGGATTTGCAACTAATTTATTGCCAAAATGAAAAATTACAAATAAACTGAGACATAAATAGCGCGTCATTGCCTGAATGTAAAATTAGGATTCATTTTCATTAAACGTCTCTTTGACTGCATTAAATCTCTAAAACGTTCAGATACTTAATTGCAACCAAAAAATTTGAACAACTGTTCAAATTTGTTTTCAATTATGATAACTTCTTAAACAAGTGGCTAAACTGTTTTAAGCCCTGATTCAGCAATTTTAACTAAAAATAGGTCATAATTTTGTGCCTCTAACTACTCACCAGCAGGGGCGTGTCTAGTTAATCATTCTCGGGGGGCTGGTAAGGGCACAAATTTCAAAAAGGGTGACACACATAAATGGCCCATAACCTTAATATGTTTTTAATTATACAAAATTACATTTATATTGGAAAAATATTGATTTATTTGTTTTACAAAATTTTTGTCTGTTTACTGTCATTTAAGTGGCTGCCATAAACCAAAATGAAATCAAAATCTGTCAAAGCACAATGTCAGTGGTTCACTTTTTTTGGTCTATTTAATGAAAAAGCACTGATTAAATTTGTATCAGCTTGGGAGGCACCTTGAGTGGCCAATCTAATTGGAAGGGTTGCCTGACCCCCCCCCCCCTTCCTGGACAGGTCCCTGGTCACCAGCAGTCACTGCTTTAGGATTTAGGGCTGAGTTTTTACAAGTGGAAATAGTTGGACTGGATTCTTCAGCAACTGACAAAATGTGAAAGACAAGAAAAATGCAGTTGATAAACATCAGTGCAAAAACCTTAATATGATAACTGTGGAAAAAAAAAAGAATCATTATATAGGTTTTATCTTTTCACTAACTTTCCCTGTTAAATGAATTTTTTACTTTTGAGATTTTTGTTTTAGCTTCAAAGAAAGTCGCGACCTGATCAACTTCAGCTAACCTTTTTCCAAGTCCTTCCCATATCTGTCAGTTTCTGACAAGACTCTGCACTGTCCTCCAACGCCGCAGGACTAATCAACCTTATCAGTTGATGGAGCTTCGAGCACTACCCAATTACAAGCTCACCGGATCTAAAGAGTCTTGATGAGTGCGAGGGTATTACTGTCCAATCAAATACCCGACAGTGACAGTCTGCGTCAGGCTCATTGACTCAATGTCCTAATCCTGCTCAGAGAATCAGTGTGAGATACAGACAGAGCGGATTTCAAGTGTCTTCATTTGTTTTGTTTTGGGGTTTTTTAACCCGTCTGTTGGGGCTAATGTCCGTCCTCTCACCGCTGATTAAGACTGATCCTCAGCGGGCCAAACCAAAGATAAACTCATCATCTCAGAAATAGGTTATACGTCAATTTAGTGGTGATAAGTGTTGAGCTGGATAATGGTTGTCACGTTGTGTTAGTCGAGGGGAGAACAGAGAGAGTAAGGAGTGACTTTTCTGCTGATGCAGCTGATATCGATTTCAACGTTATGGATTGCTCGCTCGAATGTTTACATGACAAAGTCTCTTTTTATGATTTTTTTTTTTTTTCCGCAACAAAATTGCAATTTATCAAATAAGTTTGTTCAACAGACCTTCAGTAGTGATAAATAAATCGGACTGTCTCTTGGAACTGATTTTTGGTTTGTGAATTGCAACCAAAGCAAAAACTCTATTTTTTTTTTTCGCCCTCTTTTCTCCAAAAGGAGTGCGAGGGCAAGAAAGTTGTTTTCATCTTGTTGTAAACAAAACCTTCCCCTGCGGGGTGAAATCTCCTCGAACATCTGGCTCAATTATAGACCCCTGTCCAGTCTGCGCTTGCTGTAGAAGCTAATTAGAAGAGAGAGCAGATGAGGGGAAAAGAAGCAAAAGCAATGGCAGGAAAACCCGAGATAGAGGTTCAGTCTTTTCTGGGGGGGCAGTAATACATGACCCATTTTTGTTTGAAAAAAAATCCACTTACATTTCAAAGGTTTCATACAAGCTACATGGCAAGAGATAAGAGAAATTACATTGTAGACCCTTCCTAAGGTCTTCTTGGTTTTCAACATATGGTTTGAACAATATGTGAGAAAGATGTGTCATGTTAGCATTTCCAAACATTTTGAAGCCTGATTAAATAATGAGTTATTTGTATTTTGTGACATAATAATCATGTATACAAATATAATGTAATATGATTATAAAATTGGCACTTGCTACCTGTGATACTTATGCCCCTTTTTCACTATGGTTGGATGAGCACGGTCCAGAATGTGATGTTGTGTTTCCATTACCATCTCGGGAATGTGGACGTAGGTGAGGGTGTGGACGTGCTCAGCTTAGCAAGTGGCGTGAACGATGTCATTCCATGATGTCATTCATAATCGACACAAGTAGTAAAAAATCCTGGACGTGCGCATTGAGAGCAGGAAACAATGAGAGGACGTTGAGGTATTTTTGTATTTTGTACTCCGACTGTGGCTCTTTCTGAAGAAAAAAAAAACCTCAGAGCACGATATGTGAGACGATGTCGCATTTGAAGTTTATCAGGCGTGATTCTATGACCTCACTTCAAGTGCACACCACCAGGCCAATCAGTCGCTTCCACTACGTAGGTAGGCATGGGACTGGCATCAATCTACTGGACTAATCAGTCCATAGGCAGGCATGTTGGGTCACTTCGATACGCTTTGGAACGAGGCAGAGGTGGTCCGAAAAAAGGGGTCGAGTTGGCCCTGAAAAGTTAAATGGAAATGCGCCAGAACGGGTCTGAACCTACCCGTTCCGTACCATACCAACCATAGTGGAAAGGGGGCATTAGATCCGCCTCCAGAGGTCAGAAGACGTATATAAGATTGACAATAGTAGATTTTTTTTTTCAGGAAAGCACTAATCCTGTTAAAGGGGTAGAGCTCTTAGAAAATTCGAAAGTAGTACATCAAATACAATATCTTAGTGTCAGATGGTTAAATGTTCATAACCAGAGGTTAAAATCTTTCACTTGAGTCTGAAATCAATTTGACTGACAGCTCTTTTCTCTCAGCATCCAAATTTTTAGACAAGTGACAGAACTGTTTATTAGCCCTCTACTGTTTGACAACACTTAATTCTTTGAATATGTTGTGACAAGCCATACTGGCTTTAATCCATGCTTCAAATATAACTGCAAGAAAAGGGTAAAAAGATCCAAGTATTTGACTGGGTGGCAACAGCAGGCAGTTGGTTATTAGAAGTTGTATCATTTTTTTTTTTCTAAAAGAGAACTCTCAGCTCACCTTTTCGAAACAGCAGACTTTTCCCGAAGACTGGGAGCTTGAGAGGTTGTTCTCTGGATTTCTTGCAGCCACTGATGACTGCTGGGTCCTCTGAAGCCTTGACTTTCCACAACTTTCTTATTCCGTACTGCAGCCATTGGTATTTCTTGAGCTTCTTTTGTTTCATCTTTATGTTACTGTAGCTTGTGATCACCTACATGCTGGTGGGTGAGTACAGTGGAACTGCTGTTGTTTGGTTTTGGAACATAAGATTAGCTTTCAAATCCCAGTCAAGGTAACCTCCACCAACCTATAGTACATAATGAGCACAATGAGACAAGCGCCTTGCCAACTCGGACGTCATCCGGATTAACAAGGTCCACAGCAGATGTTGAGGAACGAGGACGTCTGATGATAATTGGCTACAGCAACAAGACATTCATTATACTAGACCATCTTTCTATCAGTTAATCTCAACAAAGGAGAAAAACAGTAAAAGATTTTAATAAATTACATTTTTAAAGTAAACTTCCAGTTTATTTAACCAGCATATCACTAAAGTGGGTGTATTCCTCAAGGGTTGCCGTTAAAATGAGTTTTTATATTAGAGACTCAGTCATTTACACTCTAGTTCATAAATTTGAGAATAAATTTATAGTTGTATGTTTTTTCATGTGCTGAAAAAGTTCCAAAATCAGGTGTTACTCAGGTGAAAAACATGTTTCACATGTCCATTGATCTGTTTCACATGTGTAAACTGTGACGTTTAAATGTAAATTTAATATGTTAACATGTGAAAGCTTGATTTCAGTTCATATCCTTTTCTACAACATGTTTCACATGTCATACATGTACATTTAACATGTTTTTACATGTATAAATGAGTGATTTGCATATGTGAGAAACATCATGCAACCTGGAAGGATTAAACAATACAAGCATAACATTTGCAAGTGTGACATAATTATTTCAATACAGTACAAACTAAAGAGATAAACTGTATCTATAAGGGCAATTTTTAAAAAATCTGTGGGCTCCAGATAACTTCTATTTCAAACTTTTTCAGGTCTTTAAGGGGTTATTCTGTAATTAGTTCCATAGAATAAAACAACGTCTGCAAAATGAACTGTGGCAAATAAATGGCCGGTACCTGTAGTCAAATAAGATTTGCAAAATCTGATCAAAAGGAACGAGGGAGATTGTTCAGGCAAAGTGTTGACTTTGAGGCTCTCAGACTTGTTTTGATCCAATTTGCAGTTGAGAAAAGTCTCTCCACAGAGCATGATGTAATTGGCAGGGTAATAATAACCCTTAGCAGTGTGCTGACATGGGAAAAATCTCTGTTAAGAACTTCCATTAGAGATGAATAGCTGTGTCCTGTGACTATTTTGTGTCTTATCTGTTGAATGAAAACTCAGCTTGTGATGGATTTATTGGTCAGACTCCATAGCAGCTCAGCCAAATGTTGCTGATCCAGGCAGTAGGAAGAGTTCGGCTTGCATTATTTCATGAGGGGTCCTCTTCAAGCTTGACGTTCACCTCGCTAATCTTTTTACCCACGATCGTTCCTGCTCATTAGCTTTTCAAACCTTCAGAACTTTATTTTTGTTGTGGTCAAAATCACAGTCTTTGTTTGCACTGGAATTGGTAAATTTGTTTTCTGTCAGCCTAAGGATTTACATTAAAACATCGTGGATAAAAAGATCATTTTCTTTGTCTGAATTTGCCAAAGCAGAGATTGTTTCCTCTTAAAATCTCGGCCAGACTCTTAGGAATCACGCCAAGTAGCATCAGTGTTTTGCTTACACTTCCGGAGTTGTAACTTCATTGTTTATCTCGGGCTCCCTCCACCTCAATTAGCTTACGATAGGGGTGTATTTGTTGTTGCTGCTGCATGTACTGTCTGTCTGAAGTCTCAAGACGTGAATCTTTGCATCTAATTACCAGTCTGAGAAACGGGGAGATATTTTCCTGACATTTGAGCAGCACTGTGTAACACCAGGTTCAGTGGATGGGAGTTTCACTGTACGTACAGACAGCTTGTGGGAAGGTTCACTTCAGAGGAACATGTTTCACAGATGCCACATCAAAAATAAATCCCCCACTAAGGGATGAATCCAGCTGCAGTGGTTGAAATACCTTCAGCATCTTCCTATATGCTGTCTGCAGATGTATCAGCTGTGTCAGTAAATCTAACAACTCTCTTCTTTATCAGTTTGTCATGAAGCTAAAATGGATGAAATGTTAAGCTAGCGCTTGTAGCTTGTGGAGAAAGGTTTGTTTCAAGACTGGGTAAAGAGTAACGGGTGTGGTCTTTCAGTTAGCCAAGCTATAACGAGTTAAGCTATTTTTTGTTACAGTAAAAAGTATGTTTATTTTTTTTTTTCCTGATGGCTCACACAATCTTTAGTTGGAGCACACAAGTTACGATATCCCAGTTTCCCAGCCTGGCGTCAATGTAAACCCTTGAAGAGAAGGAGGATGAAAAGTGACAGAAATTCTGAAACGGTGACTTTTTGGAACGGTGATATGGCGTTAAACTGGAAACCAGCCCATTTATACAAAGAACTATACAATAATGTGGGAATTTAAGGAAAAATCTTGTTCAATGATTGGCATTTTTAGCAGACAGCTGTCAAAACTGTAAAAAAAAACTTAATTAGTTAATTGACAATAGGTCTTTTCAAGTTAGTAGCAATGTCTTAATGATTAATATTGCTGTATGAAGTAAAAAAAAACATTTTAAATAATGATACAAACAAACTGTTAAACATTATCTGACTTTGATCTGTTGTTGTTTGGTCATTGTGAAGCTATTAGCCTTCCTCCTGTGTTAGGGTTGGCATAAAAACCCGTTTTAGTTTTTAAATGCATAAAAGAACCACTGAAAAAGGCCCTTCCAATAAAAACTGTTTTTCTGAGGTTTGTGTTGAATATTTTAGCTCCACAGGTGTTCTTACCTTCATAGTGGGTGTGAAAACAGGTCAACAACTTCTTTCAGTTTTAATTTCTCAAACTACGCAGGTGGCGATAAAACCCGAGTTCGAACGGTCTGTATCTGTTTCGTCACAACTCCTTTGTTCGTTTGTATTCATCAGTTCCCACAGTTGATACCACGCCTAGCATGCTGCTGGCTAAAAGCTGTAGCATAAGACGTAACAAACAGGAAGACACAACGTTTGGTGTTGCCATGCGCAGTGGGGCAGGAAACAGTATACCTTGCTCTGATAGGCTAGTTTGTTAGCCAATCTGAGTCCAGCAAATTTGAATAATGAATATGAATGAGCTGCTGCTGAAGCCTGATGAAGCAGCCTGATTTATATTACTGGTTAATAAATAAATAACCACAAAGTCCTGAAATCTGTATTAAGGGCTCTTTAGTATTTTTTTATTGCGTCAAGGCTTTTTGACTTTGTCAGGATCCTCTATTTATACAAAGACCCACACCAAAGGATATCAAAACCAATATTTTCATGGATAATGAAGCCTAACAAGGTAAACGAGAGATGAGGGGGAAAAATGTGTGATAAGTGTTTTTAGTGTAATTTCCAGCTGATTTTAGACCCATGTCAAAACCGACCTTAGCATGGAGCATGTATAGCGAAAGCTAACACAGTACAAGGGTTTGGTTTAAAAGGCTTTTACGCTCAACTAGTGGCATCAATGTATCTGTGCTCTATTGATAAGTCTGTGACCCCGTCACAATTTTCAGTCCATGTTCTCAAAGACTTGTACCAACAGCCTTACGTTGCTTGCTGTTTTTATGAGGGGGAAACTGTAAATTTGTGTATTGAATTTGTAACTCTTTAAATTATATTGTCATTGAGAACAGATACACAACATGTTTGTATCTGATTTCTTTTTTTCCTTCTTTGAGTCTTTTCCAGCAGGATGGGGTCGGAGAGAGTAAAGTCAGAGTCTGCAGCTGCAGTATTGTACCTGCAGTAAATCTACTTACCAGGTCAACCATTAACTGGGCGTGTCCCACAATAACACCAGACTGTTTAAGTGAGAAAATCATGACTTCAAATCTCAAGTAATTTTCTAAACTCTGACGTTTATTCGTATTCTTGTAAAATTCCCTGGAACTATTGGTGTAAGAAAAATTAAAAAATCCATGATGATCCAGCATCAGAAATCCTTGTGAATGAAACTACTTACCTTAAAAAGAAAATGTCTGCTTACTTCCAGCATCATCTGTGAAGGAAGAATCTCCCTGGATCTGCTCCTCGCCCACTCTCAGTCCTTCTTGGAGTCACTCCTCTTGATCCTCCTGGCTCCTCGGTTCTGCTTGACCTCCTGCACACCTGCAACCACCAATAAAATCTCACGAAATAACAAATTTGCCCACACCAGCATCCTTCTTTTCATCTTCCAGATCCATGAGCTTCCCCTCATCTGCAGTCGTCACACCCTGTCCCTTCATAATCAATATTTTGCATATCTTTTGACTCTCTGGGTTCATCTCATCTGAGTCCGCCTTGTCCGAACACTATAACAGATGGACGTTTCATCCCTTCTATTCATTTCACAGCAAACACCTTAATGCGTCAGAGCAGGAAACTCTGAGGTGTAATGCATTCTGGCTCACTGCCACAGCTTTCTCAGGCACTTAGATGAGGGTTAGGCATCATTAACAAAATTTGTTTCTCTCGCAATTTTTTTTTTATCCTGTCATGACACAGCAAAATGTTTAGGGGGAAAAAAATTCCATCTGATTTTTTTATTTTTTTTTTTGCTTTGAAGGACTAAGAACAAAAACTGAGATCTGGTCTTTCATTAGAGACTCCATAGGAGTGTCGAGTCCACTGGACTCGAGCGACTTGAAGAAGTTCAGAATTATTAATGCAGAGGAGAGTCGACCCCCACATCTCCACTTTTACATGTTGAAAACACTTCAGGAGAAGATGTTAGAAACCAGTTTCTCCCCTAAAAACTCTTATTGCTGACACACACACTTTGATTCCTGACTGTGACAGAGCAGGAAGAGCTGCAGGAGAGAGAGAGAGAGAGAGATCGACATATGAGCTTCTCTCTCTCCTTCTAACACTTTTGAAAGCTCAACAATTTACCTTGTAAGCAGAACTATGAAGCAAGGCATATGTATTTTTTTTTGTAGACTCAGCACAACAGCATCATAAAATCCTCGAAACATCAACTCGCGTTTCTTGTATTTTAGGGGAATGACAGTCTGCTTCTACTCTGCACCAGAAAAGTTTGAGAACCACTCTACTTCCTGCACCAGAGTTCTGGACTGCAACTGACGAAGTGTCATATTTTACATTTATTTATTTATTTTCACACGAACGATACGAAAAAGAAACCTTTCCCTTTTTTTTTTTTTTTTTTTTTACCCATTTCACATAATCTACTGCAAAGTTCATCCCAGACTGAAACGGCCGACACGTTTCGATTTTCGCCCAACTTTTATTCGCTGACTTTGCCATTAAGTTGAGATGAACCAGTGAAACTTTAAAACAATTCGAGGAATTAACATGTCATTCAATTTTCTCACTATGATTAATGGAAATAGTCATTAGGAAACCTACTCAGGTGAAAAAACAGTCTTAAAGCTTTTACTGCATGCAATATTTATAAAGAGGTCATCCGCTTAGTAGCACGTTTCGGAGAAAATGGTTCCAGGCGGACCGTGAAGCAAAATTCAGATGAAGAAGTTGGGATAAAATAAGAAACAAAAAGTTAGTGGAAAATAAAGTAGATTTAATTTTTAATGTAGGTTTTTTTCAGGCATTTTACATCTCAGATGCTAATTTCCTAGCTGAAGCAACGACATGTTCACAAAGACAAACCAGGTAATGTAGATCTGTAAAGTTTAAATACACTGACTCTTTA
This sequence comes from Pachypanchax playfairii, assembly GCA_006937955.1. Lineage (NCBI taxonomy): Eukaryota > Metazoa > Chordata > Actinopteri > Cyprinodontiformes > Aplocheilidae > Pachypanchax > Pachypanchax playfairii. The sequence continues at coordinate 8,403,295 of SSNP01000006.1, forward strand.
TTTCAACTTTCAGCAGACGTGACCTCTGCGTAGTGCTCAGAAAATTTAAATAATTAATTTCCATAAAGGCTGTAAAAGAATGAAAAGTTGTCAAGTATCTGTATCTTCACTTTGTTAAGAGTTTAAAAGAAGGGCAGAGGTCGAGTTGAGGTCTGAAGGACAAACATAATTATTTAGAGACTCCAAAGAAGTATTTCATTGCAGGAGACTTTTTTTTTTCAATAGACTCTATAGAGCTGGTGTTCTGCTATGCAGCAACACCTGCACAATTATGTTCTCCATAAAAAGGATTAACGGAGGGTCTTTTCTCTCTTGGCCATCATAAAAATTCTGCTGGAAAAGTTTGCACATAAACATCGAACATATGTGATGGATTTACAGATGAACTACACAAGTGGAGCACTTTAACTTGAGATTTAAATTCAATGCCAAGGTTTTTCTAGAAGCACACATCAATACAAAGATCTGACAATGCAAACAGAATAACTTTATACAACACAATAAGAATCCTAAATTACATCTGAAAATCGAACAGACCCGAGTGTTTGGCCATGGCCTTGAATCCTTTGACTTAAACAGAATAAAAATCTCTGACAGATTTTCAAAACAGTAATACAGAAAAGTATCTCTCAGAATTGGAGACCCTTTTTGATTTTCTTTTTTTTTTCCTCAGCTATTTATAAAAAAAACACTTAGCAAATGTGTTACAGTTTATACAATACCCGGTTTGAAAAGAAAACATACTGGTTTTGAGCCACTTTAAGCTTTAATTATAGGATTGCATTTTTCATGCCAGTGTTTAAACAAGTATTAAAAGTTTGTAAATATTTATTAAGAGGAACTAGAGGAGGATCACTGCATCTTCTTTAGCATAAAGAAGCAGAAAGGAGTTCTGGAGTCTTATGGGCCTTTTCACACCATGGTTCTTAGATATACCCTCAGAGTACTGAGCAATCACCAGTCAAAATGTGACCTTTTGTACATGAACTTGAGTATAACTCATAGCTGCATTGCTGACATGAAGCACTTAATGTTAAATGTATGTTGGACAGCTTCTATTCTATAACTATAACCTGCAGCAGGCTGGTTGCACCGAATCTGTCTCTCACATCTCTCAAGTTATGATGCTCTTATGTCGTTTTTCCACTAGGGTCGGTGCGGAATGGGTAAGTTCAGACCCATTCTGGCACGTTTCCATTACCTTTTTCAGGGCTGACCCGACCCTTTTTTCGGTCCACTTCTGCCTCAGTCCGAAGCAACCCAACGCGCTCACCTATAAACTAATTGATTGGTCCAGTAAAGTGATGTCAGTAACATGCCTATACCTGAATAGTGATAGCACTGATTGGCCTGGTGATGTGCATGTGAGGTGATCACACAGAATTTTGCCTGATCGACCTCAAACACGACGTCTTCTCACGTGCAGAGTTTTTTCTTCAGAAAGAGCCACAGTCTGAGTACGAAGTACAAAAATACCTCAATGTCCTCCATTATTGTATTCTGCTCTCAATGCGCATGCCCACCTTTGTTTACTACTCTTGTGTCGATTACAAATGACATCACGGACCTTTCGTGCCACTTGCTAAGCTGAGTACACTCATGCGCCCACCAACGGGCAAATTTACACTCTTAGACATATTGGCATTTTCAGTTCTTTGACTACCTTCCTGAGCATTTTAAAGGTATAACAAGTGCAGATTGACACCAACCCCTCTGCGCTACCTTGGTCTTTACATAAATCATATCAAGATGGGAAGATGGGCTGGGATTTACAGTATTTGATGAAAGGGGCTCCTATCGGAAGCCATGCATAGAAGTGATATTTTATAAAACCAGAATCACACTTTTGCCAGATGAATCCTGGAATCATAATATCATTTAAGATGGTTCTCTAAGGAAACGTTTCCTCTGGAACAGTTAGATGTTTTTGTATAATCACTGCTGCACTTTTTAAACGTAAGGTTCTCACCTTTTGTGTATAGTTAAATCCAATTCTTTTCGGTCAAGTTGTGTCATTTTGTCTGTGATCCATTAGTAATTTACTATACAAACCTTGGGCCTGCTATACTGTAGTGTATTTAAATATAATCAGTCAGAAGATGTCAAGGATTTGAGCTCCTGCAGAAGTGCTACACATTCACACCATCAGTATTTAGGTATTTTCTGGTTAAGCGCTGGTCTTTGTCTCATCAATGATTCTTCTCAAGTCGTCTTGAGCTAACTCCATTTGATGAGATCCATGAATCTTTGCTAACCTCATATTATTGCTCGATGTCTCTTGCACCAGAGCCTGGATTAATCCCACAGCTCTGACCTCCCTCTTCAAGCTGTGCAGAGAGCAATTTGCTGGATTGTGTCACCAACGTGGGTGTCTCTCCTCCTGATGACATCTCCCGCTGTGTGCCCTGTGACGAACGCCACCCTGAGGGGTGAACAAAATGCCAGGGGAAAAAAAAAGCTCACTAACACCTGCCGCTGAGAATATTGCGCTGATTAAGGGGGAACTTTGACTTTCAGCCGACAAGAGCAGAAGGAGAGGAGTGCAAAGAGAAGACTCATGGATGGAGGATGCTTATGAGCTCATTGGGGGTTAGGGGCAACACTCTTATGTTGACACGATTGTCAAATTCATGACTTTGCATTGCTTTTTTTAAAGTGTTTTCCCTGGTGTGCATGACAAACGTTATTCTTCTATCAGTCTTTGCTGCGTATTTGACTTTTTTTTTTCGCAGTTTAAACAACTGTGTGATGCTCTGAGGGTGAAGCCTTGACGCAGTGTGCCTGAGCTGCTCTATTTCACACCCTGTAAATTGGCCAGTAATCCCATTGAGAACAGGATTTTGCTAGTTGTACATCCAGACTGTGTCTTTATATGCTTTTTGAGGAGGTCTCCATTGGATGATATAGTTAATGAGCCCTGGAGGAAACCCTTGTCATCATTATAAAGTCTCAGGGGAAAAAGTTATGAGTTCTGCTCAGGCCAGTCTTTTTTGTTTGATGGGCAGTGGGGAAGGAAGAGAAGCAACCACTAACGCCGGGCTCACACTGCATCCGGATCCGGTCCGGTGCGGACCCCGCAGGTATTCCGTTAGATTAAAATCCCTTTAGAAGGCTCACACTAGCTCCGTGCGGTGCGGGTCCGGTTACGGAGGCTGTACGGCACTACGGAAAGAATCCGCAAGGATCAATTTTTTCCGGACGCCGGAGCCACTCCGCGTCAAGTTTGATGAAATCTGACGAACTATACAGGAAGTGTGGCTTGAATATCCGGTGTTTTTTCAAAATAAACGAGTGTACGAACAATTGTAACTTGACTCTTCTTTTTAGACAGCACACGCGCTAATAGGAAATGTAAACATTACATCACACCCGGTGACACAGGGTCCCGAAAGCCTGCAGCACAACACATTTTCACACATTTGCTAAATAATGGACGTGTTCTCGTGTGAAGTCCCGACAAAACGATAACCCACGTGAACTTCTGTTCTCGCGAGTGACGTTTTACGCACCCAGCACCGGAGCTCACCGTACTCCCTATCCGGAGCAGATGTGAGTGGTAGCTTGCGGAAAAACCGCACCGAATCCGGACCGAAGCCGTTCCGGATGCAGTGTGAGCCCGGGGTAACAGTCTACAATTAGCAAAACATGAGGTGAAAATGTTGCAGTCATTGTGGAAAAACATGTTTTACAAAGGAATACCAAAGAGGAGATTTTTAAATCTTCATATATGGAAGTTTTGAAAAACAATGTCCTAGATAGGGCTGCATTGTGGTGCAGCTGGTAAGAACTGTATCCTCAGAGTAAAACGGTAGCAGGTTTGACACCCAACTTGGGTTTTGTGGAGTTTATATATGTGACCCTTCCACAAACCCAAAAACTACGTCTTTGGTTAATTTCAGAATTGAAATTGACCCTAGGTGTGACTGATTGAATTGATATGTTTCTCTTTGTGGTCATTTGATGGATTGATGACCCTTTGAGGGTGTAACCCAACACCTTACCCATTGACTGCTGAAGACACCAGCTCCTTTCATTCCTGAACAGAATAAATGTTTAGAAGATGGTTTGCCCTAGAAACCTTCTGGAAGCCACAACAATGGAACCATTTGTTACTACTTTTATGTGTCAAGATGATGCTCTGTTTTTCTCACCAATAATTTATGTGCTGTAAAACGTGATGATTGAGAAGCAATAGTTCACATTAACAAAGAAAGAACCAAGCCACAATTGGGTAGAAACATTTCTAAACAATTGTTTTTCCTTTTGTATTTTAATATTAACCATAATCAACACTTACTAGCATGGTTCCCCAATGTCGACGGTACTTTATCTTGCCTTGGTAGAGAAATTTTCCTCAAGAGTAAAAAAAAAGAAGGTATATCAGTTTAAAAAGGGCCAGAGGAAAGTAATTGTTGCCCAGTTCTGCCAAATGGACACCTCTGACAGTTAGAGGTTAGGAAACAAGAGTTTTAATCCTGTCGGCAAAGACCTAATATGTAGTTATGAGTGACTTTAAACCGGCACTTGATCATAATAACAGTAAGTAGAAGGAAGGAGCATCAACTCCAGTCTAAATGATATTCTTTCTTCAAGGCCATCACTTTTCACTGTCTTTTATTCTACCTTTAGCATCTGTTCAGGCTTGTAAATACTGTTTTAAGAGACATATTTTGTAAGAACTGTGCAGGAGCATCGTAAATATCTCAGAATTTCACTTTGTCTGTTTGACACATTCCAAAGACATTTTTTGTGTTTTTTCTTTAGCAATTAAAACTAGTATTGATGAATACTAATACTACTTGTACTTTTGAAAACCTAGTAACTACTTGTGTTCTCTGCTGATCAATTAACCCCTTCCTCTACTGGGTTTTAACAATAGAGATTCTCCTTTCTTTACAGGATTACAGTTGAATCCTAATCACTGTTTGCTGCCTTTTTGTGTTTGTGTAAGCTTCTAATCACTGTGTTCTGCTTTTTTTGCAGGACTCCATGCTGGGTTTCATTAAGGAAAAGCACTCCCCCCACCTCAAACCTCTGAACAAAATGCTGTCTCGGATGCCACTGGGAGATTGCAGGCAAGATCTGTTGATTGTAACTCATTACGCTAAGGCAATTATGGCCTGTGAGATAAGTTTACCAAGATTTGGTGACATATCTCTTTTTTTTTCTCACATCACTGCTGTGAAGACAGCATCATTTAAAATAACAATTAACAGTAATTACACTATGGTACAAAACACAAAGGCCTATCCTAAGAAGACATTGCACAGCTGGTTTAGTGACTTAAAAGTCAAGTAATGTCTTTTCTTTGATTAGCTGCCAAAACAGAATCATTTGTAGTGGCATAATGTGAAAGTATCTAATTTACTTTAAAAAAATCAAAACTAAAAATCATGCAGTACTAAAGGATAATATTATCATTGGCTATTTAACCATTCAAAACATAAAATATCAACAGATTGAGACTTTGTTTCTTTAAGACTTCCTGTTTCTTGTTTAAGGCCTAAAGTTTCAAGTTCAGTCTTAAACAGTAAAACTTAAGTCTCAACAATGTCCCTTTCAAGACCTAAGGTATCTTGTTTAAGAAACACGGTTTTCTGTTTATAACTCAAGGTTTCCTGGTTCAGATCTTTCCTTCTATAAATTGTAAGACACAACTCTATTTAAGACCTACAATTCCTGTGTAAGATTGAAAGTTTCTTGTTTGAGACATATTTGAAAGTCCCTGCTCAGAGAGATAGTAACTTAAGGTTGAATTTATGTCTATTACATGGGTTGAGAGAACTATATTATACCGGAGAAGGTTGTTAGGTGTCTTCGGCTGGAGGCCGCCTTTCTCTCCACTAACCTTTTTCCTTACAGGGTGTGATGGATCAGCAATCAGGAGCAGGTGCCGCTCATAAACTTACCACTCCGCCTGGTCTAAAAGATGTTCGGCAGCGTGAGACCGGACACCAATTGGTTCCACTCAATACTGTGGTAACGTGGTCGACTCTGAGCTTGCTCTTAGTTAAAACTAAAACCTAAATCTAGAAGAGAGTACTTACCTTGTGTGTCTTCCGTCCCTCCAGTCCAAGCCTTCCAGGGGTCCTCCTGCTCCACCTTGGACTCCGCTCCAAGGTCTCCTGAGTGGCTCGATCCTCTGTGCTGGTTCCCGTACCGCGCCTCTCCGATCACTCATGTCCGGTACAGTTTCCATGCGCTGCCGCCGTCTCCATCTCCTGGTCCGTCTCCGCTCCGTGCCTCTGAAGCACCTGCTCCTCGTTTCCACCAGCGATCTGTCCACCCTCCATCGTCACATCACTCACCCTAGACATCGCCTCCACCTCAGCACCGGCAGTTCTTTCTAAACGCTCCATCTCCTTACCTGCCTGTAAGTCACGACCATCAGAACACACACACCAGCAATGTTGTTCTTCACCTCTCAACCATCCACTAACTTGTTCTCCTCCGTCTGCCACAGAGTGGTTCCTGAGCCGCCGCCGATCCTTTCTGCTCCGGTCCTGGAACAGATTATTAACTGTTTGTCTGAACCCGCTCTATCATACAATCACCATTAAACTTCTGTCAAACCGTTATCCTGAGTCGGTCTGGAGTCTGAGTTTGAAACTAGAGTTCACAACAAACCTCGGAAATCATGACCGAGGTAGCTTCTGTCCCGGGTTACTGTTTTTCGAGAGGCCTATATCTAAAACATTGTAATATGTGTCACCTGGACATACAGAGAAAGACTGAAATAGTTGCAGGTACATTTGGTTAAGAGTTGTTGTTTTGTTAGGAAATGCAGTTTATTGATATTCTATGTTTATGTTAATACAAGTACAAAAAATTCAAAACATGAATTTACAGTATTATTTTGTCATTCTCAAACTTTTTTATATATACAGCACCTAAGGGGTTGAGATTTAAAGTTTCCCTTGAATACCAAAAAAAAGTCTTGAAAAATAACGACAATTATTACAACTTTTGTCTTTATTAGTTATCATTGACTCTTCATGTTAATCAACAACACCAAACTACAATAGTTAGTCTCAAAAACTAATGGCGAAAAAGCCAGAAGCATACATGTCGAATAAGGTCATTAGATAACAATTAATTACTCTGTAATTAATTTTCAGTGATTAAACATTTACTTTTCAAAAGCAATCAGAGCAATTACCAAGTTACTAAAAGTAAACCATTTTCACATACCTAAATGATCAATGCGTGAAATGAACCAGAGGCTCTTTAAATTAGACTCGGTTGTGATTCTAATGCAAAGTGGAATGCATTTTATACCTCAGTAGTTTGAATTCTGCCGTTCTGGACAGTGGTTTGGAGGTTGCAAAGAGAACATAATTACAAAAGCTAGTCAAGCCTAACAAAACAGTGCTTAGAGCCTGTACGACCACTGCTGCTGAGTGACCCTTTTTTGTCATTCCCATAATTCATAGTCCATGTCGAACGGGCAGGAATTAGTTTATTTTAATTCCAAAACAGAATTATAAAGGGGAACAACTATAAGAGGACACAACAATGACTGAGACAAAAGAACTGTGTAAAAAAATGCAAACGGGAAGGAGAGTGGTTATAATCTGCAGCATCCAGTCTGCTTGAGTATAAAAACAGTCATCAACTGGAAAAAAGATGTGCATGAGAGAGAAGGGAGGCACAAAGGGGCCATACACCTACCAGAGACAATATACCATTTTAATCAATGCAGTTCCATATGGGGCGACTCTTGCAAAGGTGACATTCAACTTGAATAACTGCCACAACTTAAACGATTTGTATAATCCACAGTGTGTAGTTTGGCAAAGCTAATATTGAATGACTGTAACTGAGACCTCGAACATATTTAATGACCTTGTTTCCAGAATTGGTAAAAATTTTAAGGAGTCCAGATGGACTACTGGTACCACCTGGATGGGTGAGGTCGATACCAGTCACTCACAATCTATTTGACACAGCAAAAATACTTCCTTTACAGCAGAGCCAACACACTTTAAAAACCTCACCATATTATTGGACAGAGGTTGAAATGCCTGTCTTGGGTACAAACCATCTGCCACTGGGAGTCAGTCAATCACCTCAACCTTATTACACCATCCAAATGAAGAAGGAATGTGCCAGCAAGTAGGGAGAGAAGGAAACCCCAAACCTCTATGTGATTAACATTAAATAGCCTAAGATTTTGTAAAAAGGATCATCAGTCATCATACTTTCTCCTCCACCTCTAGTTTCAGAGGTTCAAAAGTCTTATTTTGAAATAATTTACTCTTACTTACTAGATGTGCACTTGTGGATAAATACAACACTAATATTCTACAAAACGGATATTGCTTTTGGCCGACTTGCCCAAACAAAAAACACTGGCAAACTATCACTTGTTGCTAGAATGAATAAATGCAATGAACTGCCATTATGATAAAAGAACTGCCATCAGCAACACTAATATTGAAACTAAATAACATATTCTATCATAATTATCTGCCTGAATGGTTCCCACATGGCAAAAACATAAATGAATCATAAAAAATCCCACAAGTCAGTGCCTTAGTTTTGAAATAACAGTTTATGTGAGTTTTTAATTAGACTTCCCATAGTTGCTAGCAATACTGCTATGCTAACACTTGTTTGTACATACATATGAATAACAAGTAGATACCTAGTTATATTATTTTTATTTCTGTCCTTCTTTATACCAGCAATGTTTTCGTTGCTAACTCAACACCACATCTTGACTTGAAATGTGTTATATAAATACTTGTTAATCTTTTCTTAACTTTAAAAAAGTTAACTTTTTTTTCAAAGATTAGCATTAGTAGTTAGTAATTCATTACCATTTAGTATTTTTTGAATATGTCTTTAAAAGCACCAAAATCTCAATTTTTCTTACCAACTTGTTTGTTGTACGAATACTTTAAATACGCTTGTAACTTAGTTATTGCCATTTATTTTTTAGGTTAACCATCTACACAGATGTTGTAGAGCTGGAGCCCAGCTGTGCAGCACTTGTTTTTATTTCTGTACCTGAAAGAAAAATCATCGATGCATCAAATATTTTAGGGTTGAGCATATGGTCAAGTCAAAGGGCAAAGTCTATAAAGCATTCAACAGAGCTTGGAAATGTTTTATCATAATCCAGTTCGTTCCTTTGTGTAGAAAACACAACATTGTCTACATAACTCAGTGAACTTTATCCTATAAATGAAATCTTTGTGGCTGACTCAGTCATTAGCGTGGGCGGTAGAGAGACTTATTAAAAAAGGAAGCAGGAATAAAGTCCAGACTGCAACATAAAGCTTTCAATGAGCAAAATAGTTTTGTTAGCTCAGGTAGAGAAAAATACAGGAAAAGTATGTCTCACTCACCTGTTTTTCTGTTCATCCCAGTTCAGCCTAATATGATTAACATTTCTCACAAAGAAAGAGAGAAACTTTTCACAATCTATATCAGGTAATGTTGGAACAGCACAGGTGACAATAAACAAAGTTAGATAAATAGATAGCCATCACTCCTTTAGCTAAATTATCCCCAAACACCCTAAAAGATCTTTTAAATGAAGTAAACTGAACTGAAGATGAGTGTTCTGCCGCAAGCATTCAGCTTTTCTACTAGAAACCCATAGCCAGTGGATACCATCGTTAATCCAAGGTGAGGGATTTAAGACAGCCACTGATCTCTTTTTAATAGGACAGATGCTATCTGGAATGGAGAGGCAATGGTTATTAAAATCATTAGTTGAGATCAACATCATCAAAAAGAGGTAACGACAATTTAAAAGCACTAGAAATTTTACCAGCTGTAGAGGAATTTATGGGGTGACCAGAATACTGGGTCACACTCTGAGATAATCAGGGAGAATAAATGTCTTTAGAGCAAATTAAGTCAATGTTCAGATGCAAAGTTAAAACAGGATCCAAAGTCTGACCTTTGGTGTGCGTGTGTGTGGTACATTTTTGGGTAAAATTGAAGGAATCTATTAGGCTAATGAAGCTACTGGGAGAGTCAGCCATCAATATGTATGTTAAAATCTTCAAATAACTAAATTGGACAGCTTGAAAATGGAGGAAAATAAGTCACTGGATACCTTTTGAAAAATATGAGATTTGGTCTGGTGGACAGCACACAATAAATGATGTGTATTTGTATGGTGCTTTTGCACTACAAGGAACATTCACCTATTTACACTCATATACATTGATATATAAATCAGAAAGGGGTGACATGTGGTTAGTGTCTTGGTAAAGGATGTTGTGACATGTGAAGAGGGAAGCTAGGACTGAATCACCAACCTTCAGGTTGATAGACAACCACTTATCCCCCATGAGCCACAGCTGCTCCAATAAAAAGAATATTTTTCTCTGACTTTATTAGTAGCAGCTCAACTGGAAGAATTGTATGAAAACTTGTAAGTAAAGGCCTCTATCTGATTTCTGAAGCTGACTGATGGAGGAGTACCTCACCGGATATGGTTCAATGACAGGAATAATCTGAATCTCGCTGCCAGGTGTCAGTTAGGGATAGGAAGTCCAGTTTATTGGACAGTAAAAAAAAAAAGTTATTCAACACAAACAATTTACTTACTGGGCATTAAGGATTACCACATTCAGCTAGGTAGGGGGTTGGGTACTTACAGACACAGGTTGCTCCATAGGACGCAGCAACTGCAGGTGTGATGCCCAAAGCTTCCAGAGGCCACCTATCAAGGGAAGTGGTAGGGCAGTGAATGGTTTATGAGACCTTGCTAACTCCAGAGTGTCTTTGTCTTTCCAGAATCTCCAAAGTCTCGCATGTCCAAATAGAGGTGCAAACAGAGAATCTCTCACATAGGAAAAAGCCAGTGAGCCCTCTTCCTCCGTCTACTTGCTCCCTGTGGGACGATGATCTACACATCAATGGTAAAGGAAGGGAAACAGCCACTATGGAGGTCAATGAATATTGGTCAGATAGACAGCAGTGATGATCATACACCAGAGCAGTTAAGACATGACTAACACAAAGCAACAGTACAAAAGAAAACAAAATCGCAAAATACGGACAACCAGTACTTGCAATGCCAAACAACAGCACCATCATACTGGAAATTTATTTAAGAAGTGAAATGTCTTCAAAAACATTCAGAAGATAAGATAATGATCAGAAAATTCCATCTTTTTGATTGGATTCTGTTTTGCATTAATAATAATATTTAATGATAATGTAAAAAATACTTTAAAAGACGTCTATTGATAATTTTTAAATGTACTTTTTATCATTACATATAATATGTGCACCTTAGCATCATATAATTCTTTGGCTCTTTGTTGTGTTTGTTGAAATTCCATTATAAATGCTGTGAAAAAGGTTTTTAATGTTTCATTGAAACAGTTCCTCGTGTTTTATGTGCATTAGTCTACATATATAACTTTTTCATTTAACTTGGAACCAGAAGTGGGTTTTTCTTCTAAAAAAAACCAAACTCTAAAGACCTCTTATCATTGATTATAATTTTTTTTACCTTCTTACAAAAGCATTACTTAATATATCACGATTTATTGGCTCTTGTGTAGTTGAATTTATGAAGGCTATGTCCACAATTTATTGCATATATAGATAATAAAGCCAAAACCCGACAGTCTGTTCTTCTTGCCAGAAAAAATAATCAGTAGGTGCCACTGTAAAAGTCCAACTTTCATATTTCACATATATATTTTTTCTACTCAAACCTCCACCTACAGAAAAGACCCATAAAATTCACACATAGAAATCAGTTTCATTTGGAAGAAATATGAAATGTTAATGTAAAAAAAAAAAAAATTCACATGTCAATACAACATGTTTTCAGATGTAAAAACTGGAATTTCAACATAAAGTTCACATGAAATAAAAAAGGAGGATTTTAACAAAGCTGTTCCGATGCCAGCAGTTAAACCAATCAGAGCACCGTCTGAAACCAGAATCTATAAATATGTTTGATTTGTTGTCTTTAACAACCTGCTCTGCAGCATCAGATTTTTTTTTCCATTATACAATTCATCACTCAATGCACATTTTTCATTGTGCATCTGTCTGCATTAAAAAAAAACTCCAAACTCCCTGCTTATTACTTAGAAAATGCTTTAGTGTGTATTAGATAGAGAGATTAGGGGAAATTGGGGGCAATTTCAGACAAAAGCTATTTCTTGGCCATGACTGCCAACTTTCTCCGCTTGTTGCCTGGAAACTGGCTCTGTCACAGAAATAAATTCCAAACAAATAAGTCAGTAAATGGCTGAATAAGCATATGTCACAAAATGGTTAACTTCATTTTTAACAGGGAGTTGAAAAGCAGTTCATGTAAGCAATTAGGTGAGCTGGAGAGCTCAAACACACCAACTCAAAAATCACACAAAGCAATGACATCCATTAGAGACCCAATGGTGTGTTGACTGTAAGCTCAGTTGTGATTAAATAACTGCATTTGACCCGACTGTTAGGAGCTGGCAAGTTTTTTTAAAACATATTTCATGGCTCTCTTGTAGTCCAGTATTGTGACATGAAGGGATATAATTATATAATAAAGTAAAAGTAAGGTAAGTTTTACAAAACCATCTTTTTGTCAAAGCCGCCTTTTTTCCTTTCAAACGTATTTATTGCAGTTTTTTTCCTGCCTCTAAAAAGTGCACGTCAACTAAAGTGTGCACACACTCAAACAGTTCATTTGCTAGATAAGATGGGCTCAGCCAATAGCAATGCCTTATTCAAATTCAAGTGCAGTGTAACGTTTTAACCTGAAGAGGGCGCTCCACTAACGGTTTTTGGTAGAAAATGTGTAGTTTTATTAAAAATGTGCTATAATATCAAAATTCAAAACCAGACATGTAGACAGCACTATTAGACACTTTGTTTATAACAAAAAATGTCTATTTGGGGGCAAGTTGCTCTTTTCGCTGCTTTTTTTGTATGATTATAGTTCAAAACTACAATGGTTTTTATTGTCCATATCACAGTGTAATCGATTTTGCGATAACAAAGAAACAGAAAACGTAAACAAATTAGGATAAATGCTTAACCCTGTAAGACCCAGCTCATTAAAAAATAGCCAGAAAATTCTGATTATTTGGAACTGAGACGTTTACGAAGCCTTAGAACAAAATTCACAAATGTTTTTTGCTATATCATGTTATTTATAATAGCTTTTTTGTATCACATTTATTACATTGGCCGTCTTTACGGTTTAATTGTAATATAAAAAATTTGTTAATAATAATGCATTCATCCATATAATAATGATGATTTAACCTGAAAAAAAAGGCAAGTGGATCATTTACTGGGAGCAACCATGTTAGAAATGATCAAAACTATGTAGCAAATATGATACAAGGGGCATTATAGGGTTAAAGTAGAGTATGTGGTAGTGAACAGTACAAGAAATGTTAACAAGCAAACCAAATAAATAAATGAGGCGTTTAGTCAGAAAAAAGGCCAAGTTTGTATGAAAAGCAGCATAGTAACAGAAATTGCTCTTTGATTGACAGAAAGATAAATTGTCACATGCAACACATTTAGGTCTCACTGGGCTGCGACTGTTGATGACACAAAATTGTGTAAAAAAAAAAAAAAAAGTGTAAATTTTTAGTTGGAATCCCACTGAGTTGGTACTTGTGATGCTTTTGGATACGTCAGAACATTTGTGCAACATTCATGCAAACGTGTTAATATTTTACTTTGCAGTTCAGTCACAAAACGTCTCAAATAAGTCTTGTCTTCTTTACAATCTCTTTTTGTTTTTCCAACTTAATCACACTCAGAATTTTAGAGACCTTTTTTTTGTTTCCAGTCAAACACAAACCTTTTCATAGGCCTCAACACCCCTCAAACTTTTCTTGAATGTCTCACACTTTTGGACTCATGTAAACTAAATAGACATGAATTCCAGAAACCCACGACAACTGTCACTATTTTGAGAGAAATTTTGTTTTGCAGACTTTTTAAAGATGTTTGAAATTTCAGCGACTCGAGAGAAAAAAAACTGCAAACAATTCAGGACATTTTGGAATGCCATCCACTACTTGTATTCAACAATTTTTTAAATTAATTGATACTTTATTGATCCTTCTTCGGGAAATTATTGCTCTGCAAATAATCCGTGACCCACCTGTGAGAAGCAGAGGGCAGCCATTTTGTACAGCATCCTACTAGTGCCCATATAATCAGTGTGGAATTCTCAGACCCATCGATACAGATAATGTTATCCCTTTTACTGCCAAAGTAGCTGAACTGCACCAGCTCCATCTTCAAAAAAATAAATAAACAAGTCTGTAAATGTATCATTGGTATTTTTTTTTTTGCCACCACCAGTTGACAGTAACTAGATCTTTAATTTTAACCCAACATTTGCAGCCATACTTGAAACATTATCATAAAAAAGTAAGTAAAAAGCTGAGTCGATTAATTTGCGGAGAAAACTCAGGTGGTTAATGGGTTAAGACTGACTGATCAACCCATCTACCTGTGTTCAAATTTAGTGTGGTCCAGTCCAAATTATTAGAAGCGATAATTTGGGGTCTTTAAAAAAAACATGAATTTGGCATTTTGTGCTCTCCGTAGTTGGATTATTTTTGTCATATATGTGTAGGAAGTGGCTTTTCCGTGTAAGAGGTCGTTGACTTTTGACCACAGTACTTCTCTAAATGATCCAAATAACGGTAATTTACTCTGCCAAAACGTCGGCCATATTACGTTACGAACAACGGCAGCATTGCGTCTTTTTGGACTTCTCCGGACCAGAGTTGAGCCCATGATGATATATAATGCTACTTGGCAGACAAGTTAATTATGAGCTGTCCTCGCCCCCTTCTATATAAACCCTTAGCGTTGGAGGACTCTGCCATCAGAAGGGAATGTGATAGTGACGGTGTGTGTATGTGTGTGTTTTATTATGTGGGCAGTGAGGAAGGTTGGTAGCACTGTTATCCAAACTGTCAGAATCACTTTCAAAAGAGTCAGTGAGACATGATCTGTGTTTTACACGCACACACTTAACAGATGTGACACACACTGCTGCAGACGCTGCTACACAATGGAACTGGAACAGATTATCACATACACCAAAAAGAGTGATCTTTACCTCCATCCACCCATTTTCAATGACCTCCAGCGGTCATTGGGTGAGAAAAGATCTTTACGTGTAACTATTTTAAGAATCTGCATTTTTACTCTCACACATTGTATTTATAGGTTTTTCAGTGCATCCTGCTGTCTGCACCACCTTCTGACATATTGACAGTTTGTGCAGAATCTGTTGAAGCCATCTGCCTAAAAAGTCCGTGTATGTAGGTTGATAAAGCTGTCGTAAATGTAAAAAAGTAGTAAGTCCATTAACAGTAAAAATAAAGTAATACAGGCCCACGCAGCTTTAGGCAATGTCAAATTTTAGGAGCCTGGATTTTTATAAAAAGAAAACTTTTAATCGAGAATCTCAAGCGTATTTTTTAGATCTCTTTTTGCTTGGTTTAGATTTTATTTTAGAAATTTTTTGAGCCCAGATGAAAATAATCTACAAATGAAACTGGAATTTTTCCATCCATCCATCCATCCATCCATCCATCCATCCATCCATCCATCATTTGGATGGACCAACCACCAAAAGCTGAATCCAAGCCCCCCTCAAAACTTGTTCAGGTTCTAAGCCCCGCCCCCTCCAATAAATAAGACATTGCCTTTGTGGGACATAAAATTTTTTACAGGTTTTGACTTTTGTTTATCTTTACCTTATTGATGAATGTGATCAATACATAAACACAAATATTCAGTTACTTCATAAATGTAACTGTAATTATTTATTTGATGCTAAATACACCATTATTGAGTGTGAGTAAGTAGGCGGGACTTTCAGTTCCCTATCTCTAAACCTTGGGGGACCCCAGTATCTTTACAGAAAATTCACGTTTTTACATGTGGAAAACAGGTGAACTTCACATGTGGAAAATCATGTTTCACATATAAAAAAATAATAACATGAAGTTCATGTTCTGTCCATCTTATCATATGACTTTGAATGTTTTCATGGGATAACATGAAAAATAGGAAATCCACGCAGATTTTTTGTAATGGTATTGACAAACACAAAACAATAAAAAAAACACAAACTGGAATTAAACAAAATGCATGTTGACCAAAAAACAAAACAAAAACAGCTTACTGGTTTTATTATGAATTTAATACAAAGAAAAATCCCATGGGATCAAAACAATTCCTTCTGCCACAGTGAGAGAGCAAGAAATGTTTGCAGTAAAGATAATGAGGACAGGATTTATACTGTCACAAAGGCTTATAAACACAGTTGTCACAGCAGCACTCATCACTCAGAGAGCTGAATCAGTGAAAAGGCCAGCTTGACCTGACATCAGAATGTGATCAGATCATCTGATCAGTCTACACGACTACCCAACTCCCAGCAAAGACACGCCACCGACTCATATCTCCAACCATTCTTGTTAAGGATTTAATGTATGTCCAACCAGCTGGAAATTGCTGTGATTATTAGTTGAAGAATACACAACAATTACACTGTTTTGTGGAACAAACTGAGTAGCTACGGTGTGTACTTAGCTGCACTCCCTCCCTGTGTTTTCCCCTGCCAGCTTCACTTTAAAGCTAACGCAGTGTTTATGTCCTCAGAATTACAACTAATCTCCCTATCAAACAGACAAGATTTACAGCAGCTTACAGGGAGAGAATCCAGTTTGGCGATGCCTGCAACGAGCCGAGCCATCTCCCCCTTGTCTTCCATCAATCTGACAGTCGACATCACTTCAATAAACCTGGCCCCCATCTATACCCACTCTTGCAGATTTAATTCAAACAGCTGTTCAGTCCTTACGCCATACGCCCTGAGCTCTTCCACTCAGGGTTGGGAAATGGAGTGTTTGGGTGCTTGTGGGTGGAGGTGGGCATTGGGAGGGGGGGGGAAGGGGGGGGGGTTGTTGTTGGGTGGAGGGTCTCGAGCCTATCTGTAAAAAACTCCGTCTGGATGCAAGGGAGGAAGTGACCCCAAGGGATGTGAGGATGTCTACTTAGTGACACATTTTGGGCTGTTTTGTTTCTGACACAAATTGCTATAGCCTGAACAGCTGTTGCTGTTTTTTTTTTTTTTTTCCAAAGAGAGAGCAAGAAAAAAATCCCTGTTATTCCAGTGCAGAGGTTTAAATGTGCGTTAAGATTTATACAGTTTGTTTGTTTGCTTATGCATGTCTTATGGGGGTGTGGTCTGACAGTTCTGCCAAGCTAACAGCTAATCCAAGTGGATCTGGGACCAACCTGTTGCATCACTTTTTGATTTACATTAAATATATTACAATAGGCAAACTATTAACAACAAACATTTTGACTCAAGGTTATAGGGACGGTACAGTGTGCTAACAAGGGTTGCGTTCCACTTCTGCAGCTGCGCATGCTGGTTCTGGTTTCGGGTACAAGAAGAACTCCTAAATCGAATGTAGCATTTAATAACAAACCTTTGCTTTCACTACTGTTTTGAGCAAAAATATTTATTGTGAAAATCAAATGTTACCTCTATTTGCGCTTGCGTTTTGACCATCCTGCATTGGCTGATCTCTTGTTTAAACAATCCATTAGTTGTTTTTAGCTAACAGTCTTTAGCTTCTGCATTTCCGCATACTTGCTAACCTTTTTTAAGGCTTCTTGATAACGTTTATTTGGCTGGTTAAAAGTGTGTTAAAGAGGCCATTTCACAACTTTGTGGTTATTTCTCAAGTATTAACCTGTAATATGAAACATTTTATATCTAAAAAAAAAACGTTAGGAAACACTGATTAAGAGAGCTTTCAATCTATCTGCGGGAAGATTCAACAGAAACCTCAGACAAAACGTTTTTAATGGAATGGCCTCTTTAAAGAAAATTTAGCAAAATATGAATAATTGCAGTTAAAGCAGAACTAAGTAAGTTTTGCTCTCGCTCTCCCCCTACTGGTCCCCTGTGAAAGCTCACTGTCGTAACGTTCCCCCGCCGCCGCCGCCGCAGATGCTCTGCCGATGTTCACCCGCGACTGAGCTCTCTCTCGGTCCCAATCACGTTTCCTTTTTTTCTGCTCGTCGGTCAAAAGTTTTTTCGTTCTTTTTGGTTCTGCCATCTTTGCGCTCCTAAGGGTGGCGTTGCTAACAACGGCAAGGGCTTCATGCTTGTATTTATGTACGTGAGTGTGAGTGCCGTAAAGCAGGTTTGTTCTCGCGAAATTAGTCGGGTCCAATCCACTGAAAGTTGCAAGTGCTGCTTTCAGGACACAGAACCCGGAGGGAGGGGAGGGACCCACGAATCACCCCGCCAAGTCCTTGTTTACCCCCACAGGGACTCTAGAAAACATTTATTGAGGTGAAAAAACTTACTTAGTTCTGCTTTAAATCTTTAGTTTTATACTAAAAACAACAAAGAAATACCCCTAAACATGATAGCTATCAAGCATATTTTAACACATCTGGCTACTTTTTTGGACTTTCTCCCTGGCAACTTCAAAATTCCCCCTTGGGGTACATTAACCCCCCTCCCAATGCTGACAGGGAATTACTGGTGTGTCAGTATATCAGTGGGCATGGACTGCATGTGGGCATGTGTTTGTTGTGCCTCATCTACCATCTTGCCTCAGCTCTGACCATGCTCCTCAGTGGGTGGCAGGCATGTTGTGCGTGAGTGTGTGTTCGTCATTTCAACGGGCAGGCCGGGGCTCACGAAGCAGATTGCCTGGCTGCTAAAGAGGTGCGAGTCCTGCAGAGCACCCCCCTACCTAGCAGCGCTCCGCAGATGCTCAGGTACAGTGGGCGCTCTTGTGTGTAGAAGCTCCTGCCAGTAGACGGGATGGGTGGAAGGAGAAGTGACAAGCAAGGCCCCATGCTGGTCCTCAAGCTGTCCTGTGGATCTGCTGCCTTCCACTCTTTTTCTGTCCCTCACACACGTTTCCTCTCCCGCAGTAATCTTCACCCAAAACTAGACTGAAATAATTACTGAAGAGAGAGATAAAGACAAGGGAAGGAGGCCTAGTGTGTGAAAAATTATGTTCCCTCATGGGGGATTCGATTGTCCTTGAGATACTCAGAGCGCATGCGTGGCTTAACAGCAGTGACAAGATGGGGGCTCGTCAATGATTCAATTGTTGCAAAAACGGTATGACAAAGAAATCACAATGGATGAAAAGTAGTAAATAAATAGTTTGTTAAACAAAATACGCAAACAAAAAAGCCGACGATAGTACAGAGTTGATGTGTAGTGTGATTACAAATTAATTTTGGCTGTGAATTCCTGCTTTGTTGTGTCACCAGGCAGGGGTTTGGGTAACAAGTCCCGTGTGATGTTGTGAAACAGCACATATGGACCGGATGTTACAGATTTGCCAGGATTCATGAAGCGAATAAATTAACTTGAAGAGTGAACATGGTAATGGGAGATAAATGATGTTCTTTCAAAAAAAAAAAATTTTCTGCCGAGTTATACTCGTTTTAAAAACTTTACAATTTGTAGAACTTATTTTGATCCACTTTACTTTAGAATGTAAGGAGCCTTAAAATGATGTTAAAAATGACAACGTGTATGAATCTCTACACTGTAAATACTGACATTATTGTACTGTAATTTCTGTTTTACTTTTCTTACCATGTAATCTTGCAATTTTTAATATTTTGAAAAAAGTGCTTCCGCTGTGATAAAAAGAAAAGATGAATAATTTTAAGGACACAATATAAACACACACACAGAAACCTTAAGTGCTATGCCTCTCCACACATTATATCTCATTTTACATTATTTGAAAGAATCTAAACATTACAAGTGGAACTCTTTAAACTTTTATTGTTGAAACAGACTTGTTTTTATGTTAGAAATTGTGTCTCCATGGCAATTAGGCAGACAAAAGTTGAGACCCACTAGCTAGATAAGACGCAAATGAAAAAAGGTTGAATTTTCGTCCAGTTTCTTAGTTAAGTAATTTTTTTCCCATAAACAGTAAAATATTAATAAAAGGGAAAAAAAAGTATTTCTGCAATTAATATTTTTACAAGGAAAAAGTTCTTCCTGTTTAAAAACAGTTATGGGCTTAGTTCTTTTAAAGTTTGTAAAACATGGAAAAAGGCCAAGTATATTTAAACACTGATTTTAGTATTTAAAGATCAGTAAATGGAATAATATAATACATATATAAACAAAAAAATAACATGTCCGGACAGATGTATTGTGGGTTTATCCTGCTGTACTATGTTGTTCAAAAAGGAGCTGAGCTGAAAGGCAAAGCTCTTAATTTAGAGCATCTATATTCCTGCCATCATCAATTGTCCTGAAACTTGGACATAGGTGTCAAAAATAGAAAGTAGAAATCTGGTCCAGTAGCTGTCTCAAATCAAAACTAAACTAACTGAGTTCAATTAGCACAGCTCCTTTTACCAGGTAAATGAGCTAGTTGGTGAAAACACCTGTTCACCTGTTCTAGATGTACAGGCAGATCCAAAAACATGGCAGGATATCTGCTTTCTACGACTTTCTACTTCTACTTTTGACACCTTTGAACTTGGATAATAATTTAAAGAAAGTGATTCGGATGCAATAGACAGAAAGTAGCTTCATGTCTAAGGCGGCTCAGATTAGCCTTAAGCTAGCTTCTCACTGGTCTGCGATGGTTTACAAACAGCATTTGTGGGGAAGTTTCCAAATTGTTTGCGTGTTCCTCTATTTCCTTAAGGAAGTCTTGCTGTCAAGTTGTTAGAAATTTGACCACGTTACAAAAATTAGCTTAACAAATGTTCTCAAAATATTCACAGAAACATCCTCCACATCTGCTTCCCAATTTATTTTCAGAAGTCAGGAGTGTGAGAAAATGAGTCAGCTTTGGGAGAAGTTGGTTACCAAACAAACAGATATTTTCTGGCAAAACGGCAACAAAGAAATGAGCAAAACAACTGCATTCATGAGACATACCATACGTGATCGGCATGAATAGAACAGGTGTTAAATGTGTTGTACAAAAAGATGTGCATTATCAGTTAAAATCACATGGAGTTGGTAGATTCACAACTTTGTGCGTCCAACTAGTCGATGGCAGTCGCAGTCCAGTGAGATAGAAGCTTTAGAGATAAGATGGTGCGTTCAAACTAGAGGTTCTGCTCCTCCTCATTGAAAGGAGTCGACTGAGGTAGTTCTGATTAGGATGTTTTCTCTGGAAGTTCCTGGGCATGACCTGGAAAGAAACCAAGGACAGACCCAAAATTCCTGGCAGTGATTATATATATTTTTTTCTCTGTAAAGGATTCATAAGTTGTTCCCAGGCCAAAGATCTGAAAAAGGGAGAGGGATGTCTGGGTTTCCCTCCTGGATACATTACCTCCTAAGATAAATGTACTGAAATGGGTAGCTAAATAAAAAAAAATGAAAGTGTTATAAAAGTGACATGCAGGGAGATGTGATTGTACAAAAGCATGTTGTACAGCCTCACAAATTCGATCTCAGGGAACATAAAATCCATCTGCAGAACTAACTCCATTAGATGTGATGCGACCCTTGTCTGAGAACAATTCCGACGGGGTGAAGCACAGTTGGTTTTAACTGATGGTAAATAAAATGATTCATAAACCATTTGTGCAGTTTATTAGTCAAATAACATGGTTGAAACCTCACTTTTGCCTTAGTTCATAGTAAGCCAGCTCCATGGGCATTTTTATACTGATCGGTCTGTCAGGTTATGTTTTTACTACAGATTATAAAAGAAAAGTACCTTTAAAATAACAAAAGAAAAGGACACAGAAGGTCACGTACTGGCGGGGAATCTAACCCTCTCCATATCCAGCTGGCCATAGAGACGATACATGAAGTAGAGAGTGAAAACACTAATGGAACACTTCATTCGCTCAATGACATAATTGAATCTCCAAGTACAAAGTGTTATCCAAATCAACCTTTTCACCATGATAGCGAGAGGTGAAAACACTGCTGCACGACCTTTACGCACGCGCCACACGGTGTGTGTTCTTCACGCAAGACATTGTGCCTTCTTATCCTTTGGGGGGCAATTATGCACTCCTCCAAACACATGTATGGAACAGGAACAAGGAGAGGATAGAGTGGTTGGATGAACATAGATTGGCTTGGACAGGTATACAGAAGGACCCCTCACCACCCTGACAACCGCCTTCATAGGCTTGAATCTGATGCTGAGACACCCCCACAGATTCAGCCTCCTCTTGACCTCTCCAGAGGATACTTAAAAGGCTGGAATACGAACCCCCCGCCACATACTCCTTTCTATACTCCCTCTCTTCTGTTCTCTCATTCTCCCTCCCTCCCACCTTCTGTCCTCTCATTGGCCTCTGTCCAGATATCCAATCGTATTGATGGCTTTGTTTTCAACTCTTTCAGACCACCCCACTCTCAGCCCCCCTACCAGCGCATCATTTCCTTCTTCGGTGTGTGTAACGTCCAGGAATCCAGGTCTGACAAGCCCAAAGAGATGTTTTGGGTGGCAGCCAGAGCTGCTGAGCCAAGCTGAGACCAACCTCAAATTGGCACTTACTCAGGAAAAAAAATGAAAACGAGTCGAGACTTTTGCATCTTTGAAAGAATTTGATATAACAGACTAAGGCCCTAAATCATTCACGTTAAACAACATGCTAGTTTTTGTGTTTTTGACTGAAAGTTGATCTTTGTGCCACAATGAAACAAATGTTTTTTTTTTTTTTTTGTTCTTTCATTCACTTGGTTTCTCACTTACTGAAGGACATACTGTTAATTAGAGCTATGCAGTTTTAGGAAAACATTTGCTTGTGACGGTATTGTTGAATATTGAAGTGATGATATCAGTTGCAATAAACCCATGTTTTCCTGACTCCTGTTCATCTCTTAGGTCATCAGAACACTCGCATCACTCTCTCTGTCATTAGATGGTTGGTTATCTGATCAGATATATTACTGACATCCATTCTGGGCTTGCAGTGTATTTGCATTCCCTTATGGTATGGATTTTATGCACCAAAACTACAATAAGAACAGTAAATAAAAAAGGTACTATCCCAACTCCCTCAAAACACTTCACACCAAAAAAAGAAATGGATAATAACTCTAGCTACGTTTACATGGGCACATTTCATCTGAATAAACGCCCAATCGGAAAAAAAATGCACCATGTAAACATGTCAATCAGAATGTTTTGATCCGATGCAACCTGATCAGAATGAAATTTCCTTCCGATCGAGAAGGGTGGTTTTGTCCGATCTTCATTCGGATAGACGTGCATGTACACACCCATTTGGAAAGAAAGGGTGAAAAGAGCCCACTGCGCATGCGTACAACTTCAGCGTGACGTCTTTCCGCTTTCGCAGACCCAAGTAGAAAACATGGCGGTTAACAGAAGGTAAACAGAAGTGGTCTGCTGGCGCAGTCATCCTGCTCTCCTCTCCTGTGGTGGAGGAGCAGTAGCAATATGTATTCTGCCTCTAGCTTGGTTAATGCGACCAGTAAAAACCCAAACATAACGGTAATCACCCGCAGAAGGTCCATATTGGGGAAAACGTGAGTCAGCTTGAGCACACGATGGGGCGGAAAAGACGCGCAGAAAGGAGGGAGTTTTTTTTTTTTTTCTTCCCCCGGAAAGACAACTCGCTGTGTGCATGCTCAACTCATTTAACCTGATTGAGTGCTTGGTGCATGTGTGCTCATGGCATGATCAGATCATTTCAGTTAGTGTCCATGTGAACAGGGATTTGGGAATTCCGATCGACCAAGATTTTAATCAGATTAGGGAAATTTGGCTCATGTAAACCTAGCTAATGATGATGATTCAGTTTGCAACTGTTAAAGTAGGACATCAATACTGAAATGTAGCAATCACTACTGGTTGCAACATGTCTGTTTCACAAAATGGAAATGATTTTCTTTGCAGTTGAAGGAAGTGATACTGTAGACTTCCTCTAATTTTAGGTCCTTTGAAGAAAATCCGTTGGAAAACAGAAGAAAAAAGGGTTTTATGTTATTTCTTTTCTTAATTTTACCCTGTTGAAGAAAAACAATGGCAGACAGATTACATAGTTTTTATGTATAAGTCTGTGTTGCTGAAACATTTGCACTATACCATCTTTAAGAAGCTTGATGTTCCCATGACCACAGCTGACATAATATATATAAAGTATAAGGTTTGTGGGATTGTAGCCAACCATCCAGGGTGTGGACACAAGCGGAAATACAACCCCAGGTTGATCAGACAGATATACAGTAGATGGTACAAAAAAGGCAACAAAACCATCTGAAACCGTTCAAGCAGAACATCAAGGTATGCCACTGTCTGATCGGACCATCCGTTGTATTTTTAACCACAGTAAACTTCAAGGAAAATGATCCGGGAGGCTCCGTGATCGAAAGAAAAACACAACAAGCAAATGCATGTTGACAAGTCCCAAAGGTTCTAGGAACTAGAAAGATGTAGAACTTTTTAGACAAAGGCAGTTTTGTGTTTTGTTTATTGTCGAAGGATACCAACACATATACAGTATGTCTGTTAATAGATTGAAAAGGAAAAAGATTTTCAATATTTTTAAGATATAAAACAAGGTGGCAGATTTTTCTGGCTGGTCTATTTGCAGCATTTTGAACATAATAATCAAATTAAATACATTGAAGTTTTCAATTGTTTGATTTGATTTGCAGTGTCCATCAATTAAGTATCAGCATTGTATTCAATACCCTTTACCAAACTAAGAAATTGTTCTATTTTCAGTACCTTTTCATTTGTCCTATTTTTTGCATCCCTTTTTCTTACAAGCTTCTCTGTTCAACTACTCCAAGTTGATGACTATGGCCAGTTGATGGTCATATCAGCAGTTGTCAGTAACTTTTCTTAAGTCTATTTAGACGCATCTCTCTTTTTTAATTTTTTTTTTTACTGTTTTACTTGCAGTAAGTTTCCACTTTGACTCATACGAAACCGTTAACTAAAACAACTGCTACCCCTAAGTTCTTCAGAACATTGTTCTTACATATAGTCTCTATCAGGCTAAAACCTTCTACAATAAATAAAACCTGTGTGGCTACAAGTTAAAAGCTCTCTTTGATGCTTTTCATTGGCTATTAAATCCCCTCAGTGTGAAAGCTGACCAATACTTGAAAAGTATAAAGTTTCTTAAGTATACAATGCATAAATCATAAAAACCATGAAAGACAGTCTGTTAACTATTAATTGAAAATTAGTTTTTGCTGTGAATGCACACATAGAGTACAGTTGGGGCAACGGAGGAGAAATTCTAAAATAAACCAGTTTTTCTAACAGAAACACGCAAGTTCATTTGGGATTAACGCTTCCTTTATGAGGGCGAATATGCAAATGGGGCACTAATGAACTTAAAGTATTCTCTTTGTGCGAACTGATTAACCAGGGGGGCTCCTCTGCTACGCATTTACATTTTTCTCAAGTCAAGTCAGGGTTCTCCAGATACAAATTACAGCGCTTTTCCAGGCCAATTACATCGAACAAGTGCACCATTATCCAGTCCTGAACATCACACATGTATATTTGCCCCCTTCATTTTCTCAAGAGTCCTTCAAGCCGAGGGCTTCTGGTGAAAGAGGAGGGGTGAAACGGGGGAAGTCAGAAACAAGGCTGAAGGGAGACGTACCGAGGGGAGGTTTAACAGAGACGATGCACTTTGGTGGCAAACACAAAGATCGATGTTGAGAAAAAAAAAATGAACGAGTAAAAAACCTATTTACTTTCTGTGACTGGAACATTTTTAGGAGAAATATATAATTGTATGTCTTATGGCTGGACTTGAATGGACAACAAGAGACACTAGTGGTGATTAAAGTGGTGTACTTACCTATTATCTATGGCTTTACATCAACCATGCTGTAAAACAACTGCTCTGCTACTGGTACATCATGATGTAATGTGCCAGCATGTCTGTGGTAATAAAATATAGTAATAAAGAAAATGAGTGCAGTTTAGTTGTGAATTGAAATGTTTGTAATTGAGGTATTTCTCATGGCAGTAGTGATAGAGATACAGTCAATAATTAGACATTTAAGATTCAGATACGTGAAATAACTTTAACCTAAAAAAATGACAAAACTGATTAAAATCTACAAAAACTGGGATTGCTTGACTAAACAATAATACATAATGCTAACTTATTATTATTAATTTTTATATCTATCTTTAACTTACTTTACATTTCAATCATATACCCCAAAATGAATAAAGAAATGCAAAGCAAAATAAGTTTCATTTTTTCATTGTTGGTGTGGACCATGAAAATAAAGGTGGACAACACAATGATGCCTTCTTCTATTGTTAAAAAATGATGCTGAAAAATAACTAAAAAAACTAAAGTCTATGCACTGTGCACCCTCACCTTAATACAACTCACTTACTTTAAATACAACTTGACATGTTATGAAAAAAATTGTTGAACATCAAGAAGCAAGTTAATTACATATATTAATAGAAGTCAATAACTGGCCTTTGTAGTTTATATGGAGGGGCGGAGCTTAAAAGTTATTCTGCAGCCAGCCACTAGGTGGTGGCTCCCACTTAACTTCAGCTTCACATTCAAATATCTGTTTCTCACAAATGTTGATGGTGTGGGCCTTTAAGCCAAAATAAACTTGCATCTAAAATAAAACATCAATCTGAGTCACCTCAAATTAAACACAATGCGCTTGATTATGTCCTGCAGCGTCAGGAAACGCTTTCATCATGCCTGTCAGTTGGCCCAAACCTCATTTCAAAAATCACTTTTGTATGCAAGCGGAATAATAAACAGTCACTGGGCCAGCACTCTTATCGGTATGATATTTTTCAGTATGATTGTTGGACATTGGAGTCACATTGGATTTAAGTGCTGTGACTTGATGTGGCAACAGTCACCACTCGCCTATTTCGCTCCCCTGAGGAACAATAAGGTAGCGTGACTGCACCGCCGTTCCCCACAGAATGGGCTGTAGGATTAGATTGCTTTTGTTCTCTGCTCATGCATGAGGCAAGCAAAGGGCAGGAATTGCATATCATTGCTAGAATCCCACAGGATACAGTGAGAAGTAAGAATTCGGATCCCCCCCCCCCAGTCTGAAACTGTACCAAGCAACTTGGAAGGGAAGCTCTGCTGGAATTTCAGCACATAGTGATACCCCTTTTTTGCAGAACAATAATAAACCCAAAATCCAATATCACAACAAAAGACAACTCTATTGGAGTGACAAATGTTCAGGGGCCATCTCCAGCTAGCTTTCCGACAGTTCTATTCATTACCTTTCCCTCTCTCACTTATTCTGCTCAGCTGCAGCCGCCGTTTCCTCTCCTTTTAGCATGAAATAGACACTCCAGGAAGTACATTTTGTGCAGGCTCTCCTCCCGCTGCTACAGCTGATTTCACAAATGATGGTGAAATAGCCAGGAGAGTGAAGAGGTAAATGAAAAAAGATGGCTATTGCATGGTACAACCATATTCCTCCAGTCCCCCCTTACCCACCCACCCTTTTTTCATAGATAACAGGGGATGATTAGAAAACAGCAGACGGGAGAGAAAACATTAACCTCCACCAGGGCCATGGTAAATTTAGTTTGAAGCCTCCCACCACATGAACTCAATTCAGAGGTCACAGATACACAAGTGCACGTGTGTTCAGACAAAGTAGACACAAACAAAATGGAGACGTTCTGTTCAACAGAGCAAGCAGCTTTATGGGAGTGTGTTGAGAGATAACAGGACTGGTGTTAGAGGGATGACTCGTGTTTTGGATTGTATTGCGTATGAGGTTTGATGCTCTTTTTAGATTGTCTCTTTGTGGAATGTTATTTTCTCATTGGGTGTAGTTCTTGAGAAAGTCGTGCTGAAAGGGTCTTACTGTTTTAAGACAAGCTTTTTTATTTGCCTTTAAAAAAAACAAAACAGAAAAAAATTTAAACCATTTAGTACACAAGTTACATTTCAGGTCTTTAAGACTCTGTATGGGAAGAGATCCCAGGGTTTCAAACCATGTAGAAAATGCATGATGTTTACTACTTTTAATGTAGGCCTCTAATTATAGGTCAGGAGGGATCAATTTAAATGAAAATGCCCATTTACAATTTAAGTCAAAGCCTCTTGTTGAAAGCCGAACCTTGAAAAAAGGTGAGGCACCAAAGAATCCTATGTTGAGTTCCACTTTCAGTTTGGGACAATGCCGCATTAGGGTACGTCACTGGGGCTGCTAGGCAGTTGTCAGATTTTTGATTACTCATCTTAAAAATCTTAACCAGTTGTCAGGAAGCTGTGGTGAAGCAGACCCAAAGGCAGGAAGGCAATGAAAAAACACACAAAAGAATAAAAAAAACTGTTGAAACTGGAATGAACATTGACAAGAATCTGACAGAAAACAAAGGAGATGGGAATTATTTGTAGTTAGAGTGACAGACTAGCTTGGAAAAAAGCCTTAAAACTGGTTATTTAAAAAAAAAATTGTGATCACTTAAATGTTGCAATATCATGACATTATGCATCAGTTTGTTTGCTTTAAATGTTGAGACTGGTGGTTTGGACCCGCACATCAAAGACTTGTGGGAATCACAATTTTATAAGTCAAAAGAAACTGTAGATCAATTACCCAATTAGCAAATTTTTTTGTTTGGATAATTGTATAACTGTCATCAGCCAAGCACATCTGTGGTCAACAAGATGTTCCAATTAGCATTTCTTCCTGTAGTCAGTTCATATCTCATAATGGGGTTGCTTTTTTGAAGCAGGGGTGCTTTTCTCAGCATATCTAAAAAATGTCTTCGTTTTTTTTAAGGTTTTACAGACCTTATACCGTTTTTAATTACATAGGAAATGTGACTTCAGGAGATAAAAGATGGATATATTTACTATTGAAGATTTATTAAAATTTTTAGAGTGCCTTTAACAAACTGTGGCAAGAAATAATTATAATAGCAAGCAGGCCTTAAGCTGCATGGTGCCCTAGGTAAAAAAGGATTTTGGCACCCCCTACTGTCCGGAACAGAACCAACTCATAACTCACATAACAACATAACTGATCATTGGCTCCCTCAAGCCTATGCTCAGGGCTAGCCCTGAAAGCAAGTACGGATCTGCATTAGGCTACAAAAACTTTGGAGATGGTCCGGTAGCCTTTACCTTTTAACATGAAGCTCTAACATTTTCCCCCTGCGCTCCTAAGGCAGTTCTGGTCTCTGCCTTATCTGGTTCATGTTCAGTGTGGTGCCCACAATCATACCAAACTAGTCAAGGGGTTCTTTATTTCTCTTGAAAATCTCAAATGTATATCCTTTAAGAGGAACAATCGGAGTGCTTCAATGGGCTGCAAGGGATGCAACAAATTTGGGTGTGTTAGTAAATGTGTCTCTCTGCCTGTATGATAGTTCAATTACTGTATCAGCATAGAAGTTGCCTATATAATGTATTGCAGGTTTTATTTCATGCTTTTAGATCAGGGCTTGTATTGGATGTGGATCCTCATTACACTTGCTATTGATGTATGCACACAAAAAAAGCCCAGCACCTGTGTCTGATTTTCTTCTGTTGACAGGAAGGAAATTGATCTGTTGGATCGGTGTGCTATGTCTGAGTAATGTCCTGTGATACAACAATAACAAGCTCAAAGCAAAAACTACAGATACTCTAATTAGTGGGATTTGGGAATGTATCCAAAGAACGATGTGATAATAACAATCCATCAGCAAACATGCTGCTGAAAAATAAATGAAAGGTGAATGTACCTAAATGCAGGGGCTTTTATGGTACAATTACTTTATGGTAGTAAATTATTATAGTTGCAGAATACTTTAGATTTGAGCATCGTTTTTTAAAGAAGGATTTATTTACATGTAACACTGTAACTATAAAATGATGCATTTAACATGAACAAACAAAATACAAATTGCTTGACAAGCATATCCAGGACTACCATAGATTCAGATAGCAGTAATGACACTGGTATATACTATAATGCAAATAGTATTTTGACATACTGCCTTGACAAGTCGTGCAGTCACTGTACTGTCAAGGAAAGAGGCATCTTTCCCTAATGGGTTCACATTTTTTGAATCGATTTGAAAAAAAAATTGTCAGTCTGCTTGACATGAACGGCTTTCCAGAGCAAATTACTGCCAGAATGTGCACTTTCAGATTGTACTGGAATATAAAAAGTGCATTCCCTTCCAGTAAGACAGCCAGTGTGGTCAAAGTCCCCAGAGTGAAGGAAGACAAAGCGGCTCTGAACAGTACAATATTTACTGAATCAATAGCAACCAGATTATAACAAATATCAACCCTCAAGACGTGGGTGACAGAGAATTCAAAATGGCTGGTACACTTTAGCTTGAAGTTTACATACAAATGGTGTGTGTGTGTGTTTATAAATAATTCAAAATGTCCCTAAACTAAAAAATATATAAAGTATTTAAAAAAAATTCAGAATATGTTGATCATAGAATTTTTTGGGATAATTTTTAGATCATCGACAAACTTGCGAGCAAGTTTGCGTTAGCATTACTAGCATGCTAGGTTGTGTGACTCCTATGGCCTATGTACATTTTGACATTAAAAGTTTATTTTTATTATGCTGTCTTCTTAAGTTTTGTTTTTTTTTAGCTAAAGATCAAAACCAATACACTTGCAAGTGGAATCTAAAACAAAACAAACAACAACATACTTTTACCCTAAGTCATTAAACATTGAACAACTGTAGAATATAAGCATCTATTGGCAATTAACCAGTAATACCCACAAATCTAAATACCACAAGAACAAGAACATTTGCCTCAAAGCAGAATTTCAAGAACATTTTTAGGCAGTGCTAATCAATATATGGTGTACTGACTCGTTGAGTCAACTGCATTTAGAGACTCAGTAAATCGGAGGCCTTGACTTCTGTTTAAAGGGTAAATGATTATTAGAAAGAAAAGAACAAATCTTTGAAGAGCAAAGTTTAATTAAAGGCTTCTGAGAATTCTAATCAACTCTAAAAGAGATGCCACTGTGATGAATCATAAATCTATAACTGTTGAGCAGACGGCACAAGAACTCAAATGTATCTGCAAATATGGCTCAAATCATTTGTGTGTTCTCATGCCTGGATAAATCATTTTATTTTAAAATTAGCATAGCTGCAGGTTTACATGGATGTTTGCGTGTGAAAAGTCAGACTTATAGGTTTGATGCTTACTGGCTAAATCTAAAGATGTTGGTTCCCATTACAGCATTCTGTTAAAGAGGCCCTTCCATTAAAATTTTTCTGAGGTTTCTGTTGAATATTTTAGCTCCACAGGTGTTCTTACCTTCATAGTGGGTGTGAAAACAGGTCAATAACTTCTCTTTCAGTTTTTATCTCTCAAACTATGCAGGTGGTGATAAAACCTGAGTTCTCCCAAGTTCGAACGGCCTGTATCTGTTTGTCACAACTCCTTTGTCCGTTAGTATTCATCAGCTCCCGCAGTTGAAACCACGCCTAGCATGCTGCTGGCTAAAAGCTGTAGCATAACGTAGCAAACAGAAAGACGCGACGTCTGATGTTGCCATTCACAGCGGGGCAGGAAACAGTATTCTTTGCTCTCATAGGCTAGTTTGTTAGCCAATCAGAGTCCAGCAAATTCGAATAATGAATATGAGCGAGCTGCTGCCGAAGCCTGACGAAGCAGCCTGAAGGAGGGAAGGAGCCGGAACCACCCAAATTTTGAGGCAGATTGAAAGGTCTGTTAAGTGTTTCCTGACTTTTTTTTAGATATAAAATGTTTCATATTACTGGTTAATACTTAAGAAATAACCACAAAGTCCTGAAATTTGTATGAAATTGCCTCTTTAAGAAACTAAGTCTCAAAAAATAATGTAATAATTTTATGTTATTATCTAGAATTTACATTTAATCTATTAAATCGAAGATGCCCAGTGTCTTCCAAAATATAATTTCATGATAATCTGTTAGGAATAATAAGGGTATGCCAGCACTGTACTTGTTAATAAAGACAGGTGTTTATTTTTTGGGGCGACTGCGGCTCAGTGGTTAGAGCAGTGATGTGTCTACAGAAGGAAATAGTTTAGGATGAGGATATGAGGACAATTTGTCAATGATAAGACTTGGTATAAATCCAAAAATTGGGTTCTGTGGTAAAATCAAAGGGGTTTATATATATATATATAAAAAAAAAGCTTTTGAAGGATTTGAATTTAGGTGTCTTGGAAACAACTGAATCATTCTGATTTCTTTGAAACTATTGTCAGCGCACACTTCCATTTTTTAAAGATACATAGCAAATACTATATCTTTTAACTTAAAGCCAATAAAAATATTAGTTGTTTCCCCCTACAATCATCTAGGTAGTTGATTTTTTAAAACTCAACCAAGCAGCTTTGATGTGTCCACAGAATTAAAAAGTTTTGAATGAGGAAAATGGTGGCAGCTTGTCAGAGATTAGAGCACAAACTGTTTTCATTGATTCACTATCAGATTTAGTTTAATTCAATTTAATCATACACAAAATGATTGAAAGACTCTTGAGAAAAAAAAAAGTTACTTTTGGTCTTTTAGGAAGTACTGCAACACCTAGAGTTAGAATCTGCTGGGACATTGGCGTCTATAAGCCACTTATCACTAAAGACTAAATCATCTTGTAACATCATCACAACAAAAGAAAAAGAAACATTTTTTAATTTTTTTTCAACATAGAATCCAAAATCTTTTAACCATTGACACATTATCCAAGGTACTGACTCATCAAATCAGAAATCCAGCGTTAGATAAGAAGAGTCACCCATCAATCAACCTTTTTCATATAAAAAAAAGCAAAGTGAACACAACAAAATAATGTCTGGTGATGTTTAAACTATTATTTAAATTATTTCTAAAGTTCCTGATCTTGACAGTTACATATTTAGCAAAAGAACTTTGTTCAGAGTCCCAAATCCACATGGACAAGAAGCAATGCCAGCAGTTCCTGCAGTGCAAGAGCAGAACAACAAGGAACTGTATTTTCTCATTCATTAAATTGAGACATTGTGGGTGATGGTTGTGGAGGTTCAAAATGCAAAGTGACAAGTATCAGAATTAGGTTTCATTCTCCCCGATTACTCAGGAGAGTCCAAAGTTTGTTGGGCTTGCTTAGCTTGCAAAATATTTCAGGAAGATTAGAAGTCCTGCTGCAATCACAGAAATGAAGCTGGACCAAAGTGAAAGCTTTTTTAAAGTTGCTGATCCATCAGCAATTTTCGGAATGAATGCAAGGGCCTGCAAGGGGATCAGCGCATTCACCTGCCACAGAAAATGAAAAAAAAGTAAAAAAAATGTGCACAATAAGTAATAACTTTACATATATTTGTATATTGAAAATGTCCCCTAATAATAAACAACTTATTATTCCTTAAATTAAATGACATGTTAAGTGTTATATACTTGAGCAGCAAAAGGATAATTAAACTTTGAAAGTTATATGACAAATCGAGTAAAACATTGCTACTTATGCAGGTTTCACAACATTAAAGCAGTACTGAATAACTTTTCCTCAGCCGTGTCTCAGACATCCATTGCTGGAACCAGTGTTCTGCAGAAATATGCTACCTGTTAAGATGTGCTACCGATTTTTTTCTGCACATGTGCCGTTTCACAGTCTTGACTTCAAGAAACAGATTTATCTTTTAATTTTGTTTCTATATTTTTCCATAAATACATTTTACTTATCAAATAAATTATCCCAGGACAGAAACACTAAATATGATATTTTTACTTTCTTGACATTGTCAGAGCGACAGGCAAATGTTTGGACACACCCAGAGGAGAAGGACCCAACAATGGCCAATAAAGACCCAGAGGGCTTTTATATAGAACATATCAGGGAAGGATCATAAAAATACACTTAAATAATTAACAGGATACACTCGCCATAAACAAGAATACTGTATAAACTTTGAATGAAATCCCGTTATGAAATAAGTCGGCAATTTGTACGATGGAGGCATTTTTCATCAGGGCAGCATAAATCCTCAGAACACTACTTCCTGCTGCGACCCGAATTGCTGAAGTTATTTAATCCATTGTAAAGCCATCGGAGGGTCCAGAGTGTCTAATATGAAGCTGAACATGATTTTTGGTGAGTATCCACTTAGACAAGGTTCAAAACTGTAGCTTAAAGTTGTAAAACTTATTTTGTTCTGCTTTAAGGGTTTGACTGTATCTGTTGAAATGTTTTTAAGTAGATGATAGGGTGTTTAATTGTGGTTCAATCCCAACAGGAGACTCTAAGGGTCAAATATAAGGCAAGGCGGGTATTGCTGTGGGGAGTTAACATGTTCTCTCCCACACATGCTCAAGGAGAACAAGAGTATCTGCTAATTATGTGGGATACCACCGATTTCCTTTCCAATCTGATACGAAGTAAATTTCAGTCAAGTATCAGTGGTACCAATCCAATACCAGTACTTTACATGTTGCTGGTTGTGGTGCTAAAGTAGCTCCACACATGACTGCATTTACGTTCTACCCTGTTAACTCTTGCTGACTGAATGTGCAGGAGTGCAGTGCACCGCTCAATATCCATCTGTATTCATACTGTAGGCCCTTTGCTTGGCAGAAGAAGTAGTTCCAACAAACTGGGAATCATTCAAACAAGTTTCTTGTTATACTTCCCAACAAGTACAGTATTTCCATTAAAATATAATAAAATATTGATTTTGACAGCACAACATTGGCATCTACCAACCAATAGCAGCACCATTGCAGGTTGTCTAATACGGTAAATAGTCCGAGGCTAGTACTGTAGAAAAGGGCAGAGTCGGCGAGTCAAGCAGCTGCTTCAGAGTCCCGGAGATTTCATTAACCTTCTCAGAAGACGAGCGGCCAGAGAAGATAGCAAAATCAGAGGGAATTTTGGTGTCTCACTTCATGTATTGGTAGCGAACCTGACGTCCCAACTGCTGGACGGCACCTTGTTCTATTGGTGCAACTGTGGCATCCACACGCTGGATGTCGCTATGGTTTCTGTGTTCCATATCTAACCTTTAATGAGACACTACTGTACATATTTACATCAAATTAGCACAATATCGACATTTTAATTAGAAATTACATGTATGTATTATTGTGTTTATAAAAGGCAGAATTAGAATGTAGATGCTTTGAGTTAAAAACTATATTAGCTTGATGTGATAAAATATTTGCAGACTGTAGCAGTGTTAATTTTGTTGACTAAAATATTTCGTCATAATTTTAGTCACGAATATATTTTTGCAGATGAAAACGAAGCGAAAACTAAAATAGATGGCCCTATTTGAGATGATTATTATGACTAAAATTATGTTGATTTTCGTTGACAAATAAAAGACGAGACGAAAATAGACAGCGACGAAATCCAATCAGAGGAAAAGAAAGATGCAGAGAGGAATCAGTCAAAAAGCTAACAGCTGGGGCGACTGTGACAAGAACCAATCAGAGCTCGGCTTATTGAGCGGTGAGCAGAGGCTTCCGTAGTTGTTTGAGATGCTCCAGGGAAGACGCCAGATGAAGTGTGGAATGGTAAGAAAATGTCCATACTATACTGCAGTTGTTAAATTAATACTTCAGAAAATATACTTATTTTAGTCGACTAAATCTACAATTGATTTTAGTCGACTAAAACTGCCACATATTTTCGTCGACTAAAATTAGACTACAATTAAAACTAGTTTAGTGACTAAAATTGAAAAGAATTTTAGTCAAAAGACTATGAATAAAACTAAATTAAAATTTCTTGCCAAAATTAACACTGCACTGTAGTAAAAAAATTAAAAATTAAAAAAAACAGCGTTATATCAAAGACAACAAATCACATTCGTTTAATGATCGATATGTGAAAGCAGCTCATAATAACTAAGATACTATCAATTCTTAACAAACTTTCCTAGCTACATCTCAAACAGTGTTGGAGTTAAAACAAATATACTGTATATCGCTCACACAAAAGGTCCATCAATTACTTCCGGCTGTATTTTTCTTATGGTGTTTTGATTCAAATTAACAAATGTGTTTTGATTAAGAGTTTCTGATGGTTATTTTATGAATAGAAACTCACCTCAGTGTAAAACACAACTTGTTTTTGATTGGCTGTTAAGATAATCACCATCGATGGGAACAATGCCTAAAGAGGAAGAAGAATGAAATTAGGAACCTTTGAAAAATAAAACAAATTTGAATCTATTCAGTAACATTTATTGTAATGGCTCTGCTATTAACTTTTTAACATGTCTAAATTTGAGTAATTCTAGTATAGGCTTTTGTTCTGGGTAAAAAGAAAAAAAAAAAAAAAAGGAAGCAGTGAATAAAGCTTGTCTGGAGAGCTTTTCAACAAAACCGTGGCTATAGAGTCACACAAACAAAAGGAGTGGATTTTTAGAGTAGCCTGAAAGTTTTCATTAAATCATACGAGATGAGCCAGATAATATTTTGTGTGCTGTTTACAGTATTGATGTTAGTCATTCATGGGAATGCTTGTTCCTATCGATCGGAGTCCCAGTGCTGGATTTTTTGTGCCAGTGTGAAAGTGATTAAACATTTGCGATTGATCACGAAACTCACTTTGCCATAAGCATACAGTTTACTTACAATATACGTTTTCCATTTATCTTAAACATGGACAAAATAATTAAGATGTTATATTTTCTGAGACACCCTCAAAGCCAGAACAAATATTGTTTTTATTATTTTGTTAGTTACCCAAAGAAAATATTGCCTTAGGCAGCAATATTTGTCAAATCGTTTTTTTTTTTCCCCCTCTCTTTGGAGATGTGTCCAATCAGCTCCTTCATTGTACATCGAACGCAGCCAGTGGAAGCACTAATATGAAGAAAGCAATCATTTGTGGCCACAAAATGGATTTACTAATGAAATGCTGAACAAATATACACACCTTCCCTGGGTAATTACTGTGAAGATTAGAACATTATTACATTCCGATGTCAGGGGCCTCTTTCATGCATTTGAATTTGCACAGAACCAAAGATACTGCGAGCACTTATAGGTACACATGTTGATACACGTTTTTTTCTTTTCTGTATACCTTAAGGTATTTTTACATTGAATTGTATTTATTGTTTATTGTGTGTGTGTATATACTGTATATATATATATATATAAGAAGAGTTTTGGACAGCCATAATGACAACTAGAGGTTTAATATGAAACAATTTCATAAAAAGCTATGTTTTTAAAAAAGAATACCTGTTAGGTCTTGGGGTTTTTTGTTTGTTTTATTTATTATTTTCTGCAGTTTTGCTTTTTAAGTAGTGTTTTCTAGTTATCTGTGACTTTATTTTCTCTCCCTCTGTGATCACTTTGTGTCTTATGTTATGTATAGTCTTGTGGTGTTATGTATCCCCGGTCCTTAGGTTCAGCTTTTATTTTCTTTTGTACTGATTTCCTGTTGTGCTTTTATTGTGGTTATGTTGGTACTTCCTTTTCTCCTTATGTGTCATTCAGTATCTTGTCAGTCAGCTTACATTCTAGTGTTTTTCCGTTCAGGTGTTTCTTGTTTCTGTAATTAGTTTGTTGGCTATTTAAGCAGCCAGTTTCTGTCACTCCGTTGTTGGTTTGTTGTTAGTCGTTGTCTTAGCCTTGGGTTTTTCCTAGTCAGTCGTGTTAGTCCTTGTTCCACTTCCAGTCACAGTCACAGTCACAATCACAATCTCAGTCATACTTATAGTCATTAACCTTAGTCTTAGCTTCTCTGTTTGTCTTGCACTGGTTTTTTTGGGGGGATTATTCTCTGTTTGGACTCACCTCCTCTTCGCCTCATCATTATGTAAGTTTGTTTTGCTGCCACGTCAGCACTTTATTTTCTTTATTAAATACCTTCCGTTATCCTTTAAACCTTTTAGTTGTTTTTCCCCACACTCACTGCACCTGGGTCCAGCATTTAACCACAGCAATACCTGACAATACCTCCACAGGGCATTTAGAGAGGTGCAAAATAAAAGTACAGTGTTTCTTAATTTGGAATGAAATATAATGAACTATTGATTGTGATGGCACAATGTTGTTTTGAAGACATTTATTCCTGAATCCAGACAGAAATCCTAGACAGTGATCTTGATCACCACCAATATCTTACCGATTGGTTCTTGTACCATTTCTGGCCTATCATGAAAACGTCATCTAAATCCATACAGACGTTTTTGAGTTCTTTTGTTAAAAGACAGAAACAAATTAACACCGATAAAAACATCACTACTAATCAGTGGGGGGAACCTATTATTTTTGGTATAGATCACAACATGGAGGGGGAACTAAGCCGCTTGGCAGAAATTTGCGCTCTCAGCTCAAGTTTCTCACATTAAAATTAGGGAGGAGAACAAAAATTCCTCTCACCCAGCGCCCCCTAGAGGCACTGCACGAGGATGACGGAATAGAATAAATTTTACAACAAAGTTTAGCTACTGCTCGTGAATAAGAGTTGTGATATGTTCTCTCGAGGGCCAGCGGTTACTAAGATACATGCTGTAACATACAAAAGCCTACATATGTATGTGTGTATGTCTTAAATTCGACAAACAACTTGAACTCATTCATTTTGGGGATTTAACTTTAGTTTGGAATGTTTATGTTTTAAATCATGAACTTGAATGTACTCACCTTTATCTCTTGTGAGAGCAAAATTGCACAACAATTACTTTTCACTTTCACTGTTCATTTGATAATTTATACATTTCTCTTCTATACAATCTGTGATATTCATATTACTACATATTTAAACAGTATTATGGAGTAAAGAAACCTTGTTCTGTAATACATAAACCTTTCATGTGATCAGATAAAACACTGGCGCGTGATACTTTTGCTTTGAAAGGGTGTTTTTTTAACATTATTAGCATAGTTTGTGTTGGCATGCTGAGTAAATAGTGTAGTAAACTCTCTGCGTGTTCTACTGACGTGTTCTTTTTTTTCAGCTTTAAAGAAAGTCGATAAAAAGCCAGAATATACAAAGTACGGGCTTGACTTCAAATCTATGTATGTGGGTATTTTTCTAACCGAACTTGCCTCGTGGTACATAACTTCATCACACATCCATTCTTAATAAATCAACCGGAGGAGTCGTATGTTTTTACTCTTCCAAAAATGTGTCAGTGTTGTTCCCACTCTACACTATCGGACCTTTTCTCCAGCTCTAAAGACGAGATGACAGAGCTCGGCTACTGCAGCAGAAGTCTTTACAGCACACTCGTTTATGGTTTTCTGCACGTCAGTAAGAGCTCTCACCAAAGCAAAAAATTCTACCTTTTACTGGTTTGTTATCAAGCCAGGCCTGGCCTCTAGCTTGAAATAATTTCTCCCACTCCTTTACTCATCCAACAAGAGGAAATTAATAGTCAAAGTGAATGTCATCTCATTTAGTTCAGTGTAATTCTGCGTGCAGATACAATCTTCTCCCCTGGTTTGAGCCTCTGCTCAGATATATTGTTCAGCAGCCTTCACGTTTTAAGATCTCAATCTACAGAATGTGTATCCCCCCCCCCCCCCCC
>SSNP01000006.1:8442763-8504898 GCA_006937955.1 Pachypanchax playfairii
CCCCCCCCCCCCCCGCAACACACACACTCTTTCCGTCCACTGCGTTTTATTACACTAAAGGCGTCTAACTAATGCAATGCACTGCTGGCCTGCTGCCACATGCCAATTTATGACACGCTAGCTTTGGCCTTTCTATGCATACAAAATAATGCTGATTTGTTGTACGGGCTGCACTGCATCTCACTCTGTCACTGATCATTTTTTTCTTTATCCACCACCACCACCCTCCGTCCACCCATTACCTCTTGCCTGAATAGTAATAAGTGTGGTAAAACAAAGCACTTTAAAAATGGCCATGTTGAAGTGGATGATGGGTATAAAATGCCTCAAAATACTGTAAGAGGTCTGGATTTGAGTAAAACCTGATGTAAAAAAAAAAAAACATTTAAGAAATCAAGTAAGTGTGTAAATACTGGGTTGGATTCTAATGCATTGTCTTTACATACAAATGTGTAACATAGGAGTTCTATAAGTACCATATTTTATGCACCATAGGGCGCACCAGATTATAAGGCACTAATAAAAAAAAAAGGTAATGGAAGCAAAACAGTGACTTTACTGTAGGTGAACTCGTTGTTGCCTTCAGTCGTGCGTCTATAGTGTAAGTATTACGTCCCTGTCTCTGCGGGAATAGGTCCGACAGTCAGTCAAGCGGACCCAAAGTCGCACAAAAACATTTTTACAGATTTTGTTTTTCATAAAAGGATGGCTTCTAATAAAGTAGTAACCAAAGATTGTTTCATTTGTTAGTGCTTCACATAGCTGGAGTACATAAAAGCTGACCAGCAGTTATTTTACTAAAATCTCCTAAAAGCTGCAAAGAGGGACTGTCTGTGTAATTTATACTTAAATCGGCATTCTAAAAAAAAATCAAGTGGATGACTATGTTGTACAATACAGGTGGTGAGTAATAATCTACAAGTAATACAAAATCATAGCCTTTCCATATTACTTAGCATTTATAAGCCTTGTAAAATCAATACATGGTTCTTGTTGTCTGCAGTGGAGTTCATGTGGTTACTGTTGCAGGAAGAAAAAATAACTCAATGAGACTGGAAAACACAACTTGCCTCTTTTGTGTATTTATTACTGAGCAAATCTCATGGGTTGAGACCTTCTCACCAATAGAGTTTGATGGTGAAGACTTAAAAAAAAAAAAAAAACAATAAAATCCAGAAAACGGTTGTATGGATAAAGGGTTGTAAGACATTCTCACCACCAGTGTTAGATGATGAGAAAACAGACATGGGGAACTTGTAGACCTTTCAAAATAAAACAAGCACCAGTTTCAAGGACAAAAACATGCAGACAGTAGTATCGGTGAAAGGAC
Organism: Pachypanchax playfairii; assembly: GCA_006937955.1. Lineage (NCBI taxonomy): Eukaryota > Metazoa > Chordata > Actinopteri > Cyprinodontiformes > Aplocheilidae > Pachypanchax > Pachypanchax playfairii. The sequence goes on from SSNP01000006.1 coordinate 8,444,094, forward strand.
AGTCTAACCCTAACTATATATAGCACTCGTCTTTGACTATCATGGACTTGGAAAAGTGCTTGTTGAATTGCACAGTCACTCAGCAGAATATATGGTTTAGGCAGAAGGCTAAAGGCAAAGCAAGTCAGTTTTGAAGCTTAGTAAATGTTCCTCACTTTCTGTATAGTATCACTTGGTGTTGTTTAGGCTCCACAAAGAATTTCATGAGTTTCTCAGGTATTCACCACCTCCTACAAAGTATAAATGTATCCTATAGATCTTTTTTCCTTCATAGATGAAAATATTAGAGGTAAATTAGGGGGTTGGATGTCATGAACAAAAGCTGTACTTGCCCTTAACACTTCCTCCAATGGACTCTCTGGTTTAAAAAAAAAAAACATTTTCACACAGGAACAAATCACAGGGTGAATAATGCAGACCTCTTTGCTGCATAAGTCCCTGATTGACAACTGCTGTGCACCATTGCTTCCACTGGTATGCAGTTTCATGCTGTTATTTGTTAGTACAGATGATAAAAGATCAGTAAGAAATAGGGGATTTAAAATGTCACCGATTCTTAGTTTGCATCTGCCGCATGAAGAAGTTTCAGAGTACATCAGGTAGCTATTTTTATGTCTGCTTTCCCTTCCTGTGAAAATGTCAGCGGCTCACGATGTGCCTGTTTGGAACACAACTGCCTCCTTTGAACAGATGCATTTAAATACTGGTCTATTAGTTAAATGGATCATCCGCAAGTGCAGCTGTCATGAGGCGTGAGGCATCTGGACTCAAAGCGAGCCAGGAAATTTTGCTGCTGCACAAGGACTTCTGACTGTTTTTGTTTTTAGCACATCAAAAACGGTTTTGTAGCTAAACTTTCATCATTTGCTCAAGGCTCTTAAAAATAATGAAATTAATCCTGAAATGTCCTTAACATAGCTGTGATGCAGAGAGCAAGACAAACTCTTGACTTTCTTTTTCTTTTGTTTTCTTTTTAAAAAGACTTGGGAGAAAAACCCTTTCTATTCTCGACAATTAGTACACCCAAGAAAGATGCAACGCTGACTACAAGTGCTGTCACGGCGTTCTTTTCGAATTAACCGAGCCTGATACGTAGCAGGATGAAAAGGTGATTCACTGTTGAAACTTGGCTTTGGCTGTCATATTCATAGGCCACCTGAAATGAGAATGTGGCCCCCGGAGGGTCAACAGTAGAGAATCTGAAGTGAAGAGTCGGCATAATTATCACTTCCAGTCCCAGACTAGACGGGATGTGGTGATCTGGAGGCCATTTAGTGGCACAGCCAGAGAGGGAGAGTGCTTGGACAGAGGCCCGAGAACAAAAGGTTACCATGATATAAATAGCACTGACAGAGTTAATGTTAATGACGGAAGAGGACGAGCACAACAGTCACTCTACAACTGGTAATGTAAAGACTTCAGTCGTGCTTTTTCCTTTTAGTTTTCTGTTTTCTAGCGTATTAGTGTCTTACTGACTGATGTATACCACTTGGGGTAATTGACAGTCATTGAAAACATCTTTAAAAGTGAATCCAATCACAGAATATTGATCTTATTGTTAAAAATGCATCAAAAATGGAATAAAGGTTGCTATAATTAATAGACTGCAAAGCAAAGCACTTGAAGGCAAAGGGAAACATGAGATATCCACAGTTTTGTAATGTATTACAATAACTTTACCCTAACCTTAACCATACCTTACCTCAAGATTAACGCCTAACCTTGATCACCTCCTGGCATGACACCGGCTGATGGAGTTCTTCCTTTTCAGGTGAAGATCTTGTGTTTCTGGCAATGATAAATATCCTGTGCTTCTGGTAGAGATGGAGGTCAGATTGGAGACAAAGATCACCTGTTGTCACGTGATATTGAGATCCCATGGAGATTCAGATTCTCAGTTTCTAGTAGAGATGGAGGTTTCTTATCGAGAAGAGATCATCGTTTAAGATCAGCAAAGAAAAAATCATGCATTTCTGGTGGAGATGGAAAACCAATTTAAACGTACACTATGTAAGAATTTTACACAAATACTCACACAACAGTCTAATGTCCCACTGATGTTGAAAAAAAAAGTCACATTGTAACAGATCTCGACTGGGTGGTTGCTAGTTTCGGTCATTTTAAAAAGCTAGTCCAGGCCAGAATCATTATTTACACATCCAGACTTCCTGGTTCCTTAACGAATCACATGTGAGTCTGCAAGGCTGCCAAGTCTTCAACACAAGCAGCTGTAATTCAACAACGAGCAGCAGCAAAAAGTAAGAAACCACCACGTCCTTCTAATTGAGCAGCCGAGCTGCATGTGATGGGGCATTCAAACGCACTTAGGAAAACTCAACGCTGAACAAATAAACCTTCAGACATTCCCAAAAATTAAACAAATACAAGAGAAACTAAATGAGGATCAATATCAGAACTGGCAACCTTGCAGAAAAATCAGGAAGGGGAGCGGGTGAGTGGCTGAGAACAGATGTTTTTGGGGGGGTTTTTCTACATGAATTGCGGGTTTGGATTTGACAACAAGGTCTAATTCTTACATACTGTACCTTTTTTAAAGAAAAAAAAAAGTATTTTTGGTAAAAAATTCTCACCACAACTAGATGCTCTTGAGAAATAGAGAAGTGACAGTGTTTGTCTCTGTGGGTATAGCACCACAATGGTATCCCTCTCTTGAGGGGTTAAATCAGTTTATAGCACAGAAATGCAATGGATCCCATTCCATGAATGTGCATTATAAAATATCAGTGAGTCAATTTAAATGTGATAAAAAAAAATAAAAAAAACATTGCCTCAAAAATCTCACAAATAGAAACTGTTTCAGGGTTTTATAAAATGGAATGTACAATCTAATACAGACGCATGCTGTGTAAAAGGGATTCAAAATGTGCAATGGGTGAAACATTCTTTTGAAAATATGATATTAAACCATATATTCTGTGCTGATGTCTGGTGGGGGGTTTAAGCTCCGTCATAGCATGACTCTAAGTGTTTTTAAACTAAAATAATGCACGTAGGATTTAGCAAAGCTTGTTGGACATCCACCCTAATACACTCACGACTGCCCATAAAGCGTGTTTACTGCATCTGTTTGCTTTTGTGAACAGTGACACACAGACACACGAAGCGAACACACAACAAAAACAGAGTAAGGGAGCTTCGAATTGGCAAATCTTGAGTACTCTAATTGCACTGAGCTTCTGACAAGGGCCTCTAGATAATTTAAGTCTCCTTCTAAATATGACTTTCTCCGTTAAATCCACACTTTATTTGACTTGTATGAAGATACGGCCCCTTATATGTAAATGAAATGCCTCTGAAAGTGGCTGCAGCGTTAGACGTGGCTCGAGTACTAGACCTAAGTGTGTGAATAACCTTTCAGCCATGCAAACACTGGGGCTATGGTGAGAGCATCCTAGTGTTAACTGTAAAGTGACGCAGACATTATCTCTAAAGCATGCCCCCTCACTTTGGTAATTGTTACCATTATGACTTGACGCCACCACTCACAGCATCTTGAGTGATTTTGAGGCCTTGCTCAGTGGCACGAATATTCCACCTCGCTGTTCTCACCAAGCTGTCTCCAGAGAGCCAGTGCTCATCAGCCCTAAATGGGTGTGTGTGCTCAGCCATTGGAGCTGATGCCCATCATGCTGAAATGTGCTGAAGTGCTAGACTTGAAACTTGGCAAGATTTCACTTTAGGAATAAACTAGCATAGCTATTGTAGCATGAAAGACGCTGTCTGTGCCACCAGCAGAGTGGCAAGAGCCCATTGTTGAAGGTTCATTTAAACTGTCACGATCCCTCGTATTTCCATCGAGATATTAGCTGATTGAGCACCAAAATGTCATTTAATTTTTTTAAAAGGTGAATCTAAAGGTAAAATGTAGCCAACAGGCAAGATAGCAAAATAGAAAACTCACTAGTTCACTTGTAGATTAGAAGGTGTCTAGCTAGGTATCATAAGTAAAATAGTTAGTATTTCTATCTAGCTATATAAAAATAGCTTTATACTGTATATGTTGTTACATCTAAAGGTTAAATAGCGAGCTCGTTAATTTACCACCCTGAAATGCCAGCTATGTAACCAAATATTACAGCAACATAAATGTCCATTTACAAGATTGGAGGGAAAAAAAAGCAATTTTACCTAAAACAAAGACTGAAAAATGTTGACAATCTGTCAATGTCTAAAAAAAGGAAACAGTTGTAGGATACTTGCTGTCATCTATAAACAAGAAGCCAGTGTTCCTCAAGATGTTATACAGAGGCTTTGTTCAGTTTATATTCTAGTCCCCTGATGATGCACTTTAGAGTTCTGTAAATTGCTTGTTTGACATTTATGCTGAAATGTCATTTTGCACATCTAAATGATAGCACCAATGGGTTTGTCTTTCCATTCAGCTGATCCGATCTACTATCAACCATCCTGTAATCTTGCGTTTAAAAACCATTAATCAAATGGGACCATTTCTTTAATGACACAGGACTGAAAAAGACCAGCAGCAGTTAATTATCCCTCTGATTCCCAACAATATACGTAGGCATTATTGAGGCCATGTGCTGGTTCGAACAAATTCCAAACATGTCAGTATCTTATAATCATACCAGAAATTAAATGGATTTTTCAAAAACAGTATCTTCCGACATGAGAGCTGTTCTGGAATCAAGTGATATATATTCGCTTTCACCTTTACTAATAACAAGTTTTGAACTGTTCTCCGATGTCCACTAATAGCCCATCCATCCGTGTGCCAATGCAGGAGAACAAAGAGCGTCATTTCCCCCGTTCTCTTATTTCTCTTTCCACCCTCTTTCCACTGTGAATGATAGCACCCCAGTGGCATTGTGGGTGATAAATAAATCCTGTAGGAAATAGGAACTGCATCTTTAGAAGGGGGACCCATGCTATTGGGAGGGTGGGGGAATCAATGCATCTTTTAATTACCAGTGTGGTTAAAGCAACCTATTGTTGAGCTGCTGCAGGCACTGGATCTATTACAAGGGCTTTACCAATCAGATCGTACAGTGCACATTTAAGATATCATTTACAAATGCTTTTAGTTTTCTAGACCTAGAACATTTTTAGAGATTTCATATCTATGGTTTTTGTTTTAAACTGGCGCTGAAGGATGGAAACTAATTGGGCTTTATTGTTCTGTTCATCCACGTACATTTGTGATATTTAACTATATTAAAAATTACATGATCATCCATGAAAGACAATCTTGTAGACTGTATCACTGGAGAGAATGAGCAAAACTAATCTTAGGCATGAATACATACATGCAGAAAGATGCACTTTATCAGATCGAGAGGATGTAAGGTGGTTGGTGAGGATTAGCAGGATGCCGTAGATTAGCAGCAGATGGGATTTAGTTGGGTTTCACCCCTGACCAATAATCCCTACCGTAACTGAATGAAGCAGATGGCAGCTAGCAAATTCCAGTGACATGGATGGAATCTCGGCTAATGATGCTCCCACAAAGTGAGACAGAAGAGAGGATGGATATGTTTGCCTCTGGGAAGGAGGTGAATGCAGGGTCAACATCAAGAACTTCCCAAATATCAAGAATCACACAAGTTTTTCTGAAACTCCCTCATTGGATTGTGGTCAAATCCAGCACAATTATTGTCTCCATAGTGCTTGGTAATAAGCTAGCTGGTTCAAATATATATAAAATAATTCAGTTTATCCATATATGGTATTATCAGAAATTTAGGCTATAAATGCTATATAAACTTCACATTCTTAAAGTTTCAAGAAATTAACATTCGACTTTAATGTGTTGGTCCACAGACCACTACACGTGTTTTTCATATCCATAATTCTAAGTCAAAACACATATAGTCCACCTGAGTATATTGATGAAAATGTTTTTGATACGTTTTTTTTTTTAAGTACAAATGAAGTTCCTTTCATTGTATTGTTCCTTCTTGAAGATAAAAAAAATCTTGACTAATTTAAAATTTGTGGATTATAGGGTTAAAAAACAAACAAATCAAATAAAAAAAAAATCATAGCATTTCATGCAGATGCTGTTTGAAAAACCTCTATATTGTTTTTATTTTCATATCACACAATAGCTAGCAAGCTAGCTCCTCCTTCTCATTGCAAAGAACCATAGAATTCTATGACAATAACCGTGTTAGGTGAAATTTACAGCAGTGATTTCATAAGCTAAAAACATTATTATGTGATATAAAATATGACAAAGGAAATACAAAACAAACAGCTGAAATATGTATTTGAAACATAGATTTTAACTTAAAAATGTGTTATTTGTAACATATCAAAAAGAAGCAGTAATTACATTTTTAGTTTCATTGCTTCACATTTTCTTTTCATGCTAGGTCAATGTGCATAACTTTGTCATAAATGTACTTTGAATACAGCATTTTAGGCCAAAATGAAGGATTAGCATTCTGTTTAGATCAGTAAACAGACATTGTCATCCTCTCCTCAGATTGCTTTCCTTTTTCTGTGTTTTTCCCTCGCCTCCATCTCTCTTTCTCTCAGCTCTTTGCTATTCTTTTAGAGGAGAGGAATCGGCTCATGTTAAGACCTTACAGTTATGATGAAAAGGGCAATCATCCTGTCACCGTGTGCAGATAGAGGAGCGCTTTCAGATTTTGGGGAGTTACAGCTGACACTGCTGACAGGCCAGGTCACAGTGCTGCTGCCGTCAGGAGTGGAAAGAGGGAGGGATGGAGCAAGGTGGTGGTAGAGAATGCTGGGGATAAGAAAAAGAAAGGTTTAAGAGTTAGTTCTGATCTTTTTAATCGGTTTTCCATTGAATGCTTATGGCCAATTAATACCTTGCCTGTTGTAGGTAAGTCTTGAAATAATTTAAATTAAAACTCTTTTTCTGAGGATTCTGTTGAATATTTTAGCTCCACAGGTGTTCTTATCTTTATAGTGGGTGTGAAAACAGGTCAATAACTTCTCTTTCAGTTTTTATCTCTCAAACTACGCAGGTGGCGATAAAACCTGAGTTCTCCCGAGTCCGAACGGCCTGTATTTGTTTCGTCACAACTCTTTTGTTTGTTAGTATTCATCAGCTCCTGCAGTTGAAACCACGCCTAGCATGCTGCTCGCTAAAAGCTGTTAGCATAAGACGTATCAAACCGGAAGAGACTACGTGTGCTGTTGCCATGCACAGCGGGGCAGGAAACAGTATACCTTGCTCTCATAGGCTAGTTTGTTAACCAATCAGAGTCCAGCAAATTCAAATAATGAATATTAATGAGTTGCTGCCCAGAGCCTGATGGAACCAGCCGGAACCAGTCGAATTTTGACACAGAGAGATTGAAAGATTTGTTAATCAGTGTTTCCTGACAATTTTTAGATATAAAATGTTTCATATTACTGGTTAATACTTAAGAAATAACTACAAAGTCATGAAATTTGAGTGAAATGGCCTCTTTAAATTCAATACTTTTGATCTGAAAATTACTTCCTCCTCAAAAATCCCTATTAAATATACATTTAAATAGCCATTATTTTCACAACAAACAGCTATTCCATCAGAAATAATACAAAACTCAAGTGGAATGGAAATATTACAGCTAGCTGCTCCTGCTAGCATCCAAAATAAAACACAAAATCCCATGTAAATAACTATTGTGAGATTTACTCCAATGTGAAAGGTTTTAAAGCAACATAAATCACTAAAGACTGGAATTGTTTTAAGATGGCATTGTTCCAGGTTAGTCTTGTCCCCACTTGAATTAGCAATTAGCTCATCATAAGAGCTAGGCTGTTGTGTGAAATGAGTAAGTCTTTGATTATTCTTGTTCTCAAATGTTCAGCTGCAGAACACCACTCCACCTCTGAAGAAACACATGATCTACTTCTTCACCAAAAGTCTCTATGACAAAATTTGAAACTGACACTAAATGATTTCCATTTTATTTTGATGAGTCATGGCAAGACATACGTTTTATGTAATTGTGCTATAAAGCACTGGGAAGAGAAAACAAAATGCTGGTTACTGTGGCTCACTGAAAAGACTGACACAATTATCCATGTGGAGGCAACATCTGGGTAGGTCTCTATACCACATATCAAAAAGGACAGCCTATAATTTGTGACACACAAAAAAAAATATTTGCATCTCTAATTGTAGGTTATGCATGTTCTGTATCAATGACAGCAAAAACTGAAACCATCTCTTAGTCAATGCATTTATTTTCTTTGCAGGGAGGAAAAACTTATGCTTTTTCCCCTGAAAGTAAATGTTGTGTGAGAGTATCAGCTCTAACAAATCCTGTAAAAAAACAAAAACATGCTCGTCTTGATGAAAAGGGAAGAAAACTCCTGGTTCTTTACTGTTTTCATGTGTCACGTTCAGTTCTCAGTAACCCCAACCTCAATCTTGACTGGAATCTTAAATTTTGAGCCACTGAGAAACATTTTTATTTTATCGATTTAGGTCTTTTCATCCTGAGTTATCAATAAGTTCCATGAGGGGTTTTTCAGGGGGCAGGAAGGAGTGATGTGACATCAGAGGGCTCCCCCTCTGTATTCAGGTGACAGAGCACAGAGACGGGTCATCGGGTTGCACCGGGGGAAAGTAGCGGCAAACAAGGACAAAATGCTATCAGCTTTTTCTACCGTACACTGATGACATTAGGCATGGATGGGCAAATCTCCTGTCATCAAAGGTACAACAAGGCCTGAGCTTTCCACCTCCTGTGTGTGTGTGTGGTAGATTACACATGGGCTCACACAGCTGGGGAAAAACCTACCAGTGACCTACTTTGTTCTTGGACATCATTTCAGCATATTGATTTTTTCCCCCAAACAGCCTTGCAATTAAAGTTGAGCAAACAGATTGAAAATTATTTAAGCGCCTGCTCTGGTAGAGACACGCTAGCACAGTTCCTGATGCACACGATCTACAGTTCTGTTAGCTAAACTAAAAATCAGGGTTCATCTTTACTTATTCATAATTAACTTCAAACTTCCCCCTTCATCTTAGTTTTCTTTAAAGAGGCCATTTCATACAAATTTCAGGACTTTGTGGTTATTTCTTAAGTAATAACCAGTAATATGAAATATTTTATATCTAAAAAACGTCAGGAAACACTGATTAACAGACCTTTCAATCTGTCTGCATTAAAATTCGGGTGGTTCTGGCGCCTTTCGTCAGGCTGCTTCGACTGCTTTGGCAGCAGCTCATTCATATTCATTATTCAAATTTGCTGGACTCTGATTGGCAAACAAACTAGCCTATTAGAGCAAGGTATACTGTTTCCTGCCCCGCTGGGCATGGCAACACCAGACGTCGCGTCTTCCTATTTGTTACGTCTTATGCTACAGTTTTTTAGTGAGCAGCATGCTAGGCGTGGTTTCAACTGCGGGAGCTGCCGAATGCTAACTAACAAAGGTGTTGTGACGAAACAGATACAGGCTATTCGGACTCGGGTTTTATCGCCACTTGCGTAGTTTGAGAGATTAAAACTGAAAGAGAAGTTGTTGACCTGTTTTCACACCCACTATGAAGGTAAGAACACCTGTGGAGCTAAAATATTCAACAGAAACCTCAGAAAACTGTTTTTAACGGAAGGGCCTCTTTAAAAGACTTGATTAGAATTATTTCTCTCTCCCTATCAGTGTTGAGTTTTTATCTAGACTGCTTTTGTTTCTCCTTAGCACAACTTACCTGCTTGCGACCTGTTTCCATCACACCCATCTGTTTTATAGTTGTTATGGCCTCAGTTTCATTTTTTCTTTGTTTTATCCCCTCCAAACATTGTAAATTTAGCTCAAAATCAGATGCTTTGTAGGTATTTTTGTATTGATATCAGCTGTAGTCTTGAACATGGCAGATGTAGTAATAAAATCTGTATTTCCCCTGCTGTGCTGTTGTGCATTATGTGAATCTAAAGTCTCACTTATTGCTAGGAACATGCTTAAAACTTAACTAGCAAAGAACGAGAAAGTATTCCCAATACTTTAGGGATTATCCTACAGAAAGCAAAAAGGTACGTCACAGCTTCAGTTAAAGATTATTGTGAAATATTAACAAAAAACGTACTGTTGTGCATTTCGTTTCAAATTAAAGAGAAAAATATATCTAAAACAAACAGTAAAGATACAATTGCTACAATACAATAGCAGAAATTGTAACAAATATTCACACTTGAGACAACAGAAACCCAGCAAGGTGTAGAAATTGTGTAATATGATTCAATATTGTAATTCATCCATTTGTTTAAAACTTTACTTGACACGGTGATATACAAACACAATTGTCAGTGTCTAGAACCACGTCTGCTGTATTTAAATGAAATGAAAAGACAATCTCAGCAACATACTTGTAGAAAATATAAACTGCCTCTGATTTCAGCTGCTGAATGTTTCGTGATCCCGACCGTCTTATTCGTCACTATTATTGACTCTCCATAGTTATTAAGATCCAGATCTAAACTAACCTAGTCAAGGTCAGTCAAGCACAAACATTCGGTGTTTGTGAAACTCTTCTGCCATGAGATGTACAAAAGGATGTTCTTGCTGAAATCTGAAAACACCAGTGTTCCCCTGTGGATCATACTGGATGCTCTTTGCCATCACTAGCATATACGTGCATGTGTGAGAGACACTAACACACACTGTATTCATCCTGTATGTGTGTAAGCTCAGCTCAAGTGAAAAACCAACTTTAAAAAGAAATTGCTTTTGTATTAGGTAAGTAATTAGTTTGTTTCTTTATCTGCTTACTTTCTTAAATTCTACAACTCAGCAATCTGGAATTAAATTACACTTGCCAAGAAACTTCCACTCAGAAAACTCTTTTTATTACACTGAACATCCCACGTTCACTTTCATTTTAAGTGTTTTGTTTTTTTTTCTTTGAGCACAGATGTGTTTTTGGAGGAGGTAGCGATGTTATTTGCTGCATCTGGCTGTACCTCATTGTTTGATAAGCAACAGGGAGACAACCAAGGACAATTAACGATATAAAAAGTTACACCGACTGATCCTCCACCTGCTTAGAAGGAGACATAGGTAAACTGATGACCATGACTTGCATCATATACAAGCTTGTTTTGATTTTACCTTGACTTTCAAATGATTTTTCCTCAATTAGGGAGTGGCATGCCACTTTGCTCAATGTGTAGGTGATAAAGCTTCAATACAAATGGTGGACACATATTCTCTGCAATGGCAACTTCCCTCGTCATCTACGAACACAAGCTTGGAGATAAAAGGTATGGGGACCCTAATTTGCGCTGCAATGAGAAATGCTAGTTCTCTTGTACGCTCACCCGTTTGGAAGTCTACTTGATCTTAGAGTAGAAGAACAGCAAAGGATGGCGGGAAGTTTTAAAAGACATTGAACTTCATCTTCTGCTATAAGCATGTAATCAATGGAAGGGGTTCACACCAGTCAACGCTTTCATTCCGGTGGGGCCAAGCGGGAAAACACACATTGATTTGGCGAATGTGAAAGATCAGACGGCGTGTTTCTGCCACGCAGGGAGGATGCCATTAAGCGGATTATGTTGAAAGATTCCACCATGTCCTCGGTGCAAATGGGATGACTGAAACTACAGTTCACTTGCATATTGGAGGGAGCCAAACGTCATGTGGCGAAGTAATAGGATCATGTTAAAGGCATTATGTACCATTTCAGTCAACGTCATTAGTCATGGCGAAAAAGAAGAAAGGGAAAAAAAAAAAAAAACACAAGCGCAAACAAGTTGTTGGGTTGGTTAGCAAGACTTTTCCATTGACCAAAGGTCACATCAATTCACATGAAGTCATCGTCCATCTGTGACAAAGTGTCCTTCAAGGCGTCTGAGATTCGCACGGACTGACTCACTTGCAAGTATATAAATGAACAAAATTATTCATGTGCTCTGAATGAAATGTCTTCATTAGTATGCTCTTCACTAATTAACTGCTTTTATTTATTTTTTTTGGTTTTCTGATTAAATAATGAGTCCATCAGAGAGCACAACATGCAGAAAATGCCACCTTAAGAGCCTGGAGGGAAGGCAGAGCTTTACGTGCCCGAGCGACGGCTCGCCTGCTAATGCTATTTTCAAATGACAGAATAATATGTTATGGATCATTTGACTCCTCTCTCATCGTTTCCCCCTCGCTCCCCACTTGCATCTCCCTGAGATGAAGGCGTGTGTTGCTTGCAGGGTGAACAACACTGCCTGCTCTAATGTGGCATCTGGCAACAGTGAAATATCAGAGGATGGAAGGGAGCCAGGAGGAATGTAGTGCGGGGGGGGGGCTCAAGAGGTAAGTGAAAATAGGATCCTACAGTTAGACTAATAGTGAGAAAGCAAGTCTGTCTAAGTTTTCTTTTTAAACTAGAGTCAATGAAGGGTCATCTTCCTTTTATGTGGGTGGGAACTTAAACTACAGTAGCTCAAGAAACGGCATTAAGGAGCAAACCATGGAATACAGCAACATGGTAAAATCATGTATTATAGATTTGAAACATGTTGATAAAAGTAGAATAGTTGGAACTACTGCTGGGCAGATTGAGCTAAAGCTAAAAAAACTATTTTTTTTCAGGATACAAAATATATTTCCTAATATAATTCATATAAATGTTTTGCATAATTTTTAAATAGTATGTTTTTAGTATTTGATGCCACATGTGAAAACATTATTGCCCACATGTGACTTTATTTTGCTTATGGTTTAAGAGTATTTTTGTTGTTCCTGTGTCTCATTTCATAAGCCTTCCTGTATCCTGTTTCTTGCTTAAAGGTTCTGCATCCTGCTATCTTACAGCTTTCAGCATCTGGGATAGGCACATTAAAATATTACCTTTGGTATTATATAGTCTTTATTTGTTCTAAAATATAACTTATATTCTCAAGTTGTTCTCCGACCAGGAAATAAAACACTCGGTTTACCTAAAATCCCGTCTTTCTTCCAGACCCCCTCCTCGTGAGTGCTGCCCCTCGAGCTGCCTGAATAAAATGGTGAAAAAATTCCTGTAACTCGCGGCTAAATGCACATTTTCACTGAGACATTTTTAGAAAGTAAAATACTACAAAACAGTTGTGCTGAGTGTGTGTTTAATATTCAGGGGCAGCACGGACACGCCGGTCCTGACCTGGTGTAACATTGTTACATCACTATGTTACAGTCAGTCGTTTTCCAGGAGAGAGTGGAGCAGCTGCTCAGAACGCAGGATGCAGGAGGATTATTGAGAAATACGTGCTTAAGCCAAAAACCACCGGTGGGGGTGGGGATAGTAACATCACAACATGTTTTTGCATGATACAGGACCTTTAACTTATCTTTTAGTCAGATATTTCTTTTTTCTGTGTTTTGCTTTAATTCATGGATAGCTTAGTTCTACCTGCCTGATTTATTCTTGTTGGTGTGGTTCTTGGTTTTAGATCCTTATTGTCCTCTCTGTTCTGGTCTCAGGTTTAACATTTACACATGTCCTCTGTTTATGCTGGCTCATCACAGCTGCTCATCGTTCCATCTTGATTAGTTTCTCCTCAGCTGTTCCCATTCTACAATTACCACCTTCAGCTTAAATCAGGGGTGTCCAAATCCGGGCCTGGAGGGTCACTATCCTGCATGTTTGAGGTGTTTCCCCGCTTCAGCACACCTGATTAAAATCCCCAGCTTGTCAGCAAGTCCTGCAGAAGCCTGTTAACGACCTGTTGATTGGAATCAGGTGTGTCAGGTTTTAAATACTGAAATTCTCTTTCAGTCAGTTTGTTGTCAGATCCTCACCTTGTTTATCTCCATACTCGCTTCCTTGTCTCCTGTGTCTAACGATCTGAAAGTACCTCTTTTATTTTATGTAAATCTTTTTGTTTTTTCACAATTAAATGATTTAATTTTTAAATTTTTGGGTGAGTCCTCATGTCTTCCTGCAGTGGGGTCCTCCACCTCTCCAACACATGACAGTGTTTTTACATGTCTCACATGCCATAAATTCATACCATGTTTCCCCAAGTGATTTAAACACACATATCAACATTTACTCTTAATCATTATTAAATTCAACCCTATCGTAAGACTGGTTTAAATAAGTTACTAGGCAGAAATCCTCTTAAAAGTCTGCACAATAAGAGAAGAAAAAGGAGGATATAAGACTATGGCTGACTGCTGTTTACACTGACATTTGCCTGGGGTATTGCTCCAGTGACCTTTCCATCTGAGTTTTAATTAGTATTTCTGCTAAGATCAAAATAATACCAGATTTACAGCTGAATAAAAAGCAAAAAAATAAATAAAATAAAGCACATGCTTGATGTTCTTTCACTTAATTTATCCTCTCTGTTGTAGCATTTGCTTTTGACAGGCTTGCGACTGTCTGTCTACACATTTGAGGTGTCAGTGAAAAGGAGCGAAGCATAAAAAATTCAGACAAACTGAAGGGGGGGGTAAAGTGAGAGGCAGAACTGATAAAGGCAGGATAGGGGGGAAAAAAAGGAAGAAAATGAACATTAGTGATGCAAGAAAAGATTAATATCAAATGTGTGGAGAAAATTGACTGTGGCATGAATGGCACTCTGGCACTAGTCCTGGATCTACTGTACTGTAGCTGCTCAGGGCCACGATTACTCATCTTTTCACTGCTACTTCTGTTAGCAGCAATAAATTATGTACAGGGTTGGCATATTTTTAAGATATGAAGCTAGCACATAATTGACACATCAGCATCCCCCCCCACCACCACTTCCTTCTTCACTCCATTCCATTTATCCCCTCCACTTTTCTGCTTGTTGGCATTTCATCAAAACAACAGTAAATGCATAAAACACTCGAGCTAATTAATGATTATGGAATACTGTGGGGTAATGAAAAGTGTATATAGATGGGTTAGGAGTGCTAAAATCCCTTTAATTTCATTTGGAGAGAGGAATTAATTAGGTATTGGAAACACAGCCAAAATGAAGGGGATTTAAAAAAAGGGGGGGTGGGGGTGGATTCAGCAGTCATCCTTCACTCATTATGGTGTGACAGTTGCTGCTATGTGCAGGAAGTCATCCAGTCTGTGGCACAAGCAATTTTTCATAAGGTCAGAAAAACCAATCTGTTGTTTTTATCTACAAATGCAATTTTTTTCCCAGTTAACACCCCCATTTTGGGTGTGATCAATGTAGCTATAGTGAGAGATAACGTACATCAGTCTTTTTAAGATTGTTGTAATTAAACCTTAGGGTTGAACTCATAGACCTCGATCCAATCTGCATTTCATGTCCCAAATTCTTTAAAAAATAGTTGTTTCACAGTTGTGTGAGCATTTACTTGTTAATAATTTGTCAGGATTTTTAATGTGTAAATGCACCAAAACAGCACTGGTGAAAGTTTCTATTGATTTTCTCAAGACATCAGAGAATGGACTTGTGTCTTTACTTGTATTGTCAGGTCTCAGTGCTGCATTTGATACTATAGATCACACATTGTTTTGCAGATACTCAGGGGCGGAGCTAGGGGTGGCCACGGCAACTCCAAGCTGAGTTCTGGCCACCCTATTGGCCACCACCACATTTATATTTTTTGTATTTTATATATTTTTGCAGTGCATCATTGTTACTTAACCTGCACTAATAAGTAAAAATACTTGGAATAATAATTGGCAGCAGTGGCAAAGATCTATGTCAAAATGTTGTATTTGTTTGGTTTAAGGTGCTTTAATATTATGCATTTTTTGTGTGACATGTTGGCCACCCCAAAACATTAACAGTTCAATCCTGGCCACCCCATTGAAAATTTCCTGGCTCCACCACTTGAACATAATATTGAGATTTAACACTAACAGCACAAAAAGGTTAAAGTCAGAATTATCTGATAAATTCCATTTTTTTAATGGACATAATGATTCTTCTTTATACACCAGACTAAGTTACAGAGTTCCTTAGGGTTTTATTATAAGTATTATTAGACAACAATGGATTCATTTCCACTTTCATTATCATGATGGTAATATTCAGTTAATCAGTGAACAAATTCAGTTAGATTACAAGTTTGTCTTAAAGACATAAAAACCTGCATGACACTTAAAGGTGGTATATGGAACATTTTTATAAAAGGCAATATTTTTAACAAAATAATGCATCCACGGGGTGTTTAGAGGGTTGTAGAATGAAAATACAGCATTTCCTTTAAAAATTATATTTGAAGTAAAATATTATAAAATATTAGTTTTGGTGGGCAAGACGTTGGCATTTTGTTTACATCTACCAGTCAATAGCTGGCAGAGCAGCGGGCACCATTGTGGGTTGTCTAATACCGTAACTAATCCAGCACAGTGAGGCTGGTACTGTGGAGTCTGCAGGTCACGCAGCTGGAAGCACCGGGGATGTGTGGTGATCATATACCTTATTTGCTTGCCATAGGGGATTTCCCATGTGACGAGCAAGTTCTGTGTGGAAAGTTTTAATACCAGCTATTGGTAGCTAGCTAACACGTAGCTGCAGCATGTTGCTGAAGTTGAGGAGCTCCGGGCCACTTTTTCGACTGGAAGACACACCACGTAGGATTTTATTGCTTTTGCTTGGATAAGTGAGGCGTGCAGGATGGTGTGTGAAGAGGACAGAGAATCTTAAGAGGGGCTGCAGGAAGTTTTGGAGCCGCGTGACAACTATGAACTCTTTGCCACAGACTGAATCAATGATTGAGCTTCAAACAGGTAGGAGCTGCTTTCATCAGAGTCAGTATGTGATCAGCAGGGCTGGAGAGCATGATTAGTGAGCTGAACTCATGATATTTTATTGTCTTGCTCGGATCGGGGATTCGAGTGGGTTTGGTGAGGAATATTGATTCATCTGAGCATTGGGGGGGAGAAACGAGCCTGACACCCATATGGCTGAAGGCTTTGTGCCATGTTCCAAGTTCCATATACCACCTTTAATTCGGCCAAGACAAAAGTTTTGGTTTTGGGACCTGAGCAACTCAAACATACTGTGTAGTCAGTCACTTACTTTGGATGCTAATAACTTAGCCTACATTACCTATGTAACTATAATACAATAAATATTAGTTCATTTAGTCTTTTCCATAGCAACAGCACAATCTGTGTTTATATCTTAAAATGTAATGCTAGGTTCAATTGATAACTACTGCTAATTTGTTTGTTTGTTAACGCTACCCTTTAGAGTTTTAGAATTTAGCAATTAGCATGCTGAAACTGAAGAAGCTTAGTTGAAATTGTTTTCATGACTGTGTGTCTCTGTTGACATTAGTTAGCCTACCTTGCTATCTATGGAATGCAACATAAGCTGTACATAGATGTACTCCTGTCATTTCTGCTTATAAAATGTACATATTTATCATTTTATGAAGGTTATTAACAACAACTTGTTGTAAACAACTCAGTAGCAGTTGTGAGCTCATCAGTCTTGGTACAGAACAAATCTTGTTTTTTTTTTTAAACAGAAGCTGTTCAAAGAGCTTTCAACAACAAAAGTCACTGTGAAACATCAATCGCTTTAAAAAGGATTTGATGAAAACTACTTTCTTGGCTTATTGAACATGGCCAGGTTTTATGAATGAATACCTTATCTGTTTTTCACATGTTTATCTCCTTTCAGTTTCTGTACTTAGAAGCTAAATTAGCAAACAGCTAAAGGTTTATTGCAAACATTCAATAAAACATTTCAAGTTCCAGGATTTTCCTCTCAATCGCTTGCTTACAAAAACGAATATAAAGCATGCAAATAAGGTTTTTGACAAACCAAACTTGACTTATGAGAAAGCAAAAATCACAAAATAGTTGCTGTCAGGATTATAATAACATTTTAGCAGTATAACAGAAGACAAGATGCAATTAAATTTAAATCAAATTTGGTTTTATTGTAACTTTTAGAAACTTTTAAGAAATTGTGAGTCATAAATCATCATGACTGGTACTCAAAAATACATATTTTCATGTTACATCATGCTTGTGGGATTCAGTTTCATTCACTAATTCTATTTCTGTCCACAAGCAGCCATTGTTGAATCTCACTTTTCATTTGGAGTTATTTGACACTGGACACTGCAGATTCTGCAGAAATCCCAATAGAGATTGTTTTTTTTCCCAACTTTCTGAGGCTGCTATGTACCGGATATGTACCACTTAGGCTTGACAAGTGTAGGGTTACTTGGAGAGACTTTCTGAAATTTCTCAGCACTTTGAGACAAGCGCTGACAACACTTTTCCATGGGAGTAGTGAAAGTGACACCGTTCTTGAGATGGGAAAGCAACGTGTGAGGAGAGAAAGAAGAGAAGGAGAAAGCAGGAGGGAGGAAGGAGGTGTGCGGGATAACAGGTTTAGGGGGAAACTTTTGCTTTTGCGTTTCATCTCTCAAGAGCGCTGACTTCAGCACGGATTAGGCAACGTGTTTGTTCTCCCCGCTCTGTTCTCCTGTCGGGAAGACGAGACGTGTGAAACTGTACTTTATGCACTGTCAAGGTCAGCAAACGCCTTCAGATAATGACATTTCTCTGTAATATTACCCGTGTGTTGGAGCAAGCTATCGGCATGAATAGACGGGGACTCAGAGCAGGCGGATGCCAGAGGACTGTTTTTGTAGTGCATATATTTGCAGTCATTCACAATATTATTCACCTCTGTGTCAGTTTCTGCGTTTAAATTTGCCTCAGCGCTATGCTAAAGGGCAAATACCAATTTAAAACGCCATGTCAGTTTTGCTTATTTCCAATGACATCTTTCCCTTTCAGATGATGACAGAGTGCCTTGAAAATCTACCTTGGAATTTGTGAAATGAGCTTAAAGAAGAAAAAGCTTTTGAGTGAAGGATACAGGGTATTGAATCATAGCCATGATAACTTTCCTCTGGTTCACAATGTGCTGGCTAACAGAGCCCTTGTTTCTATAATGAACCTCATGGGCTTTTGCAGAAGACACTGAGAGCTGCCTGAGCTGTGTGTGGTAGCCTTTTTCGCATTGCCCCTGGCAACCTAGCACGCTAATGATGCTGTATGGTTCAAAGTGTTCCACCGAGCACATTCCTGTTTGAGCGGGATACATGTTGTACTGTTGTGTGTGTGTGTGTGTGTGTGAGTGTGCATGTTTGCACGTTCGAGTGGGTACACACAACCTGGTGCTTGTGGTTTTTTTTTTGTTGTTGTTGTTTTGTTTTTCGCTTTTATCTGTCTGCGTATTAGAATTTGGTGGTTTCACACACAAATATTGTGTTCAAAACTGTGGATTCTACTCTAGCTAATGGGAATTTACTTACCAGACAAACTGACTTGTATCTGAAAGAAATGCTGGCCAAGTTACAAAAAATGATTTTCAATGCTTTGCTATTTCATGACATTTTAAAAAGTTTTAAAAACAAGATTGTGGAGCCATTACAGACAAGAGTAATTACCGAACTTGTCCCGTGTCCGACTAAAGACTGGTCTCGTCTTTTCTTTGTCATGCTGGAAGAAAACCACTACATGTGGTAGAAACTTGTCTCCTAAAATGTTTAGCTCAAATTTGATTAATTTTATTTGCTGTTGTTTGCTGAAACAAACAATAATTGTCAGCATTTATTTTACACCCATAAATCAACCACTGCAGTTCCAATGCTTTTTTAAATTCTCTTGGACTGTGAGAGGTAAATTGGCAAATAATTTATTAGAAATAAATTCATTCCAAAGCAAAACATGTAACCGAATTAATTTAAATACAATTACTCAGTCCAAGTCAGTCATTCAAATACTCATTCTTTGGTCTTGGTTGGTCAACCATCTAAATTAAAAGTTGCATAAATGTATTTTGGTTGGATGGGTCTCTGTAATCAGACTAATTGTTAAATGTATTAGTTAAATGCAATGCGTTTTTACAGATTCAGTTAATAACACAAGTTTGCAAGAGCAATTCTGACCAAGTGCATTTGAAGGCCAATCCCGACTGACTAGTCAGCAACAGGTATGAAAAGCTCCATCCGGCAGGATCACTGGTTGTACTCTTTAGGGGTTTATTCTCACAGCAGTGATGTTTAAGGCTCACCTGTAAGACTCAGTTCTTGTGGCTCCCCAACAGCTCCTCATTTAGTGCTAGTAAAGAGTTGTCTGTGAACGAACCCATCTGAGAGCAAGGTTTGTCTTTTTTTCTGCTTCCCCCAACTAATGGTGCCCCTTAATCTAAAAACAGCTTGTAAGGTCATTTGAAAGTCAACTGATCTATCAATTCAACAATAAAACTAGAACACAGACCTCCACCAAGCTGACATATTATAGAAAGTACCATGTCCGTATCCTTAAAAAAATTCCTGGATCCAGATGGTAATCCGGATCACCCCCAAAATCTAATCAATTGTTCCTTGGGTATTTTCTGACCTTTCCTGAAAATGTCATCAAAATCCATCCATTAGTTTTTGAGTTATCCTGTTAACAGACAGACAGACCAGATTGAAACATTTTGTGCTACGTGTTCAAGAAGGCTTACCCCACAGTTAATACATGTGCAAACGACAACCTCCAAAAAATGTAAAAGTTAAAATGGAACATTGCTGACTTCAAAGGCTTGAACTGAAATATTAAATGATATGTACAGTTAATATAAGGGGACATTCGGAAAATAAAGTAGTTTCCATCATTTATTCTCCTGTTGTGATAAAAAAAATGTTTTCACATTATTTTCATGATTGTATTTCTTTTCAAACCATGTGAGTTTGTCTGTAAAGAAATTATGTGTATTGTTCTCAATCAACTGCTCCTTCAATGGCTAGATCTTTTCAGTCAGTAGTGAATGAGACGGCTCCACTGCTCTGAAATGATCCTGACCTCTAAGGTTCTGGACTATACAGCTTTAAGAACTTCTGCTGATGTGCTTCTGAGCTAAAAGTCTTTATACCCCATCACCTTGTCTCCCTTCAATACCAGCAGTTTCAGTTCCCTTAATGTCAAGCCTCTTTTGTGCATTCAGCAGCAGCAGCCTTCTTCCACAGAGGAAAAGGTTAAGATGCTTTGCTTGGGGCTTTGGGGCACAATGCTTACCCAAAAACTGATCCCATGGGAGGGGGGGTGCCACAGCTGAAACTGGCTGACAAGGCCACTTTCCAGTAGGTCATTGTGTAAATGTGAACCAATTAATTTCACATTCAAGCAAACAAACCCAACTGATGTTCATGTTAGACAACAGTGGCTTATATTATGAGTTGTGTGCTAGGGTAAGAATATGCTGTGTCAGATGTTTCTGAGCTTCTTGCCCTGAGGGCTGATTGCACTTGTCAGTCACCAACTGTCACCCAAGCAGTTTTATGATGTTGAATTAGGGTAAGGTTTATGGACCATTAATGATAATGACCACATGTTAATGGAATCCTAGTGACAGACTTGATATGTTGTTTCTAATTTAAGAAATTCCCCTCTTAACTACCAAGTTAGCATGTACTCTTTCAGTTAATACATATAGTCTATATCTTGTACCATGGCCATGTTTAGTGGTAAGGTCATGGCGAACTTGATGTCCAGACCCACTATGACCCCCATTGTATGGAAGTATTGCTAGCATGGCCTGTTCTTCTGGAGTGTAGAGGTATTATGATACATCTGTAGATTGTTGTTCTAGTGTTGGCTATAGGACAAGATGCAGTCATGGGTATACATAGAACATTTGTGCAGCATTTATTGTTATCCAGGTAAATTAAAGCTGACATTAAGATAACATTAAAAATGCATAGCAACAATACTGACCCCTAATCGTGAGGGTGAGGTAATTTGAAGTTAGTTACCACGACCTGATCTGAGATGGTCAAGGTTTCCAATGTGACTTTGGCCCTTTTCCTGGTAAAAGTGAGAAAGTTTGGTGTAGACTGTGGTGGTCCCCTTCAGAAAAAAATAAATAAAATCCTGCCGACCCCAGAGAGCAATTTATTGGTTTGTACAGGTGGAAAGTTCAAGGTGGGGGGGCATGGATCAGAAATCCTCCACATGCCCCTGAAGGAGAAGATCTCTATTTCTGGACAAGCAAAGCTTGCAGCAGTCTCCTAACATCCATTTCACCTCTTTCTTGTGCTGCTTTTGGATCTTCAGCTTTCAGAGGCATTCCTACCATCAAAAAGTACAGAACGTTTTGTCCCAAAACCTTTTAATGACTCATTACTTTACTGCAAGATTCATCTCCCAGCACAGATTTTTTTTAAAAATGTCTTTTCTCACCGTACTTCATTCAAACAGAGACAGCAGGAATCTGTTACCTCAAATTAATTTATTGCTGCAGCACAGCAGGAATACAATTTGCAACTGTGGATTCATATGTGACCCAAAAATGATGCAAAAAAAGCACCATGTGTCACCACAGTTCAAACAGACGATTAGCTTGTAAGGTCTCTGTGGTCAGGGATCGTCTGCTGCTGTTGCCAGCTCAGCGGGATGTCGTACCACACAGAAGATAAAGACAGGAACAACAAGCGTGCTGACATTATGCATGGAAAGAGTAGATTTTAAAAGACAGATCAATAACAGAAGGAACGCTTAGACATAAACATGGTATGGTAAATCAAGAAACTGTATCACTAAGATCCTTTTCCTGACAAGTTCCTGTTGTATTCAGAGAGATCCATCTTAAATCCAACCTGTCATACAGATTAGAACAAGAAGAACAGCTTCATCTACCAGAATGTCAAGAATATGAACTTTGTTCTGTCTCCGCCTCCGTTATGTCCTCCACCCACATGTAGATCGAACTTGACTGAGATCGCCCTTCCTAAGTCCTCCTCCCAACCCCCCCATCCCATATGTCCAGCACATACAGCAGATCTGACATCACGCCAGACTTTGACTTTGTAAAGAACTGAGTTGGAATTGCTCATTTAGAGAACAGCAAAAGGTACATCTTATGTGCTTCTTTTTGATCCTTCATCTGATTTGAACGGCTGTCAGCGAAATACACAAGACATTCTGAAATTGTGAAACTATTAGCAAACATGTTAATTCCCGTACTCCTGCAGAACATGAACATATTTACACTTTATATGGAACAACACAACTCAAGCTGCACAATCCCTTAAGCTTACCAGGTGGAGAAAATTAAACAGGACTCTATCGGTTTGGGTTTTTTCCCAACTAAATGCAATCTACCAATTCAAAGGCATGATGTTTACCCAAAATAGGTTCTAACGAGGTATTAAATCTCTTTCAACGGGGATGAAAAAAGCCAACACATAAAATAAAGACACAGAATTGTCTGGTCCGTGAAGAGAGAACAGTGTGTTTCTCCAGCACGCTGGTTCCTGTGGTGATCTTGACCAACGTTCTTATCAGTCTCGCCTAAGATTTTAACATATTTTATTTATTTATTTATATTTTATTTCCTATATTAATCTCTCGTGGGGAAATTTGTCTGTGCATTTGACCCATCCTCACAGTGAGGTGAGGAGCAGAGGGCAGCCATATTGTACAGCACTTGAGGGGCAGTTGCGGGGTTCAGTATCTTGCCCAAGGATACTTCGACATGTAGCCTCTTGCCGGGACTCGGGATCAAGCTCCGGTTTACCGATCGGAGGGTGACCTCCTTCCCGACAGATTACGGCCGCCCCGAGGCAGCGGTGGGTTCAGTATCTTGCCCAAGGATACTTCGACGTAGCTTGTCAGCACCGGGGATCGAACCCGCCATCTTTCGAATGAAGGGCGATCACCCTTCCGCTAGACTTCGCCCCCCGCCACAGACTACGGCCTTGTCTAATTACAAAGCTGTGCATTGCTTCTGCCCACATTCTGATCATACCTTGAGAATGTTGTACCTCTTCTGGGGTTCACACTGTGTTACCCCTCTTTCATATTTTTCTAACCATATCCTTGGGTTACGGGTTCTTCCAGTTCATCCATTTCATTCACCTGTGAATTTCATGACACATGCAACGATCCTTCTTGTCACTCCCAAATTATATATAAAACTACCTCTAAATTTGGACATGTGGGATTGCAGAAACATTTAAACACCAGATGTTGCCAGAGAACTGTCTTTTAGCATATTTTTGAATTAAATATAGACATTAGCTCATAAAGCACTATTAGATTATAATTTATCAAAAGAAAAAACATTAGTTGGTGGATCTGAGTGTGGAACTGAGGATTTAAAAATTAGTTTTTTTTGTTTAGTTGAACACTGGATAATACTAGATAGTAAAGTTGCATTCCTTTAAACTGATCTTCTTAATTTTTAATCAAATTATTCTGGTGCATTAGTTTACACAGATTTCTTTTTACAAGTTATGGATGGTTACTTTTACAATTCAACTGTAACACAAACTCATACTACTCCCACTGAGACGTTTCCAAAGTCCTAAACCCAAAGCTCAACTGACTGTCACTGTCCATGGTGCTGATTCACTGTGTAAATGTTACTATAAATATTCAGTTCAATCTACTATAAACTGCATGTATTCTGGTGAGGTTTGTGTAGCATTCTTCTTATTTAGGATGATTTAACCAATAGTTTTTATTATATTTAAGGTTTCAAAATAAAAATATAAGAGAAAACATGCAGAATTTCAAGGAATACAACTTCTATACCAGTGATTTTGGACTGATTGGTATTAAATCTGGTCCAAAAAGTGTTACTATTAATCACAAAACCATCCAAATAGAAACTAGTTGTAGCCCAGGTCTGAAAGGGTCAGTAACAGTGGTGGGTTAGCTTTTTAGACCACTCTCACAAGGCATGTAATCAGTCCTAACCCATATACAATTGGTAGCAGTATGCAATATGGTAAAATATACAGTATATCACTGTTGTTTTTACTGTAAAATTACTTTTTTTTTCAATAATTTTACAAGTTACTGAACAGAACAACCAAACTATTTCCATATGTAAAAACAGAGTCCTAGAAAAGAAAATGGTACCCATCATTCAAAGCAAATCACATTTCCAAATAGATTTTAATCAATTTGTAACATGGATTAATGAATAAAATGTGTCCTGTAGTTGATTCTGTGATCTCTCTACTTTGGCAGATTGTCAACATGTTCTAATCCATCATCTAATATCATCATCACCTCCTATCCCTAAGTACAGCTGAACGCTTGGCTCTGTTGCAGCTGGTAAGCCCAGCCGGATGTGAAAAGCTCTAAGAAGCTAGTGATCCCGAATTTTATCCCCATATGAAGCCAGATTTTGGCCCAGACATCTATGGGCAGGTTAAATTGAATTCAAGCATATTTTCAACCCCAAAATGCTCACTGTGTCTTTTAACCCTACTGAAACTCGTTTCCTGGAATCATGGCTCAGAGTTGCAAAATATAGAAATAGTGTTCTGCCCCAAGTCAAATGTTTAAAAAGTGAAAAAGTTTACAATAAGTTAATTATAAAAATGGCATATTTCATCTGTAATAATTAGGTTAAAAGAAGAATCATTCAGTTAAAACAAATATTTTTTGTATAGTCAGCACTGGTTTATCTGCATCTTATTTTGAAGGTGTAATTTGTGGCTGCAAGGCAGTGTGGGAAGTGTGCAGAAAGCCTGTCTATCCATGCCTAAACTTCACCTCTTGTGACCTGAATCTTTATTTACACCGCCGAGAGCAATGGCTGTATGTTTATTTAAAGTTTGGTTCAATGTATGTTTTAAAGTAGCTGGATTAGAGAGCGTTTTGTGAATGTGTTTGTTCCAGGAATTAGCCGTATCCCAGAAGCTGGTCGATCTAATTTGCATATGAAAAGATCGCTAAAGTGGCTGTTTATCTTTTGACAAACTTTCTTACATGTTTTCTAGCATTAGTCATTTATTTTGATACATTTATTTCACATGTTAAGGAGCTAAAGTATGTTTATTTCTCTGTTTATTTTTAGGTTCACTCTGCCTTTTCATCGAGCTATTCAAGCCACAATTATAAAGAATGGTGAGCAGTCAGGAAGACTGTAATAAAGGAGCAAGACGCTCGGTTTCCTGGCTCATGAAAATTGAGTTTGGCTTGCTGTTGACCTATGTTAAAGAGGCCCTTCCATTAAAAACAATTTTTCTGAGGTTTCTGTTAAATATTTTAGCTCCACAGGTGTTCTTACCTTCATGGTGGGTGTGAAAACAGGTCAACAACTTCTCTTTCAGTTTTAATCTCTCAAACTACGCAGGTGGCGATAACACCCGAGTTCTCCCGAGTCTGAATGGCCTGTATCTGTTTCATCACAAGTCCTTTGTTTGTTAGTATTCGGCAGCTCCGGCAGTTGAAACCACGCCTAGCATGCTGCTGGCTAAAATGCTGTAGCATAACGTAGCAAACAGAAACACACGACGTCTGACGTTAACATGCACAGCTGGGCAGGAAACAGTATACCTTGCTCTTATAGGCTAGTTTGTTAGCCAATCAGAGTCCAGCAAATTTGAATAATGAATATGAACGAGCTGCTGACGAAGCAGCCTGACGGAAGGAGCTGGAACCACCCTATTTTTAATGCAGACAGATTGAAAGGTCTGTTAATCAGTGTTTCCTGACGTTTTTTAGGTATAAAATATTTCATATTACTGGTTAATACTTAAGAAATAACCACAAAGTCCTGAAATTTGTATGAAATGGCCTCTTTAACATACACAGTATATCCAACACGTAGTGATAACAGTACAAATAGGTTAAATTATAGCTTTTCTTGCCCAAAAGTAAGAAATGACAATTAAAAAAGATTTACCTTTTATTCAGTTTGTTTAGAAGACCATGTCCTAGATGACTGAAGTTACACTGCTTGGAAAATAAAAGAACATGAAAACTCCAATTGATTTATGACAGGAAAAATCAGGCCACAGTTACTAGAAACATTATGAATGAATGACTGGATTCTCCACTATTTGGGAAAAAATGCTGGCCTTTCAGTAAATGGAAAAAATTACAACCCACAAGCCAATGCCTGGGAGTTGCTCATTTTCTTGCCCTCTTGTTGGCTGTGACAGGTAAAGTACGTCACACTCACCTCGTGATATTCATCAAGCACCCCATTTCTTCACCTTTATGAGTAGGAAGTAGTAAATAACAAAAAACTAAATACAGGCTGTTACAATTTTTTTTTTACCTAACTGGATAAAGACATCTGTTTTTTTTATATGTTCAGCCCTATTTCTACACAAAGCCGAGTAAGTCCTAAATAGTTCTTATTCTCAGAAAGCATTGGTGGTAATGATAATAAGGGATTTGTTGTTGTTTTGTTGTTGATTTATTCCCTAATAGCTGTTGCTCAAACATGACAAACATATTCACAAAGGTCATGTGGGCGTTGTGTTTAAACCCCAGAACCATAGAGTGGAGTGGGCCGGTCTGATGAATAATGTTTTGCATTACATCATGTTGACACTGTTTATCTGATGATGGAGGCTGTGTGATGCCCAGGGCAATGATCTGCTACAAAACGAGGAGTCCTGCCATTCATGCAGATGGTACTTTGACATAAATAATCAAAACACTGATCATACGTGCAGCTCTCATGACAACAGGATGTCTTTAAAGCAGTGGCCATTTGTAGCATCCTCATCCTTTCTGCTAGAATGTAATTGTTACTCCTTCGATTGATTCAATATCATTCACCTGTTTGTTTCTGTACGGGGTTGTGGTATCGAGTATTGTCCAGATGCCCCATTATCTACTGCAATGATCGGATAATATGGGAAGTGATGTCTGTGTCAATATATAAAAAATTGTGTTTCCATGTTATTTTCACATAAACTGTTGATTTGAACAGAAATGGGATGACATTCCAGCTGAAAGTTCCCCCAGCTGCCCTGGAAGTGATCATGCTAGCTGCTGCTGCTGCTATTAGCCTATAGAATTTTACATAAAAAACCATGTCATTTCAAATTAAATTGAAGAGTTAATGTAAAGATTTCCTTACAGATTTATAGATTTCTAGCTAGACAAGCTTTAAGTTGGCCAGTTTGATCAATGCTAATCGAATCTAAGCTAATTTTTCCAGTTGCAGGGCTTTCATAGAGTAACAGTATGTACAACTGGCAGGACATTAGTTATTTATCACCTTTTCACATAAACCCACTTTTGACCCTGAAATGATTAGTTTTGTGAGTGACGTCAGTATTTCTAAATATTCCACATATTTCTGCTCACAAAAGCTGCATTAAAATGTTGTCAGAAATGCATGGCTAATAGTTAGCAGGGTGGACTTTGACATAAACAAAAGCCTTCTGTTTTAGCATGCTAACTAGCCTTCTCATTTTAACAATGTTACATAGAAAACTAGATGGAGAAATGAATTCATCTAAACTTTTTCATCAAGCCCCACTTCAACACACTGTAAGGTCAGAGGTTTCAATGCTTTTTGACACTGACCACTGTATACTTGAGTCCATGCTTTGATTCTTTCACCAGCAAAGAGAAGATCATGAATATTCACAGCATGACCAGAATGTGTTTGTTCCGAGTTCTGGTGTGTGTATGTGGGGGGGTGCCATTTGCTTTTCAAAACTGTGACAAGATCAACTTTTATAAAAAGAGTGTAGGCAGACTGGATGGGAGGCCCATCTGGCACTGTGGGATGCCCTTGTCATTGAGGGGGGACACAGCATGGATGTGCTCAAGGAGCAAGAAGACAGATGCCAAATCCCCCAAATATAAAAAAAATAAAAAAGAACAACCAACAACAGGGACGTACAGGCATCGACAGGAGTTACACCTGGCACCTGAGGGTGGTACAATCCTGACGCATGCCATCTTTTCCTTAATATTAAAATGAAAGACAAGAGTGCAAAAGCTAAGGTGGGTACATGGGGTTGTTTGTGTGTGGTCCACTGCTGCGTCAGCTCCTGAGCTGTGTCTGGTTGCCACCAAGGGGCCCCAGCCCTGGCCCCAAATAAGTCACAGAGCTGTGTCCACTCAGCATTTCCTCTAGCCGGGAAATTAGTCGAAGCAATATGCCGTGGCGCTTCTCTCACACCCTTCTCCACAGCATCCTATTGTTCCTGTCCTTGAGGGCAAAGAAGTGTGCAAGTGTGTGCATGTTCTTTTATGTAAGTTTGTTTCACTGGGCAGTAATCGGTGCTTATGCAAACATGGGAAATTAGAAAACAGTAGATACCCTTCTAGGCACACCTGTCATCACTGCAGCAGTCATCATACAGCTCTGAAGTGGCTAATGTATGTCCAACAGAAAGACACTTCAAAATGTTGATTTGTGGTTGATTTTTGGAATCACTGTCAGTACGTTAGTAAGTTTCTTGTTACGTCAAATGAAACTTTTTCCTGTAAGGGGTAAAAAAGGAACAACTTTTGGTACGTAGCAAAGCTTTTTTTTTTCTTTTTTTTCAATGAAGCACAAGGCAGTAGGTGTTCTTTGCCTTACAGAGCTTACCACAGATGTAACTAAGGCTTTAAACCCAATGTAGCTCAAATATTAACTTTTCCCATCTCTCAATAATATACATTCAAAAAGCCATTTAGCTACATAAAAAGCAAAAACCAAATCAGAACATAAAAATAAAAATGACATTTAAAATGAACTGGTTTCCTAGCTGTAATAGTACAGAGTTACGCTGTGGGTGGTGGAATTAACAAGGGTCCTCATTTCCAAAGCACATCGAGGGGGGGTGACCCCTCACGGCTACAGTGCCACTTTGAGGGCTGGGCTAGCTTTACTATCCTAACCACCAGCAGATCAAGGAAAGAAAAAAAAATACATAGTGCCTGTGATGTGTAACCTCAGTGGTGCATCAGATCATTGAAGTGGAATTCCAACCTGAGGCTTAAAACAAGTGTGCAGGTGGCAGATGTTTATACCCCATCATGGCCTTCTAGCTCTACTGGGTCACTACACTGTTTTTGATACAGTATACATGAGGGGATGTTTAGCACAACCTATTGTTATTACCTCTATCCATTAAGTATTTTTATTTTTCTTTGGCTGGGTTGTGTAGACAGTCTGTTAACGTGGAAAGCCATTGTCTCCAGCAACCCTCTTCTGCTCATCCTTAGGGAGGTATTTCTTGGCCTGAGATGATTTTTACAGTATAATCAGTCCAATGAATTATGGGTCCTCCCTGTGGCCTTTTGCCAATAGGATAGACCTATAATATGTCCAGGGCAACAAATACACATCATGATGAAACACTACAAACAACCTCAGCTGAATCTTTTTGATGAGGAGGAGCAGCCGGAGCAGATCACACAGCTTCTAAACTTATCTGTAAGCTTGAGTCTGGCCACCCTAAGGAGGAATCTCATTTTGGCTGCTTATGAGATCTCATTCTTTCAGTCATAAATAAAGCTGAGAGTTAGGATTTAAGTTGGTCCAGTAAACTGAGAGCTTTCAGTCTCGGCCACTGAAGAATATGTTGGCTACTTGTATTCAAACTTTTATCATTTGGGTCATGAAAGTTACTTTTAATGTCAAAGTAAATGAATTGTAGCTCCCATGTACTAAAACATTCTAAAATATTTTTTTTTAACGTTTAATATTTATTGATTAAGTTTAGTTTTTGTTGGCTTAGTTTTTCTCTTGTCCAATCACAAACAGGTAGATAAAACTGATGCATAGGACTGAAAAAGCAGTCCAGGAGGAATCTGAACACCCTGATGTTGGAATCCAACCCGCCCCATCTTGGCTTTCAAGCCAACACATTCAGACGGAAATGCAACCTTGATGTGAATGTGCTGAGTGTTTTGAGTTGAGGATACTGATATATGCCCTGAATCAATTGCCCTGACAGTTCAACCTCTGCTAAAATGAGCAAAAAAAGAAAAAGGATCTGTGAAATGGTAATGTTTCCATTGACAGCGTCGCTTTATAGAGGTGAAGGTAGCTATGCATGTACATAGTATCTCCTGTTTATATATTTTTTTCACTATGTCTCAACTTGTTGGAAATTGGGGTTGTAATTTCCTTGAGTCAAAAATGTTGCAAATGAATTTCAAATACATAGCAAAAGAAAAATTGTACACAATTGTTGCAATTTGTCAGATTTCTTTATTGTAATTTCTTTATATATTGGTTTATGTGAAATTTGTTCATTTAATTTGCTCCACGTGACCTGGTTTATATATAAATGTGCAGCAAAGGTGTTGTACGTACCAATTCAGTGTGATTCCAATTGACAATTGAAATTAGTTTGACATTTTTATGTATCCAACCGTTACAGGTTGGTGAGATACGTACTGCATTTAAGAGCTTTTAGTCTTATGTTGCAGTTACTGACTGTTGTTTCCTTGATTCTCTTTTATTGATATGGTGAAAAGGACCAGGCCAAGTTTATACCATTCATCAGGAACTTTTAGCAAACCGAATGCCCTCTCTCAATAGTTATTTGCACATCCTCTAATCTCCATGAGCAGACAGGTCTTCAACCCTAAATAAAAACAAGAGGAGTATAAATTTTACCGTAATGTCTTGAACATATTTGAACTTGCATTGTTTTTTTAGTATTAAAGCAGCATGACAGTTTTTTTAAGACCCAACACAAAGTTGTCTCCTCCATGTCTCAGACGCTAGTGACAACCTCATTAGTGCGTCCTTATTAATTTTTTCCCCCCATCTCTTTTCCTGTTGTCAGTAATTGTCATAAAATTTGAAATACACTGTTATTTCGAAAGACAACCATTTTGCCTCACACTGCGCTGCCATCTCATCCCAACCAATTAGCTAAAATGGTGTTAAAAATGTTGCTATGCTTTACAGATTTATATTTAAATGTGTGGGAACAGTGATGACATCTGATTGAGATTGTAGAGCATTGCTCGAGAGTTGCAATGTTTACTGCAGGCTTCATTTCTTGTAGCAAAGCCCATCTGCCAAGGAAGAGGATTCTTTTTATTGCCCTAATTTTAGGATGTTGTCACAGCTGGTGCATCACATTCTACCTGAGTTTGTTCAGAGCCCAAAGGCCTCTGATCAGTGTAAACTTTGCATATTTAGAAGCAGGCTAGGGTCCCTTTTCTGTGTATTAAAGCATTAGTTCAAATCCTTGGAAGTGGGGTTCTGTGGAACGGTTATGAACAAACCTGTTGTAGATAGCTGTTTGAATTACCTTAATTTTAATACAGTTGAGTTCTGTGTGGATTCACAAGCTAAGGGGCTAATTTTAGCAGAGCCAAGACCGAGGGTGCACAACAGCTGACTTTATGTTGTGTTATGACCTTGATGAAAGCCACGATAAAAGTGTTGCTGGAGTATTTATATTTTTAGATGGTCTCCTCACTCCTTGGCAAATTTGTGCCAGAAACCTTTAGAGGATAGACTTTTCTTGATTATATGATCATAATATTACATGTAATTGGTGGTTGTGCTTAACCTTGAGCTGCAAGCTGGATTCTCATGAGATTTGGAGTCTTCCAAACCCACGAAAATCCATCTTGTACTGCTCCAACTAAACCATCTGACTCAACTCCACTGGTGGTTCTGACCAATCATGTGTTAGCATTGTGCTTTGGGGTGGGCGCAAGGGCGGGTGTTCAGGTATAACAATAATTAAAAAACAAAACAAACATGGCGGAGCCAGTGGGCGTAGGCGCAGAAGTGGTTACTGAATCTGTTTTAGGAGAACTAAAGACGATTTCTTGGTTGAAAAATGAGCAAAGGGAAGAACTTTCTTGGTGGTAAAGATGTGTGTTCTACTCCTGACTGGATTTAGAGCTTGGTTTACTGTGATTGGCTAAAGACAAATCATGAAAGACAGACACTTGCTGGTATGTCCTCCAATTAGCTCAATATATTATACCATATGTTTTCAGACACTTTCCCACAGAGGAGTTCCAGATCATCGTGTAGCACCGACTGGACACTGGGCTACACATAGATCTGGAAGAGCGAGCTAAGGGTGTGCTAAACTGAGCTCTATTCTGGGCTCTGCACCCCTGTCTGGTCTGACAGCCTGAGTCAAACACTGGTCCTTATGCTACATTTATTTGTCCAAATTCCTATTCCAAATAACCGTGTTTATTTTAAATCTTTGTAAAGTAGAATGACTGTTTTCCCCAACAAAACATCCATTTAACAGGCTGCTGTTCAAATCACTGAACAGTGTTCTGATAAGTCGGGTCTTTGGTGGGTATGTTCAGCCTCACACTCTGTCATCTAATGTCAGTGTTTTTTTTTGTGTGGTTGTTGTTAATTTGTCACTCTGGTCTGAGTATAATCGTTGGTCTGAAGGATTTGTTTTCTCTCTCACACTTGAGGTATATTGGCTTGTTTAAGTAATTTACATTTGCACAATAGTCTTGTGTTTTTTTTAGACTGCACCTTATTAGAGAGGTTGGTTGTTTATTGTTGTTTTTAATCTCAGTGAGGCTGGAGAGTCCATTTAATACGTCACAATATTTATTGTAAATTGTAATAAAACACCAATATAGTTTTAGGCCATATCACTCTGCCCTATCCTTCAGGAATACTGCAATGTTTCGATTTATGGGAATTGATGTATGCACATAAAGAGTGATTCAATGGCAAAATAAGAGATGCAGTGTTGGGAAAGTTAATTTGAATAATAAAACATTCATGCTGCTCCAAACAAAGTTTTCCAGCGCCTAATCAGAATTTCCAGAACTGGAAAAAACTTCTGCTTTTCAGTAGTACACTAGTAAGTAAAGGAGAGAAAAAATACATGGAAATTTAGACATGGCAGGTCTAAAGTTTTGATGATTTAAAAAGACTTTTTAAAATTACTGGACTTCATTTTTTTCCCCTCTTTTCACAGGTAGCACTTTTCATATTCCAAGAGTGTCTCAGTGTATTAAGGGTGTCCAACATCAAGGGATATTATTCATTTGGAAAAACATTTTAAATAAAAGGTCCACAAATCAAAAATTACAGTTAGTTACATGCTTCACATGAAGCACAAGCCTTTCTCTGAGTGTGAAGCCTGGACTCATTTCTCATGTTTCATCCTCTGTAAGACTCCACTCCTGTAAGCTGTGAGGTCACGCTCTCCGGCACTGCTCACCTCACGTTCAGTCAGTACAGCAACAGAACCTCTCTCACACCAACAAAGAAGATCCCTAAATAAAGACCTCCTGAGGGTTCTGGGCTGCTGAGTTGAGTACACACTCTGAGCAGTATTACACTCACGTTTTCTCTGACAGCTGGCTAGTTTGACTGGATAGGAACCTTGAAATCTTCAGTATTGATGACAGCCAAGCTCCTTTTAATCAATTGAAGATCACATCTGAAGAGCTTCTCTAGTTCTAATTGGCTGGTGTAATCCAGATGTGTCACGGGCACCGTGGGAGATGGTTTAAGATCACCTGTTAGCTGTGGTTTTTAGGGTAAAAAGTGTATTAAGCTACCGTTACTCAAACTAAAAGGTGTATAGAGTTGACATTGTGAACCCAGCTGTTTGGATAGCCATACACCCAACTTTCTATTAAGCCTTCCTCAGTGCAACAAATACTGTTGACTTTACAAATATAAAATATTCATACGCTGCTTCACCAGAAGGATAATAAAACTGCCATTTGACTATGATCCTGCTGTGGAAGCATAATGTTTGAAATATACATTTGTAAGTTTTGATGGGCGCAATAACAACGCAGGGAAAACTGCTGGATCGGCAGGCACAACAGACGCCACAGATTGCACCGTGTCATACAGTATATTTTATTTTTAATCAGGCAAGGCCCTGAGTCTAACGACCAAAACAAAATGCTACATCAACGATAACGATAATGGCACTCATGATTAAGAAAGCGAAGCGCTAGTAAAGTGTAAAATAGTTTTGCAGTGACAGAAAACACATTTACTGTCCATATGGTAGCCTGTTGAACCCCATAACTCACAGCACAAAGCATGGCAGTGGGAGCAACCTGGGAAGAGCACTAAACAAGCTAGCAGAATAATAAAAAAAAACAATGCCCATGCAAGACTTACAATTACCTTTCATTAAATCAAAGGGACAGTCTTCATCTTCAAACTCGTATAAATCACAGAAGCAATAAACGTCTGAGAACAATCAGTGAGTAATTAGCCTGTGTGCAATTTTAACAGCGACAATATACAGAAGCTAAAATAGTGTATCACAAATTAGAAAGTGATGAAAATCTCCTTAGAAATGTGCTGGAAAGTGGAAAAAAGAGGGCAGATGGCAGAAGCTTTATGGTTGGCCTGTTCAGTTGCACACCAAGAAGCTTTGCCAGAGCAATATCACCCCCCCCCCCCCCTTCCCCATGTGACCAATTATCAGGGTTTCACCTAGGGCTGATGGTGGTAATAGTGCTGATGGTAGGCGGACGTATTGGGGGAGAAGAGGGAGGACAGCAGCACCTGTTGCTGAAGCAAACTACTTTTTTCCCTCCATCGTCTTGAATGTTTCTATTCCCTCTTTCTACACTGTTTATTACCTGTTCGGTGTCAAGCAGCGACTCCAACAAAGGATGGCTCAGTAAACAGATAAGCACTATTAACAAGGGAGAAACGGTTAGAGGTTGTCCTGTAAGGGGTGTGATCAGAAGATGCTCAGCTTTTGATGCTTGTGGCTTCAACCTCCTTTTTGTTCAACAGTTATTAGGCCCCTTTTTCGTGGCACACAAAAGCAAATTGCTGGCTGAGCTCAACAGGGACTCGCACCTTCAAAAGCCAATGGGGAACTGTGTTTATCGAATTCGAAAACCTGGCCCAAGATAAAGTGAATTACCCAATTGTGCCGTCTCCCAGATGGGAAAGTGAGTGTGAAATACAAGTCTTTTTTGATTGAGGGAAAAGAAAGCAAATCAGTAACACAGATTAGTGTTAAATTGCTGGAATGGATAAATGCCTCCAGGCCTTCTGAAATATTTATCTCCTACATCTTTCAACTTTCTCACAGATTACCTTTGATACCAAAGGAAACAGTTAATCACCATGATATTCACATTTAGAATAAGCCTTATTATAGTTAATGTAACATGATAAAGTTTTACAGCCCGTGACTGAAAACTTCTTTTTTCTACATCAAATTGGAGAGTGGACTCCATATTTTAAACAACAGCGCTCACATGACAGTACAACATTGATTTAATTGTGTTTGACTTTCTTTTAGCAAATGTTTTAAAAGCAAAATTTACTAGGTACAGTTATTTCCCATGGCA
The DNA here is from genome assembly GCA_006937955.1 of Pachypanchax playfairii. Classification (NCBI taxonomy): domain Eukaryota; kingdom Metazoa; phylum Chordata; class Actinopteri; order Cyprinodontiformes; family Aplocheilidae; genus Pachypanchax; species Pachypanchax playfairii. The sequence goes on from SSNP01000006.1 coordinate 8,480,020, forward strand.
TACTTATTACTTATGAGATTGACCCAGAGCTTAATTTGTGCCGGATCCAGCCGGATCGCGATCCGGCACCTCCGCTGTTCGATCCGGAACCTATCTTGTTGGATCCGCATCCCCCACCCCAGTAATAAATAAATAAATAAATGTAATTAATGTTTTGCATTAAGAATTATCTGTTTTGTACTGTATCTTCATTGAGGTTACACCAAAATATCTTGTGTTTTAATTTAGATGCATTCTAAAGTGAATTTAGGCCACGGGAAACAGAGGGGGGGGAGGGGGGGTCAGGTTACACAGGCTGAGTCGCGCAATGATTACCTCCGCCGACTGTGTCGGAGGAGGTTATGTTTTCAATTGAGTTTATTTTTTATTTGTTTGTTTGTCAACAACATTACTCAGAAAGTACTGGACGGATTTTGATGAAATTTTGTAGGTATGTTGGAAACAACTGTATATTCCTGACAACAATGCTGCGATATCAGCCCAGGTTTCATTTATTTCAACATTTCGCCCTAGTACTACATGTAAACACTGATGTGGTCACGTTTTTTTTTCGTTTATGTCAGGACAGTGTTATAAAATTAAAATAAATATGACCCTGTTATGCTCAAAGTGATGTTCTTTTTTCAAGAGTTTTTCGCGGAGGGGGGGGGGGGGTCCGTAACCTCGAACCTCCCTTTTGACTTGCCGGAACCGCCCCCTCTCTGCGTTCCGGGACCTACCACTTTACAAATTAAGCACTGGATTGACCCCATACAATAATCCATGCTATATCAATAACAAAGTACTTAGAGTACATATCTGTTTCTAAATTCTAAGTTAATCAGAGTTAAGAAACCCAATGATCAGACATTGGTTGGCAAATGCTCAAGAACCTCCTTTTGTAAGTAGATATCCTACACTCAACAATCTTATGGTATTCTGTAGTACCTCCCTATGGATACACTCCTCATCACGGATAACCAAACATCTGGCCTTTAAAAAAATTTGGGAACCACCAGTTTGGGTAATCTTTTTGTCTTTTGTTAAAAAAACAGAAAAAACAATTATGCTAACAATGGCATGAACTTGAAACAGTCTATTAATTGTTGAAGTCTACCAATGTTGCTAATAAGAGCGTAGTGACAACACAAACAGCCTAATCAGCCAATATAATATTTGTATCAATTTGCTACCATTGTTTTTGTTTTTTATTAATTAGCTATTAGCAATATGCTATTAGAAATTATTTTAAGTTTTATTTGATTTCTGAAGATTTTTCCAAAATACCAGTACTTAAGTTTATGAACCAAAGTGGGGTCCCAACCCCAGATTTGAGAACTACAGCCTTAGATGGTTGGAATTGTTTTGTTGGGACTTGCTTGTTCTATGAATCAGAATCCTTTTGTCTTTTTCCTGTAGAGGCACAACAAAATATAAAATAGCAGTGACTCTCGTGCAACAGAAAAAAAAATCAGCAAAACATGGAAAAGAAAATAGTGCAAAAAGCACTAGCAGACTGTATATTATAATGGGTAGGGGCTATTCACGCAACAACAGTGCAACAGCTACGTAATTAAAAAGAAAAGAATGCAACAGTGATGGTACTGTTGATGTGATACCGTTACACACACGTTACCAACCTATTTAATTAGTTAGGGGTCTTAGAGGGACTGGTGCCCATCTCTAATAGTCTTGGGAGAGAGGCAGGGTACACTCTGAACAGGTCATCAGTCCCTTACACAGCTGCATGTAATGCTTTGGTGACACTTTCATAATGAGTCTGCGAGAAGACCTCAAGCTACACAGAACATGTTGAGAATATCTAACCACAACAGATGTTCAGCCCGATTCAAGGAGCAAATCAAAGTAACAATACTTTTCTTTACTGAAAGAGAAACACAGGACTTCAGTATTCAAGAAACACTCAAGAAAATGAAAGATATTATTTATTATCGCTACCATCCCCTTCCTCCTTTAATGGGTAATGAGGCATCATCAGGCATTTGAATGTTTACTGATTTTTGTGCATTCCAAGCCAACCAAACACTGATTATATACCTACCTGTGTATGGCTCCTCCTTGGCAACGAAAAAAAATAAATAGTGAACTACAGACTAAAGCCAGTTAACTGACTGACCATGTTCCCTACCCAGAACTGAAAACACATTTAAATTGTTTGCGTGTCAGCCATAAAGAGACTGACAAAAAGAACTTCTCCAACTTGTATTCAAAGCATGAAGTCTGACTTGATGTCACGGCTCCACCTGGCCTGAGCGCCCGCTGTCACCTTTGGGGAACAAGCTGAAGTGTCGATCAGCCAAAGCTGTCGTTAGGCCACAGAACAGTTACACCCTGCCAACTTTAAATCTCTGCCAGAACATTTTTGTATGCAAGCATCTTCTTCACTTCTCATCTTTCTTTCTGTCTTTCTTCCTCCTCTCACTTCCCTCCTTCCTCCACGCCACCTGTCCTGCATCCACTGAGTCTGAGTGGGAACTTTCTCACTTTTGTCACTAAAACAAGGGAGTGCAAGTGTGTGTCGATTGTGTGTACGCAAACTGAGGCAATGCCAGAAATACGTGGGGTCTTCGGGCCTGCTAGACCTCTGATATCCCCCCACCAGTCACCCCATTGCTGCACTGAAGTAGAGCCATCTGTTGAGTGTCTGTGCGCCTGCCTTCCAAACCCACACGAGGACCTCTTACTATGGTGCAAGTTCATCTGGAGTACAAACCAAATGGAACACATCTTGTATAGGACAGATGGACAACCTTAGTAAAAAAAAAATGGAGGATGACTTAGTGCTGCTGATAATGAATGTATTCTTATTTTTTATGTTAGATTATTTCCATTGTGGTGGACATGGGAACTATAGCCTCAAAATTGCAATTAAATCATGACCAAGTTTCACTTTTTTATGGATGGTCATCTGTTCTAATCCAATTAAAAAAAGCGTTTTATACACAGTGACTTGATCTGTAAACATGTTGGAGAGATGGAACTAGGTAAAGAAAAACAGCTTCTAAACACCATTAACTCTTTGTGTGTTGTTATGCAGCTCACTGTTTACACTCTGACAGCTGGTGAAGGAGCCTGGGGGAGGAGATAACCAGAAATTACAAGGCTGTTCATGGGTCCCAGGAGTATTTTAAAACGTGGAATATTTGGTAAAATGAAAAAAAGCATTTACGTTAAGAACTGAATATGATGTTACACATTACCGCATTTTAGCCCATAAATATAACAGATTAATTAATAATTAAAGAGGAAACGCCAATTAAGTTTTTTTTCCTCCTTGATCAGACTCATCGGGTTAAAACATCTTTCTTTCCAATGTTTGCATTATTTACCTTAGGTGTAACACAACCACAATGTGAAATGCGCAGATTGCAAATGTTACAAGCTGCGACTAAACTGTTCTTTTTTTCTTTAAAATATGACCACACCACTGGCATGTTGCATCAGAATGTTTTACAGCAGCCAAGTGACCTCAAATAACAGACGGCAGGTCAACGGCTTTTAGAGATGACTGTGGTCAGCGACTCAGATCCTGATGAATTGATCAGGACCTTGATGTGATACATGAGATTGGCTCAGGACATCCCTAATGCAAAGACTTTTTAAAGATCCAGTCTCACAATATGTTTTGTTTGCACTTGGAAGTCAGGATTCCCAAGTTCAATAAAACACAAGGGAATATCTTGCTTTAGTGTTTGAATACATAGAATGCAGTAAAATGTATTATTGACCTATATTGCTAATGCTAATTAGCCTTGTACATGAGAACAACTTACAAATTCTCCTGGTTTTCGAACTGGCAACTGGATCAAGGTTACATTGGATCTGATATCATTCCCAGATTTAATTTCCAATGTAAATGGAAATGCAGCATCCTTCTTATCAATGCTACACTTTACTGAAGGTAGGCAATTCTTTCCAAAAGTAACATTTTGTTTGTAACAAATGAATTGTTTGCCTTTGCAATACAGTTTAAGTTTTTACTCTTTTTTTAACAAGTAATTTTTTCATTTTAAGTTAGCATAATTCTGCTGCTGGTGTTGTGCTGAGAAAAGCTAACTGCCACAAAAGGTTTCCCCCCTTTTTTTGAGGAAAAGAGCTTAGTGCAGACAGATGTGCCTGCCTTTTAATCAGCCTAATCAGTTCAGGTGTGGTCGATCCCGATAATTTAAAAAGTGTCAATAATCGGCTTAGTTAATCAGCCGTCTGATCAAATCAATCTACTTCTAACAGCATTTATGCAATTACCATCCTCTTTTTGCACCTTGTTGGTGAATTTACAATTTTACATGGCATATGCTGTGAAAGAAGGACGTTCTCCTGTTAACTTTAGCTAACGCTATTTTTTATTTGTATGTCGTGCTCAAAAATGCACAAAAGTACCACTTGAAAACGAGCTGGATGTGGAGTGCTCCTTATCTGCAGTGCCATTAGATCGTTATACACTCACAGCAGGTAGATCGTTCAAAATGAATCAACTGTTTCAGATACATTATTAACAGAGCACAATCACAATGTGACAAATTCATATTTCAGCTGATGATTAATACTGTCAGTTTGAAATTTCTAAAAGAGCATAAGACAGATATGATAAGAATGAAACCAATTTCCAAATTCCGAATTTGACAAGTTGGTGGATTTATGAGTGAGTCCTTTTATAAGAGAAATTTGGTATTTGTGTCTTTCGATTGCACTTTTTTGTTTTTGCTGCAAAGCTCAAAATCCTCCAACAAATATTTGCCTTTTGTTGTTCCGTTTAGTAGAGAAAAGCAACATTTTTGTTCCAGTTTAACTGCAACTTGCTGTTGTTGCATTTAGTGTCATGACATTAAGTCAGTAGATGAGAGTAGGTCAAAAACACATCTGAGGGTTAAACCCACCATCAGCTCACTCACTCCACTGCAACGTTAAACTCAAAGCACTGCGTGAACTTTCATTAGGAAAAATTAAACACGATTCTTTAAAAAAAGCCAACATTATTTTTTTTTCAGCAGACATCATTACATTTATACATTCCTAAACCACACATAATCATATTTTAATGATTTAACAGGGTCACTCTCCTATCTATAAACATTTCCTATTTTCAAGAAGATTGCTTTCCGAGAAATATTAACTGTGTTTTTCCACTGGAATCATGGTGTGGCTGGTTATTTTGAGATATAACTGTGAAGCACGGCTGATGACAACATGGTACAAGTCTGTAAATAATTACAGCAATCCAGCCTAAATAAAACAACTTCCTATGAAATTTCTCTATATTACATTTCAGAAGACTTACCTTAGAGTAAAAAACGACATTTCTGATGGCGTGTCAACGGAGATGTTTGTTGGACTTACTTAAATCAAAAGTCAACTGCCAGGGAATATGTTCAGCATTGCATCACCAACCTGTTAAGTTGAAGTTTGTTGAATTATTCACTCTTGAAAAAAAAACCTTACTTGTTGAAGGAATGAAAATAAAAAAAAAAATGTAATGTCTTATTTTCCTATTGTTCATTGCTAATTGGAATGCAAATTTTATTATTAGTATTATTAACGTTGAATAAAACAGCTGTTTTGGTTACCCTTTTTGCCTGTCTGTAGTTTTACAGATAAAAATCTGAAGAAAAGTCAGAAAAAAAGCTTCTGATCTGACCTTATCAGTCCACTAGAATCAAGCTGGATTCACGGAAGAGAAACCGATACATCCCTTTCTTCAACACTCTCCAGATCTTCCTGGGGGATACCAAGGTGTTTCACTGGCCAGAAAAGATAAATAATGTCTTCGATTGTGGGTCTGTACTAGGGTCTTCTTTGGGGTAATGTCCTTCCAAAAACCCCCAGAGACAGGCGACCAGGAAGCATCCTAATCAGATTCTCCAACCACCTCATTTGACTCCTTTCAACGTGGAGGAGCAGCAGCCCTACCCAAACTCCTGACCTTATCTCTAAGACTAAACCCAGCTACCCTACCCTGGCTTGGTCAAGATACGTACAAATCCCATGACCAAAGGTGATAAAATGGTTGGATAGTTGGAACACAGATTAATAAATGTAAATGAAATGCTTCACTTTTTGGCTCAGCTATTTTTGACAGACCAAAGGAAAACCCTCAATTTATCTTCTGTTTCATCTCTCATTAATAAAACAACGAGACACTTGAACATTTCCACTACAGGCAAAGACTCACAACTGAATGGAGAATTCCAACCTTTTCTGACAGAGAACCATGGCCTCATACGTGAAGAAGTTAACTCTTGTCCCTGCCAATTCACAGTTAGCTGCAACCCGCCCCAGAGCATGCTGAAGGTAATAACTTAAAGAGGCCCTTCCATTAAAAACGGTTTTTCTAAGGTTTCTGTTGAATATTTTAGCTCCACAGGTGTTCTTATCTTCATAGTGGGTGTGAAAACTATGCAGGTGACTAAAAAAGGCAGAGTTCTCCCTTGTTTGAAAGGCCTGTATGTGCTTCGTCATAACTCCTTTGTTCGTTAGTATTCGGCAGCTCCTGCAGTCGAAACCACGCCTAGAATACTGCTGGCTAAAAGCTGTAGCATAAGACGTAGCAAACAGGAGGAGAGAACGTCTGATGTTGCCATGCGCAGCGGGGCAGGAAACAGTATACCTTGCTCTCATAGGCTAGTTTGTTAGCCAATCAGAGTCCAGCAAATTGCTGCCAAAGCCTGACGGAAACAGCCGAATTTTGATGCAGACAGAAAGGTCTGTTAATCAGTGTTTCCTAACGTCTTTTTTTAGATATAAAATGTTTCATATTGCAGGTTAAGAAATAACCACAAATTCCTGAAATTTGAGAACCCAACAGAACCACATTATTGGCAAAAAACAGAGATGAGACCCTGAGGTTTATCATCAGTTTACTAAACTATTTCATGAATTGCTTTTAAAATAACTTAGTCCTAAAAGGTTGTGTTGAATCAGCTTATTAACATCATTTGTAAACATTTCTTATAAACTTAATTGTTTCAAACTATTTGTTTAATCACTCAATATGTCTTTTTGCCAAGTTTAAAACTACAAATCTGGTCTCCAATCTGTTTTCATTCATTAAGACTAACATGACAAACACAAAGTGATTTTTCACTCAACCACATTCCTGTTTATTTCGCCAAAATGTCAAACTCATAAAACAACAATTAAAACAAATTTGACAAAACCATTAAAAAACATTAGCTGCCAAAAAAGGGTTTGACTAATTAAAAGAATTTAAAAAAAAATCTTGATGCCCGATGTTTTTGATGAATTTTAAATGGGATTAAATTAATTTCACTTAAAGTTAAAAAACCCTAAAACATTGATTTTGCCTTTAAATACCATTTTAATGAAGTCCCAAAATATTTAATCACGACATTATTGCTTAATCTAAAAATAATCTTGTCAACCAAAATTTTGAAAGTTTATTCAAGACGTTTTTGTTTGACTCAACTTGAACATGATGTTTACCTAATCGTCCATCCCAGAATTATTTACTTACTATTTCTTTAAATAAAAACAGATTAATCTCAGATGAATAAATGTTGATAATTAGCCACTGTACGTGCTTAGCAAGAATCGCATACGATGCTACATTCACAGCCCATTTATTCGCACCATCAAACATCCTCTTCCACTTCCTACAATGATTAAAGTAAACAGGAGAATAATTAGCAGGAGAGTGTACTTAAATCCCGTATGGTGCCTATAGGAATGCTGTAGACATTCACATAACTTGAAAAAATATATACACAATAGGACAAAAGCTCCTTTTGACATCTTAATTTTTTTATCAAAAAATCTAGTTTCAACTCTAAGTGACACAATAATTTAAGGCCGTTTGTTAATCTTGTTCAATTTCATATCAATCTCTGGGGAGATGGATGTTACAGTCTTCCGTACTTTGCCTCATTACATTCTCCTGCTATATCTGTTCAGTGTGCTAGTTAATGCTTCTTTATATAACCTGATATGGTCTACAATGGATGTAATGAAGATGAAAATGCATGCTTGAGTGGAGGAATCTACAAAGAAGGACCTGTCAGTTTTGATTAGCACCACAGCGGCGCACATGCAGGCAAACAAAGATATAGAAAACTCCAGGGATTTGGCAAGCCCCCCTAGAAGAAATCCTCAGGAATGTGCTGTAAAAATATATTTACCTCAACTCTATTTCACCTTCTGTTTGGGACCTTAAAAAAAAATCTCATGATTTTTGAAGAGAATTCAATAAAAGCACCTTTTTCTAACTTTATAGAGAATTCTCTGGCAAAAAAAAAAAAATAAAAAATTATAACAAAATTCAAAGGAAGCTGTAAAAAAACTGTTTTTTTCCCCCATTCATTTTAAAACCAGTGATTCTATGGCATTGATATATAGAAAACACTCAGGACAGGGATGGAAATTGGTAGTGCCTGAGCAGAAAATGTACATTTATTTGCTGTTGGGCAGGTAAAAATCCTTAACTAACCATCCAGTGGGTGCCTAGAAATTTCTGATTCAATTCACTTGAATACAGTCGATGACTGGAGGCTCCAGAATAAAACCTCCATCAGTGTTAAAAACTACCAATTAAAGGAGAAAAATGGTGATTAAGCCCCCCTCCAAAAAAAAAAAAGAAGAGGTAACTGATAATCTCTCAGTCCCTTCATTATTGGAGCTCTGGTAAAATGCACTCTGAGCTAGGGAAGCACCAATGCTGATACCATTCTAATGTGTTCATATCAGTATTGGTTGGTCAACCACAATGTGGAAACTCTGAAATCATTTCACAGAAAATGTTTATTTTTCACATGAAATGTTGGTTTTGTGGTCATTTTTATTAGTTTTATTTTTTATCTAGTTCATCATCATTTGTTGTAACAAGCAGAGAAGCAAATAAAACCCATCTTCCAATTCATTGCATTTTTTTTTGTGTGGTAGAAGTATCAGCATTGGTACTCTGAATTGTACTTTAAAAATGCACATAACATTTCTACATCCAATGAAATAAAGTTTATTAGTATCCTGCTAAACAGGAGTGGTTCCATCCCACTGTCGCCTTGTGTTGCTCAGGATGGCAGATTATGTTGAATTCAACCTAATCAGCTGGTTCCTTTGAAGGAAATGTTTCATTTTTTTACAAATTGATGTAATATTATGTAAAGTGCCTTGAAATTACTTTTGTTATGACCTGGCACTTTATAAATAAAATTAAATTGAAACTGCAGTTCACAAAAATATTGTCTTATACAAAATAAAAAGGAGTGTAAATGTTTATAACAATATAGTAGCATAAAGATCCAATCACAAGTGCCACAGGTTGGTGCAAGGAGTGCTACAGCTAGCTGCGACTGCTCATTTAAAATAAATACTCAATTCTTTGTATATGATATTGGGTTGTGAAGCTGACAGCTGCGTAAAAGGAATGTTTATGTGAACCATTATGAAAATATTTAGATTAGACTTGATAGCTACCAAAAATCCCCTGTAATCTACTTTTTCAAGCTGTTAGCTCATCAGAATAAAAGTATTCTACCCAACTGAGGCTGGTTAAAGCACGTTCTACAAAACGAAATGTTGATAATTATTGCTAACTTACATTTCAATCTCTTTAAAAAACTGAACTATCCTTAAATAACTATATTTATGCTCAGGGTTAGTCTTCAGAAATTGCTGCTCGCCAACATTAGGCCTTCTGATGTAATAAAGATGTAGGCTATATTCTTCCAGACAGAAGTGGTTTCACTTTACAGCACAATATAGAAGGTATGACGTCAAAGAGAAATACAGTCAATAAGCTTTTTAATGACAAACAAATGTACTATTTGGACTTATTTGTTAAGAGTCCGTATAACCTTGTTCCTTTTTTCATGTGAAACATTTCTGCGAAACATTGTTGAACAATGTAATTATGCAGGAAATATACTGCAGGCTTTTATAGCTTTTTACTCTATGTAGTTTCGAAGAATAAGTGGTAAGAACAAATGCCACAAGAGCCCAAGCCCCTTCACGTTTACCTATTAAGCTTGATGAATTGAAACTGAAATGACTGGAATCCCTGCAGTGAGCATATAAATAAGTTTTTCTCCGAGGGACAACAGCAGAATGGCTTGGAGATTTATTGACAAGCTTTAGAAAAGGGAGGTGAGGTGAGGTTTACAGTAGATTTCACCACTTGAAGATTTTAGATTTTATCATTGGAGTTAGTTAGGTAACAAAACCAGTGTGCGATTTGTCGGGGGGATGGGGGTGATTTACCCCTCCTCTGTTTTTGATGCCCCCCTCTCTGGTCCTTTATTTTTTATCCCGGGGGGGAGAAGTTATTTTTGTTCCTTTTTCTCAACCGACCATACTTGCCAACCCTCCCGATTTAACCGGAAGAATCCCGAATTTTAATGCTCTCCCGGGACCATCATTCTCCCGATTTCCAGCTGGATAACAATATTGCTAAACCATCCGTCATCGGGCGCTGTTTCTGGCCGGACAATAATAACGGTTACACCTTGAAGTCACCACTATCTGTTGTACAAGTACTGCTATTCAATTAGTTACCTTACGATATTACTGTGGACTGTTACTTTGTCAAATAAATAAGCACTGTGTGTTTAATGTATGTATGTGCGACCAACCCCCCCGCCGCGGTTCTTTTGGATGGTTTGAAAGTGAAAAAAATAAAAATCCCCCCCTCTGCTTTTATCACAAATCGCACACTGAAGACCACCAATAAAGACAGTATTTATACATGCTAAAAATGTAAACTTCTTACCAACATCTGGTTGAGGAAAAAAACAAAGTTCTAGATATGTGTACTCTTCTCACTAAACAAATCTTAAGGGAATGTTTAAAGAAAAATAATACAAACACTCAGGCACATAAAAACACTACTTTTACATTGGGGGCAGAAGGCTAATTAGCTCTAACATTCTACAAATAAATTGCAAACACATAATACTTACCCACATGTACGCTAACAGCAATAAAATATTGTGTGTAGCTTTTCACAAACTAACTTTTGTCTCACTGGCAATTAACAGTTAATAATAAACCAACATTCTCAGCAACACTGTTAAAACCAATTAACACACTCTTCAAAAACAACCTGTGTAAATAGGTGCCACATGGCAAAAAAACAATCATTAAACAATCAAAAAAGACATTGCCATACTCATGAAGAAATGGCTCATAGTAATTTTTTAACTGTTACTTTTTGAACTTCCTGTAGCGCCATACATGTCAACCATGAGAACTCAGAATTAGGAAGACATTTGTGGAGAATTAGAGAGACCGTGGTTGAGGTGCGTCGGGGAGGTTGCGTGATAATAGTTGTGAGTTGTGTGGCAGCAGGGGTTTGATAGTCGTGTTTGCAGCGATGTGGGACTGTTTTCAGCATGCAATCTGTGTTTGTAAGACGGTCCTTCAGGTGTTATCGCTATATATAGCCGGTCCAAAACAACGGACAGCAGAAACTGGCGGAAATCTGGAGAAAGATCTGGAGATTTCCGAGAGGGGCACTGAAATCCGGGAAAGTTGACATGTATGTGTAGCGCTCAACTACACTGCATTGCTAAGGTTAGCTTGTACTGTAGGTATTCAGGAGCAAGAAGAGTTTAAATTTTTTAGTTTTTGTTTTTTACGTTGCTACGTTTTGTGCTAAAATCAATTCTTAAGATTTACAAGCAAAAACACAGCAATCCTGTTGGAAGATCTGGTTGCACTGGACTAAAAAGGATGCAATAATTGTAGCACCTGTTTCAAAGAGCAACAACCTGACATTTATATTAATAGTGTGAGTAAATATTAAATTCTACTGTAGTAAAAGACTAAAAAAACTCAATTTCATCACTATTACTATTACTACGTTAATGCACACTGACAATAGATTGTTTAGGGATTTAATATTACTATCATTATTATACACACCATGCAGTTTTTACTCAGTATATTCTTGCATATATTAATGCTTTAATTTGGCAGTTTGCAATCCTACTCTTCTTAAATGAAGCCTCTTGTGACAGTGTTCTTACTGGCAGCTTGTCGGATAGTAGCCCTTACTCTTGGTTAATGAGCTGGAAGATGGTGATCAGTTCTCAGTTACATAAATTGCAGCATTTTACCAAATTGGAAAACATGTGTTGGGTTGTTTTTGTCTTCCTCTCCTTTGGGGGACTCTGTGATGGATGTCTAATATAGTTTAACAAAAAATAATTCACACCCCTGTTGACTTTTATAAATCATTTTCTAAAATAATTTAAGCTGAACAACTCACCAGGGTAGTCATCGGAACTGTGTAGTATTCTCAAAATGAAATTTCAACCTCATAGCAAAAATCCCTATTATTTTCGAGCAACTAATAACTCAGTCTTAACATGCACATGACTTGTTAACTGATAAACTGAAGAAGATTCCAGCCCATTACAGCTTTAATTAATTAATTAACTTCATATAAGAGCAATTAATGGGAGGATATTAAACTCCTTTGTGAAGGCAGTCCTACCTTTGACTCAGGTAATGAGTTTGTGGACCTCTGCCACCAGCTGTTAGTCTCTTGTCTACAAAAGACTTTTGTAAGACTTCCCAAGGTAATCCGACTTAGTTAAAATGCAGGAGACTTTGATTATGAAGAACAAAAAAAGGGAGAAGGGACAGTTTGGGTGGTTGGGGTGGGGGGTATTGTTGCACGGTTCCCCCTCAATTAGATTTAGTTGTAATTGAACCCCTGGGGAAGCACTGATCGTCACAATAAAGTGCGGCATTATTTCAAACTGGATTTACTGGTAACATGATCCTCCACTGCTCTAGGTGAGACATTTAATTAAGTCCCATTGCTTTTGCAAAAGCAGCCATATAACTGAATTAGCAGCAGAGAGACCCACCGGGTGATGCGTTCACTCACCTCATTCAGCACTATCGCACACGGCACTATCTCTCTCTGCCGAGCCCTTACAACAATAGGATTTGAAAGCATCTTTGTGTGAGGGAAGGGCAAAATCATAATTACACAGAAACTTTTAATACACTGTGAACATCTGAATATGTTGCAGCAATGTCCGACTATTTCTGTCTCAGTTTGTCTCTAATAACCAGCCAAGCATTTCTTCTCCTTTTCGTTACTGTCTACCCTTTGTATTGAAGTTTACTGAGATTTACTCTTGTAGTAATGAGGGGCATCTTTGGTTGGCGTGGTTGCGTCGGTGTAAATGTGTGTGCTTGAAATCAGGGCTCACTCGATATCACTCCTGGCCTCCCTTTCCTCATTACTGCCAGACAAACAAATGCTGCACATCTCCCTGGAACACTGGCCAAGGCAAAAGGACCCCAGGACTTCAGTCTGCCGGAGTTTCACTCTGAGCTTGGTATTTACAGCCAGACACTAGCTCACTGCACACCAAGACACAATTACTAAGGAGACACAAGAGAAACTGGAGAATATGAGAGCAAAGGTTCGATGGCACTAAGATAAAAGAAAGAGTCACAACAAGTTTAGGAAAGCGGAACAACTATCTAAAGGAACTTTCTAAATGTAGACTTTTGCTTTCCCTAAAGACAGTTAAGCAACAGCTGAATGGTCTTACTATCCCACAGAAGTTAGAGAGCAGGAATACAAAGCTCTCCTTCCTGTTAAGGTCACCAGTCCGATAACAGATAAAGGAGGGTTGACATAAACTTGCTTTTTTTTGTCTCTTCTATGACATTATTCCTTATTATTCAAAATTTGCGATGTCATTTAGTGACTATAACAACTTTTAGAACATATAATAGTGACTGTCCTTGCTGAACATTTGCCAACACTGGCCTTTAGGCATTTATTAAGAACATTGTGACTGTGACTGGTCCACAGTGGCTTTGAGCTTGCAAAAACCCTCTGCATGGAAGTTGTTGTGATTTATCATTGTTTTGTTGATGTTTTAGGCAACTGTGGCTGCATAACTAGGATGCGAGGGCCATTCGCACCTGCATGTCATTGAGAAGTTGAAGCAAGACTAGCCACTGTGGCTTGCTGTCTGGAGTACAACCCCATCCCAAACCAGTAAGTGTATCATTATCTTATAGTGTGTAGCTGCATTCTGACTCAGTCCAAGAGTCATGCCAAAACCATGGTGCCACAATGGGTATACATGGCAGGATCTTCATTGGTGCGTACTGATGATGTGCATGGTTAGGGCACAGTAGAGTATCTCAGGGGTGCCTACAATACCAGGCCTTAATCCTATTCAACAAGTACACAGAATTAAGCCGCATTATGATTGTTTATACTAGTGTTTCACAAACCCACGTGTTTTAGATGTGTCCCTGCTCTGATACAACTGATTCAAATGGGAAAATTACTTGACAACCTGCCTTTAACTTCTGAATAAACATGCAAATTATCCATCAATTTAAACCATGTGTGCTAAAGTAAGGAAGACTCTAGAACATAAACTACAGGAATCTGGGTTTGAACACATTACTCAGCTGGGAGTTTTTATGTGCAGTCTGCATAACATATGAAGTTTTTTAGGCTCCAATGTCCTTCCATAGTCAAAGCATGCATTGTAAAGGTCACAGTTAGTAGTTTACACATCACCCTTTGTCTCTAACAGTTTAACAAAACAATTCATTAATTCTGAAACCAAACTACGTTCTTACAATGATGAATCATCATATATTTTTATTTACTGTTTTTTGTTTCCAATGATATAAAAATATAAAAAGTAAATCAAAACATATATAATGTTCATTTTGGTATGGCACTAAGCAATATCTGTCAGTGTAGTGTAGTCCCCAGGCAAGCTGTGACTGTGTGTGCATGGTCAATAGATCTCCACAGACTGAAAATCTCACAGGCCCTTTTTGGCTTCTATGAAAACGATAGAAGAATCAGAAATGTTTTGGGATTTTTTTTGTTTGTTTGTTTGTTTTGGATTTTTTTTTTTTTTTACCAGAACCTTGTCTCTTGCTCTTGTCTATTCAGAAGCTGAGGCATGAAAAGTTAGTGTTTCTGAAGCCAGAAACGTTTGAAAATGTATGTGTATTCATATCCACACACATAAACCAGACAGAACTGTCTAGTATATACTCTAAAATTTGGTGTTAGTCAACTGTTTTTACCCTTGTGCTTTTTTTAACTTAACAAAATTCCCCCTTAAGCTATTTTCCATTAGGAAGAAGTCACAGGCTATGTAATCTCTTGGGGGCAAGACAGTGCAAGACCATCTGGGGTGAAACGTTGTAGCCATTGAACCCCCCATTCAATCCCTGCTTAGGAAATCCAAAGCTCTGGAGATCTCCTGACGAGTGGGAAAATCTTTCCAAACAGGACATTTGTGCCCACAACAGCTTACCTACTGAGTCCCTTAAGAATCAAATGCCTTTTCTTTAAAGATGTAACAAGACCCAAGGGGAAAAAATCCACTGTGTTGCTTGTGTATATCCACTGGACTTTCCCCTGTTAAATTCACCAGTCAGTTTCATTGGACCTTGCTAATCCAGACCACCAGTGTAGTACTTGAGGGGACACGTTGTGTAGGACAAATATAAATGTTCAGGAAAGACTTCCATTATTAGGGTTTTTGAGTATGTGCAGACAAAACATTCTTGCTTAGATTATAAAAAAATGTCATCTGGCAAAAGAAGACATTCAAAGCTCGCAAACGCTAACATAAGTAAGCTAGCAAGCCTTAAAATTAGCATTTTTTTTGTGGTGATGGTAAATGTAATGCATTTTTTTTTATTGCAATTTGTTTTACGATAACCAGCCACTCAAACCTCTTTTACACTAAATGTCATCCATTCACAAACCAATTTGCTAATCAGGGGCAACTTCAGTGTCTTGCCTAAGGACATTTTTTTAAAAAAGGTCTGGGAAGTCAGAAAGATGCCAACAGTTTCCCCATTGACAAATGACTGATCTTTTTTCTGAGCCACAGCTGTCCCTTCAGAAGAAAAGCACCAATTGTTCTGCAAGTGATTGAAACTGAAGTTGTCCCTCAATTTAAGTTTTTTAATTATTAGCTTTTTTTTAATTGTTTGTGGCTGAATTACAGTTAAGCGGCTAATTTTATATTAGAATTTTATATTACAAGAGGACTTATTTTGAGGGAAAAAGACCCGAAGTTATATATTTTTAATGTTTGTAAGGTGTGATTAATAGTCTGACAAATCTTTGCACAATCTCTTGTTTTTTCTAAGTTTCCATGAATGCTCAGAAATAATGTCCACTAAATGAAGACAGATATGACGCGTTTGCCTTGATATTTGTACCTCGTCAAATTATGATGCCTTATTGAGCATATGGATGAATTTTACCAAAATCCCTAACCTGCATTAGAGTTCACTAAAAATAGTACAGTTGTCAGGAGCTCATCAACGTAACACCGGACACCTGCAGCTAATGAGCTCCTCACTACTATTGGCCACTCAACCACAGCCCGGCATATAAAAGGCAGCCACACTCACCTCTTGACACTCAGTCATTGATGTTCATCAATCCAAGAGCTCCTGATCGTTGTAAGAATCAGTCAAGCCAAAGATCCAGCTTTCGCCTACCTAGTTTCCTCCGGACGCGTAGCCTAACCTCCATCTCTCCTAACCTCTGGCTACCTGGATTGCCAGCGGTCTTTACTGCACCCAACTCTCCTTCCACCGCCTCTGTGAAGAACTTTTTTCTTCCCCGGTTAACTCTGCATTGCATGCTAAAACCCCCAAAGCCGCTCAGTTCCGCCAAGCGCACGACAACAGTACTCTTTATTTTACTGCCTTGTACTGTAAAAGGATGATCATTTTTAAAGGAGTCACTACTAATTAAACAAGTGACCCAGTTAACTCCATCTTACTTTATGAGACCCCTGATTCAAAGATTTTTTTTCTAAAGTTATTAATCTGTAAATACTAAGTCTATGAAAATAACATGATTTACTGATTTAAGACTGTGTAATATCTAACTAAAGGCCATGAAGATTTGTTTTCCTTCCCCCAAATATTTGACTGCTGCAAAATTTAGAAGGTTGGGAGCTATTTGGGCAAAATGAGATATACTATAATTGACCTTTTACCGAGTCCCGCCCCTCCTTAGTTACTGTTGCAATGTCAATCAAAAACGACCAGCTCAACAGATTATCATGACTGGTAGAGGTATTTCCGTGCGTGTCAGTGACCTTTTCCAGACCAAAGCCTTCACAACATCTTCCAAATCGAACCAGCCTTCAACTCCTTTCTCTCACCAGATTAGCTCTGCCGAGTGGCGTCCGTCCATTCACAGCCAGCCTCCCTCGCAGCTGGCGAGCACTCCCAGCTGCCAGCACCTCTAAAGCTCGCCCCCACCAGTCGGCAATCCCAATCCGGCTCATGATTATTCGCAGGTGGACCGCACCACCTCTTGGAACGCTCCTCAGCACCGAGCTCCCCCTGACATATAGTTAGTAGTTAGTAGATGTGGGAGCACCGCTTTATCATCTTGTTTGGAATTAATGTTTGGCGGACCTGCGCACATAGTAACGGTTGTGTGATTGGTCAATGGCCGTATTGGAGGCGGGGCCAGAGAAAGGTCAGTTCATTTCCTTCTGAATTAGAACTGCATATACAGTGGGGCAAAAAAGTATTTAGTCAGCCACCAATTGTGTAAGTTCTCCCACTTAAAAAGATCAGAGAGGCCTGTAATTTTCATCATAGGTATACCTCAACTATGAGAGACAAAAGGAGGGAAAAAAATCCAGAAAATCACATTGTCTGATTTTTAAAGAATTTATTTGCAAATTATGGTGGAAAATAAGTATTTGGTCAATAACAAAAGTTAATCTCAATACTTTGTTATATAGCCTTTGTTGGCAATGACAGAGGTCAAACGTTTTCTGTAAGTCTTCACAAGGTTTTCACACACTGTTGCTGGTATTTTGGCCCATTCCTCCATGCAGATCTCCTCTAGAGCAGTGATGTTTTGGGGCTGACGCTGGGCAACACAGACTTTCAACTCCCTCCAGAGATTTTCTATGGGGTTGAGATCTGGAGACTGGCTAGGCCACTCCAGGACCTTGAAATGCTTCTTACGAAGCCACTCCTTCGTTGCCCGGGCGGTGTGTTTGGGATCATTGTCATGCTGAAAGACCCAGCCACGTCTCATTTTCAATGCCCTTGCTGATGGAAGGAGGTTTTCACTCAAAATCTCACGATACATGGCCCCATTCATTCTTTCCTTTACACGGATCAGTCGTCCTGGTCCCCTTGCAGAAAAACAGCCCCAAAGCATGATGTTTCCACCCCCATGCTTTACAGTAGGTATGGTGTTCTTTGGATCCAACTCAGCATTCTTTCCCCTCCAAACACGACAAGTTGAGTTTCTACCAAAAAGTTCTATTTTGGTTTCATCTGACCATATGATGTTCTCCCAATCCTCTTCTGGATCATCCAAATGCTCTCTAGCAAACCGCAGACGGGCCTGGACGTGTCCTGGCTTCAGCAGGGGGACACGTCTGGCACTGCAGGATTTGAGTCCCTGGCGGCGTAGTGTGTTACTGATGGTAGCCTTTGTTACTTTGGTCCCAGCTCTCTGCAGGTCATTCACTAGGTCCCTCCGTGTGGTTCTGGGATTTTTGCTCACCGTTCTTGTGATCATTTTGACCCCACGGGGTGAGATCTTGCGTGGAGCCCCAGATCGAGGGAGATTATCAGTGGTCTTGTATGTCTTCCATTTTCTAATAATTGCTCCCACAGTTGATTTCTTCACACCAAGCTGCTTACCTATTGCAGATTCAGTCTTCCCAGCCTGGTGAAGGTCTACAATTTTGTTTCTGGTGTCCTTTGACAGCTCTTTGGTCTTGGCCATAGTGGAGTTTGGAGCGTGACTGTTTGAGGTTGTGGACAGGTGTCTTTTATACTGATAACGAGTTCACACAGGTGCCATTAATACAGGTAACGAGTGGAGGACCGAGGAGCCTCTTAAAGAAGTTACAGGTCTGTGAAAGCCAGAAATCTTACTTGTTTGTAGGTGACCAAATACTTATTTTCCACCATAATTTGCAAATAAATTCTTTAAAAATCAGACAATGTGATTTTCTGGATTTTTTTTCCTAATTTTGTCTCTCATAGTTGAGGTATACCTATGATGAAAATTACAGGCCTCTCTGATCTTTTTAAGTGGGAGAACTTACACAATTGGTGGCTGACTAAATACTTTTTTGCCCCACTGTATGTGGCTGTCCAAGAATCTTGATGATGTCAAATATAGATTTCCAGTGACTAGAAACCTGGTGTGATTTTAAAGAGAATGAGTTTAAATGTTTTATTATGAACACAGTCAATTTCAAGTCTGAAATGAAAAAAGAAACTATGCTACCAATGGCCAATAATTAGGGCAGCCCTAGATGAAAATGGCAGGTTTGCACAACATGGAATCATCCCTGAAAATTGAATCTTTAGTCATCAGTTTGAATTATCCAATGAACACAATAAACAACTTTAACTTATTTTTACTTTGTTCAATTACCTTTTCATTCCTAGGCGAGGCAAACTTTAACTACTTTTTCTTGTCACACATGAGCATGTGACACAGCATATTGCGGAGAAAAAAATACTTTTCAGCATCTAAGAACAAGGTTGATAAGGGTACAAAGCCTGAACATTGTAATAAATACGAGGTGTAATATTCAAGAACACAGAGGATAAAATTATCTGTGCAGCTGCAGAGCCAAACAATAATTCTCATCCTAATTGTAACAAGCAGAAGCTTTTCACATTTTAATGGTGAAAAGGTCAAGCTTTACCACATGAAGTCCAAATGATGGATAATGATGATTATTGCAATATGAAAGATGAGTAATTTCAGGATTTTTACTAAAATAACCAGACACACACTAATACACTATAGCACATACTTATTATTAGATTTCAAGAAAAAGATGTTCTTTCCAAACCAAAACTGCAGCATTTCAAGTGTAGGAACACACGTTTGTACCATAGTTGACCTTCACATCAATCATTTCACTCCTTCAAGAAAAGTGTAGACAATAGTCCTTGAGTTTACAACATTTATTTATTCCTCCTATAAAGACATTGGCTTTAAGATGTTACCTATACAATGAGACCTCTCCAAACAAGCACTTACAGTTCATGTATGCCAGTAGATAAAAGCCAAGTGGATGGCTTCAAGTAGAAGTGGTCCCACCTAAACGTAAAACCCAAGTTCCACCATCAACACACAGGTCGATAACAGCCGGTCGAAGGATGTTTCTTTAAAATCACAAATACATATAGCTACTTGAAATGCGGTGTCACTTTCTAGGCCTCATGCCACACTGCAGAAGATGCTACAGCCAAGTGAATTCTATCCATAAGTCATGGTGACACCTTTAGCTCACACTTTGAGCGCAGTCACTTTTAGTCTAACTTTTTTTTCTAAGTGTTGCATCCTCATCATGCTCTAAAAGACCTCAGCTGTTTGATACAAGAATCCACCATGTATACCATCAGCATCACTCATACCACATTGACCTTGTTCAAAACCATTATGGAAATATACAGATAAGTATATACTTAACACTGACAACCTTACTAAGACCCTGCAAAGACCATCCACACTGTTGTGGCTATTTTTAAGGCCATAGTTGTTTTTTCATTCAGTGCGAAGCAACCTTAAAGAAGCAATTTCACACAAATTTCATGACATTGTGGTTATTTCTTAAGTATTAACCTGTAATATGAAACATTTTATATCTAAAAAACATTAGGAAACACTGATTAACAGACTTTTCAATCTATCTGCATCAAGATTTGGCTGGTTTCGTCAGGCTTTCAAGCTGCAGCTCATTAATATTCATTATTTGAATTTGCTGGACTCAGATTGGTTAACAAACTAGCCTATGTGAGCATGACATACTGTTTCCTGCCCTGCTGCGCATGACAAAAGAACACGTAGTCTCTTCCGGTTTGCTACGTCTTATGCTAACAGCTTTTAGCCAGCAACATGCTAGGCATCGTTTCAACTGCGGGAGCTGATGAATACTAACGAGCAAAGGAGCTGTGACGAAACAAATACAGGCTGTTCAAACTCGGCTGTCATCGCCACCTGCGTAGTGTGAGAGATAAAAACTGAAAGAGAAGTTGTTGACCTGTTTTCACACCCATTATGAAGGTAAGAACACCTGTGGAGCTAAAATATTCAACAGAAACCTCAGAAAACCCGTTTTTAATGGAATGGCCTCTTTGGTACATTGAAATGTGAGACCATTGCTAGCAGCAGCTGTACATACAGCATAGCAATGGGCATCTCATATTCTTGTAGAAGATGTAAAATAGTTTATGATGAGGTGACCAGAGCTGGTAAAATAACAAAAACATGTGTGGAAGACTGCAAATATTTTTTCATAAGAAACCAGTGAATGACAACAAGTAAAAAAAAAGTATTTTATTGACTCCATAGCCCTACTTGTAATATTCCAGACATCCAAGATCAGTGAAGACTTTTGAGCCCAAAAATTGTTGCTTAAATATCTTCCTCCATTTTGCTGTAAGATCATGTTAGTCAGCAGCAGCCAACTTTCAAATGGACTATAAATTTCTTTCAGAATGTGGTCTGAGTGATCAGAACAGAGTCTAGCCTTAATTAGATTTGAAAGCCTTAATGCCTGTGTTTAGTTCTTTTACTGCTAGATCATCTAGAAAAGTCCACTAGCAGATAGTTACTGGAATTACATGAGATGGTCTTAGCGCCGGCTTTTTAGCATATAGCCTATAGATAGCTGAATAATTACTTGGCATGCCTTAGATTTATATCATACTCATAAGATCGTTAAAACTACCTTTTATGTTAAATCCAAAGGATTCACTTTAGCAAGGTTGTTTTTGCACAAAGCTTTTTTTTTTTTTACATTATTATTATTTTTTTTTTTTATATTATTTTGTGTCTGGAAGGTTTTCACAAAACATTAAATCTTAAGAAATAGAGAGCTACCATCAAATTTTTATTGTACAGAGTGGCCGTGTGTAACACGTAAATGTGTGTAATCACAAGGTACATTGATTTGCTATGTTTAATGTGCCATTTTCATTTTCTCAGTTGTGAGAAATAATTGGAATTTCTGTTCAGCTGCTATGCTAATAGCTTGCCTGGAGGTTAAAATAAAAAACATGGAGAGGAGAAAAGCAAAAAAAAAAAAAAAAAGCAAAAAACAAAAATGATGGAGGCCGTAATTAACTGTGAGATGTGTTATGAGGTTTTTGTCAGAGTCCATGGGTATGAGCACATGTTCTCAACACACCTGCACATTGTCTATAAATAGTTATTGTTTCCAGAATGTTTCTACTGACTAACAAACACTGTTTTGATTCAAGAGATACCTGCAGAAAAGTGAAACAGTTCTCCTGCATTCAGTTGTTTGAGGGTTTATGGGTGATGTAATTCTCCTGAGGCTACAAGCTTGTCAGGTACCATTTTACCTTCTAAAATTAATATTCAGGGCAGTTTTAATAGATTCTTGACCTCTTGATTTGTTATTTTTGGTTACTGGATATATACATATCTTAAAAGAGGCCATTTTACACAAATTTTGTGACTCTGTGGTTATTTCTTAAGTATTAACCTGTAATATGAACCATCCATTCATCCTTTTAGGGGTTGCAGGGTGTTGGTGTCTGTCTCCGAAGCTCAATGGGCGATAGGCGGGGTTACGCCTGGACAGGTCGCCAGTCCATGACAGGGCCACACAAAGACAAACAACCATTCACACATGCATTCACATCTTGGGACAATTTAGAGTTACCAACTAACTTAATTCAGGATTTTTGGACTGTGGTAGGAAACCAGAATCCCTTGTGCACAGGGAGAACATGCAAACTCCATGCAGAAAAGCCACAGCCCAGATTTCAACTCAAGGCAACAGTGCTACCAACCGCTGTTAAACTCTATAACCAAAACTGCTCCAAAAGAACGTAACAATGTTCAGATCTCTGCTGCAATTTTCACTATTTGAACTGTTTTCATTCTTGTCTATGTGTGAATACAGTGATTCTATTGTCTGTCAGTTTGCTGCCATTACAACTGAATTTCCCCCATTGTGGGACAATAAAGGTTTCTTCTTCTTCCGCAAAACGTTAGATGACTTCCATAAAAAGTGTAAATGACACAGCTCTAAAAAACACTATTTTTATTCAAATCTGGTGCATAAATGTGTCTTTAACCCTATAACCTCTATAAAGTTTCACATTTTCTCATCATACACAGTTTCCCTTTGTAAAATATTATGACTCAACTCATAAAGGATGATCATTAGATCCATGAGTTCCCTTTGGCTTAACTCATTTTTTCTGGCCTTCGTTTAGGTTTAGTCTCCGTCAGCTCTTTGCCTTCCAATCTTGCTTTTTCTTTCTCTCAGAGAGGAGTTGTCAAATAAGTATCACACCTCTCTGTGAAGAGACATGGAGTGAATGAGTGGGTTGGTGAGAGAGGCAGCTAAATAAAGATGCAGCACACTGAGGCGTCCATTTATGTAAAAAACAGATTTCTCATCCATCTCTCTTATGCTTAAAAACAGAGTGTTGCTAGTTTTGCCTACTGAGATGACGGATGTTCCCTATGTTCTAAAACAAAGTTTCTTGAATGAAAGAGCGATTGTCATGCGGAAATGGCGTGTACTGATCCATTAGTACTAGTAATATGGGATTAAATATGCTGTTTGTCAGAAATGTTTTCATTATGTAATTTCCACATTTTTTACGAGCTCTCGCCGGTTTTTGCAGGAGCTCAGATTTCCATTCACATTTAGGACTTGGGTTTATTTCTCTATTTTTTTAGACCTTAAGATGCCATCATATTGACTGTGTCGTAAGAAACTTCAAAACACATTTGTCACAAACAGGCTTGTTCTGTTGTTTCATTGAGTTTAATGAATATTTTGCAAAGTCTTGGTCTTCAAAAGTACGGAGGAAACAGGCACACGGCTCAGTCTGACAGAACTCATTCGACAATGTTGTGACGGGGACATGATTCAGACAATTTCTGCTAATGATAGTACTGAACTGAGAACGTTTGAATTTACAATCAATAATGTGTATAGATAATTACCCCCAACAACATAAAAACACAACTCTAACTACACAACAAATTATAAATAATCCATTTTAATGGTAAAAGCTTGTAGTAACTTAAATATAAAAAATAGTTATTTAAAGAGACCCTTCCATTAAAAATGTTTTTTCTGAGGTTTCTGTTGAATATTTTAGCTCCACAGGTGTTCTTACCTTCATAGTGGGTGTGAAAACAGGTCAACAACTTCTCTTTCAGTTTTAATCTCTCAAACTACGCAGGTGGCGATAAAACCCGAGTTCTCCCGAGTCTGAATGGCCTGTATCTGTTTGTCACAACTCCTTTGTTCGTTAGTATTCATCAGCTCCCGCAGTTGAAACCACACCTAGCATGCTGCTGGCTAAAAGCTGTTAGCATAAGACATAACAAACCGGAAGAGACTATGTCTGCTGTTGCCATGCGCAGCAGGGCAGGAAATAGTATACCTTGCTCTCATAGGCTAGTTTCTTAGCCAATCTGAGTCCAGCAAATTTGCATAATGAATATTAAAGCAGAACTAAGTAAGTTTTTTCACCTCAATAAATGTTTTCTAGAGTCCCTGTGGGGGTAAACAAGGACTTGGCGGGGTGATTCGTGGGTCCCTCTCCTCCCTCCGGGGTCTGTGTCCTGAAAGCAGCACTTGCAACTTTCAGTGGATCGGACCCGACTAATCTCGCGAGAACAAACCTGCTTTACGGCACTCACACTCACGTACATAAATACAAGCATGAAGCCCTTGCCGTTGTTAGCAACGCCACCCTTAGGAGCGCAAAGATGACAATAATACTCACCTGTCGAGACATTTTCTTGGTTTTGTTTTTCTTTCTTCTTGCAAAAGCGTTCTCTGCGCGTTGTTGTTGGGGGGACGGCGGCAGGGTGGAGGGGGGGGGGGGGGGGGG
>SSNP01000006.1:8504908-8592159 GCA_006937955.1 Pachypanchax playfairii
GCGGCGGCGGCGGGGGAACGTTACGACAGTGAGCTTTCACAGGGGACCAGTAGGGGGAGAGCGAGAGCAAAACTTACTTAGTTCTGCTTTAATGAGTTGCTGCCCGAAACCTGACGAAACCAGCCAAATCTTGACGCTGATAGATTGAAAGGTCTGTTAATCAGTGTTTCCTAATGTTTTTCATCATCATCTTAATTTATAAAGCACGTTTAAAATGGCGACAACGCAAAACCAAAGTGCTGTACACGACAGTGAACCACCAAATGACTAAAAACAAGCAGCACAGAACAGATAAAACAGAGCTGTAAAAACAAAACACACGTAATAAACACATGGGTTAGATCGCCTCAGCAGAGAAGGCCAGGGAATAAAAATGAGTCTTTAAACGTGTTTTAAAAGTGGAGAGGGAAGGAGCAAGTCGGACCATCAGGGGGAGTTGGTTCCAACGCTTGGGAGCGCAGACTGAGAAAGCTCGTTCGCCACGGGCCTTGTAGCGGCCAGAAGGAACAAGCAAGAGGTGCTGTTCAGAGGACCTCAGGGAACGCGCTGGAACATAAGGGCATAACAACTGTGTCAAATCAGAGGGTGTCATTTCGTTCAGTGATTTATATACTAATAGAAGAATATTAAACTTAATGCAGAAGCGGACTGGAAGCCAGTGCAATTTGGCCAACACTAATACTAATACTAAGTTTTAGATATAAAATATTTCATATTACAGGTGAATACTTAAGAAATAACCACAAAGTCCTGAAATTTGTGTGAAATGGTCTCTTTAAAATATTGGCATGTCTGAAATATGAATCACTTAAAAGGGAATGAACTTTGAACTGGAGGGGTATGAAGGTAAGAGAGTGGAGAAGTATTAGTATTCTTAGTAGTATTATAGGTGGATAAAAACTTACATTACAGGATTATAGAAAACATGACATCAGGGATTGACAGTCTTATTCCATCCATCCATCCATCCATCCATCCATCCATCCATCCATACATCCATACATACATTTTCTGAACCTGCTTCTTCCTCTTCAGGCTCGCAGGGAGCTGGTGTCGATCTCCAGTGGTATTTTGGTTGAGAGGCGGGGGACACCCTGGACAGGTCGCCAGTCCATCACAGGGCCAGTCTTATTTCAATGTAAAACAATTTCAAAATGTAATGTTAAACTATTAATAAAAAACAGTGATGGTAACATTCAAATAGTTAATGAAAGAATACATTGTAGTAAAATCAACCAAATTGCCAATCTAAATAAAAAAAAAATGAAAATAAAAAAGACAGTGATGGCAGTGATAATTTCCCAATGGGAAATAACTGTTTTGTGGTTTTGGCGTACAGTGATAGGACTGTCCTTAGGGGAGAGAAGGGGTGAGATCCTGGGTGAGAAGGTGCCTGCTGATGCTGCCAGACCTTTTCCTCACTCTGAAGGACTAAAGGTCCTGGATGGAGGTCAGATTAGCACCAGTGATCCTCTGTGTAGTCTGTTCCAAACCAGACTGTGATGGACTGGCAGAGGACAGACTCAACAATGTTTGAGGAAAAGTTCACCAGCAGCTCATGTGGCAGGTTAAACTCCTTGAGCTGCTGCAGGAAGTTCAGCCTTCTTAGTGACCATGTCTACGGTGGCTTTCCATTTTAGGTTCTGGGTGATAATGGTCCCCAGAAGCCTGAATGTGTCCACTATTTAAATCCTAACCAAAATGGTAATGTGTAAATGTAAAACTCCTTTTTTTTTTAGTGTGTAAAAGGTAGAGGGAATCATCATTTAGCTTTTTTTTATGTTTGACCCCTTTTCACCCCAATCCTTTTTACATACATTATCTTTTATTCAACTCCATTCCAGCCTCAAAGCTTTAAGATATATTTTGAACATTTTTTTCCAATAGTTTCCTGCAGTTTATTAATTTCTTTTTTTGGCAATAAATTCCACAGTATTTTGTTTACAGTTAATGTTGAAACTGCTGTAGCTGGAAGGTTTGAACAGGATGTAAACAACCTCTGCATGAAAAAGGCCAACTCCCTGCTTCTTCAGTTCTTCGCTCCTTGGGGGCAAATCTATTCCAGATATGGATGCAGACTCGGTGAAAGCAGACGGCTGGGTTTATACAGCATTCAAATGGACATGTCTACAGGTATGTCCACTTACTAATGAGTTTTAGGCATGCACATGGACATACAGATAACAAAACTTACCACACACAGAAATTCACTGCTTCACAGATGTGAAAATCATGGGTAAAACCTTCAGTATAACTTAGGCTTTACTGAGATTTGTGCAAAGCGGGACACCTCCTTCACGTCATTAAGATAAGAAAGCCCTGGCCATCTGGTGGCCTAGTGCTTAGGATGCATGACATACTGTATATCTGCAATGTCCCAGCTGGATTTTAGCCTCAGACCTTAATTGCATGAAATACCACTCTCTCCAGTTATTTTCTGCGTCTAAATTCACCATCATTTCTGTTGAAGAGGCAAGCAGTTCTATTTCTACATTAACATTCTTTCCTGCTCTATGAAATCCACCAGTGATACATTCAAAGTGTGTTTGTAACCCAAAAAACATCAACAAAATGTTCAGATTCATAGCTGGAGGCACAAGTTAGCAAGGGGATGGGGGTGGTAACATATGCCAACATACATTTTTATTTTTAAAATTATTTAGAACATGGTCAAAGTCAAAAGCAAATAGTTGTTTCCTTCTATCTCTTATCTCTACTCCCTTCATGATGGGTGGGTCAGTTCTTAAGGGTAAATCTATCTGGCTGTTTGAATGAACATGTGGTACATAGGCTGGACAGTGAC
Source organism: Pachypanchax playfairii (assembly GCA_006937955.1). NCBI lineage: Eukaryota > Metazoa > Chordata > Actinopteri > Cyprinodontiformes > Aplocheilidae > Pachypanchax > Pachypanchax playfairii. The sequence continues at coordinate 8,507,712 of SSNP01000006.1, forward strand.
ACGTTTGACTAGTACTGTTACTTCGCAGTAAGAAGGTCCTGTCTGAGACCTTTCTGCACAAAGTTTGGATATTCTCCCTGCACACATGTGGGTTTTCTTTTGGTGCTCCAGTTTTCTTCCAAAGACCAAAAACATGGATGTTAAGTTGTGGATTCTAAATTGGCCCAAGGTGAAAATTGTTTTTCATCTCCTTTTGGCCCTGCAATGGAGTAGTGACCTGTCCAATGTGTAACTCCACCCCTCACCCAACATAAATGGTTTCCTGAATTGGTGATTATTTTGTATTTTTAACCACTAAACCTTGTGACATTGAACTAAGGGCCAAGGTCCGGGTGTTATTTTAACCTTGTCTCAGAAATAAATCCTCTTTTTCATGGTGTAAACAAAGACTATCAAGGATACGCCAAAGCATAAGCATAATGCTAGAGGAAGATAAAAGTTATAATGTGATCAAATGAGATGCTACATTCATTTATCGTAACAATTACCCCTTGGCTGCCCACTCACACAGCCCCAACGGACTCTGTCGATGTCTCTGTCACCAGTCGTATGCCCCCTAAACATGTGTGCCTGCTCTCACACATAAACCCACAACTACACGCTCACACATTATGGATGGCAGGGAAAATGCAGACAGAGTCATCCTGTCTGCCATCGCCACAGGGCTTCTGGAAGAGTGGACATCAGTTACAGCCAACCAGACCAAGCCAAAACACTGCTTCAGTCCACCAGCCCGCCCCTTCATCCGGCCACCGTAAACTTTCGACACCCCCCTCTCTCTCTCCCCTGCCAGGCTCTGTCATGATCCCTTTGGTCATTGCTCTACGATGACCAGCCATGTGTTACAAATGGGATAAACTGCAGTGGTTGAGTGGTGTGAATGTAGGTGGGTGTGAGAGGATAGTCTCTGCAGCCCTCAGCAGTGGCTATGAGATGAGAGGGGAGGGAGAGGAAAATGGGGACATACGGCATACGAGATGTAGACATGTGTTGAAACTGAGTGTGTGATGCATTCATCAACATGTGGCAGAAGACTAGGCAGATTATAGAAGTATGAACATTTTGAAAACAAATCATTTTAACTCTCCCTGCTCAGAAAGGAGGGGGGGTCTTTGATATGCTCATCAGATTCCATGGGTTTTATCAGCTGTGTTTGTTTATCCGTGAGGTTTCATTCATTCCCGTGGTCCCTGCACACTTGGCAGGTGTAAGAGAGGGAGGGAGGGGTTGGTAAAAATGACTTCTGCTGGTGAATAAAGCTGCGCAGTACTGCCAGTCCCTGGCTTGAAAGCACATGGCAGATCGGCAGGCGCGCTGGGCCACCATATTGACCTGGCACTGACTGACACATGTTGAGAAAGGGCGGTGTGAGGAAGAGGGGAGGAGAGGTCACCAATCCCCTCTTCCGTGTCATGAAATGCTCCTCATTGTCCCCCTCCAATCCCTGGCCCACTACCTCTATCGGATGAACAGGAAACATCTGCTGCTGTGCCCCCTTACCCAACCTGATTGAATGACTTCCATTTGCCACACACAGTACAGCTTGTGCAAACCTAAAGACAACACTGAACAAACAATACTAATCTGAACACTGCTGCCCCCCGTTACCCAGCCTCGAGGGAAAACCATTTAAGGGATTGATGTGCAAATAACTACCATCACGTCTGACATTAAAGATCACAAGGATCATGAACTAACAGTGGCAAATGGAATTGACTGGGACCGGGACATGTTTGATGAGTTCTTGATCCGAATCCATTATTTTGTCTTGATCGACTATCACTTCACACTTTCCATGATTCACGCCATCAAATGATTGGACCAGAATCGAGGACCATATGTTGGACTGTGGAAGACTGGGCAGATTGATTTGCTTTGCAGTGATGACAAGTTGCTTGTCTTTAGAAAAGAAATAAAATCTGTAAATGCAGAGCTCTAATGAAGCCATTCATCATGCTGTGGCCAATAGTCTTCATGAGTTGAGGATCACATAGCCAATGTGTGCTGATTTGCTGAAATGTGTGATTACGGACAAGTTTATGTCTCGTTGAGCATTTGCATAAGTGGCATATGCATCAATATTTACATTACCTGTTTCATGAGTGCTGTTATCTTCCAGTGTGTTGTTAGGTTAGAGTTCAATATCCCATTAAGCTACAGTTTTACTCAATGGACACCAAGAGGTTTAGATTAGAGGTTTAGATGGGCGCTAATGTTGTACGAGTAAAAACTTTAGTAAAACCTGTCTTTTAAAAACAGTCTTTTTTTTTCTTTTTGCTTTGGTATATTACACGATGTAGGAGTGTTCCTATTGATATGGCTAAATCCCTGGGTTTTACTGTACATCCTCTGAATCTGGTTCTTGGCATATCATGTTTTTTTTTTTTAAAAGTGTGTGTGTGTGTGTATTAAAAATCCTGCATGATAGATCAGTTATTTAATTGTTGAAAAGAAGTTATCAAAACTTGTTTCAATACTTCTTATATAGTAAAAACATGTATAAAGTGCAATCAAAGAAGGTATTTGATATGCATGCTGTACTACATGTGACACTAGACTGACAAGCAATGAATTTTCCTTAAGCTACATCTTTAAGATTCTTGGTTTTTCTCTGGCTACAATCTTCGAGACTTGTTATCTTTTGTACATTTGAAATGAAATGAAATGAAATGAAATGAAATGAAAAATGAAATGAAAAATGAAATGAAATGAAAAATACTTTATTTATCCCAGAAGGGAAATTCAACGTTGTAGTAGTTTTTTTATTTGCTGATGTGCTCTAAGTGTCTGATTAGTTATCAATCAGAATCAGATTTATTTGGCTAAGTCAGTTATTCACACAAGGATTTTGGCTTCAGTTCACACTTGTGCACATTTCTTGTATTTATAGACATGTTTAGGATAAATAGACATTATTAGACATAGAACACAGACATGAGCAACAATTAGCATCATAGCCCACCATTAAATGTCTGATTGGTCACTCGAAGCCTGTTAATACATCTAAAATATAAATATTTCCATAAAAATAATAACATATTTCTTCATTAAGGTGTTAACCATGTTTGTGCAATATAGTGAAAGTCTAGGGGAAACTGTTTCTGTGATAGGAAACAAATGACTCTGGAAGAAGGCGGTCACAGAACACTTAGTTGATCTCATCAAAAAATCGTTATAAATTGCAGTGACAGTACTATTTCTCAGAGTAGGATTCACACAAATGGCTATAGTTCAGTTGGGTGAATGTATGAAATGAAGGGAAACCAGTAAAGATGCCATACTGGTTCATGACTTGCTAATACTATGGAGGACGGGACAAGATAGGAAGAAAATTTACATTTGGAGGATAAATTATTCCAATAGCCCTCTATGTCCCACCAAATATATTTTTGACAACTGCTTGACTGACCAGTTCAATGGCTCGTGTTGAGCCCCAACATTTTGATTGGACCACAGCACAGATGACGCCCTTAGGTAACCATCTTCATCGCATGACGTTTTATTGAGAATGCTGAGTATTGCACAGAACTCACAAGCTTCAGCCATACAATAACAGAACACAGACCCTTCTCCATTTTTCCCTCCTGAAATGTAAAAACTAGGCAGAGAAAATGAAAACATTGACTGCAGTTTGCATTTTAACTCAGTTCCCATTTAGCCGTGAAATAGTGAGCCAAATCAGCCTTTTTTTCTAATTGGTAAATGACAAATTAGACTTTGCCAATACTTAATTGAAATGCTGAGGCTAAATGCACCCACGCTGTTGCAGTCGTGCTGTTGTGAGAGTAATTACCAAACTAGTTCAGAGATGTACAGAAGGGGGGTAAGAATTATCATTTGTCTTCATTGCCGGAGTTGTAGGGATATTGCTGTTGGGGTCAAATTAATTCCTCCTGGCTATCCATGTGGTTAAAAACAGAACATTTACACATAAATACAAATTAAAAAATCTAGTGTTACTTTTTTTGCAGCTAATGCTCAAACTATTAATCTTTTTATCAATTATGTAACAAGGACACTCGTGGTTTTCCTGCTGGATTTACAGAGATTGATAATTGTTTTAAAAAGGAGCTGACACTCATTGCATTATTATTATTTTTGAAGGGTGTGGGGTAGAAATATGTCATATTTAGTCAACCAGTTTTTCAACCTCCACTCATCTTGCTGATAATACCAGGAAAACCTAAATCTCTGCATTTTTTTCAGAAATTTAGAGAACTGTCAGAAAAACCCACCAAAACCAACATGCCATCAAGATCTGATTACAAATACACTTACAAAAAGTGAGCTATCGTAAAAAAAATCTTCCTTTTTTACTTTTAAGTTTAAAAAATCAGCTCATAATAAATCCCATCTGGTCATCACTAGGTTTTATAGTTATGTCTAACCTTAAGACTCAACAAATTCCATCGTAGCCATTATTAAACAAAATCTTTGCACTTTCATATGATTTAAAGGCAGGGTATAAGATTGTGTGAGCGCTCCTCAAGAGGGCGTTATTGCAAAAGAAAAAGTCCCACCCGTTGCTTCATGCTCTCCCCCTAAGCCACACCTCAATAACACAGGCACGCACAGCCAGCATGGTCTTGTTGGGTCTCCGCCACAGTCGCGTTCTCCAGCTTCACTTGGGTAACACAAAATACAACCTGATCTTACCTGTCCAGAAGAAAATCCACAACCAACGTATCGGTTAGCAAGCCCTTAGCTTCATTGAGTTGATGCCACCGTGTAAATGCAGCAGCTCCGATGCAGATTTGGCTTTTGGCACGCTCTTCGTTGGCTTTCTTCTTTCTCGTTGCTATTTCCACAGCAGCTTTGCGTTTTCAATTCATTTTTGGAAGATTATCTGCACTAACGTCGAACTTGATGCTTCACCAAACAAACACGTCGGCTAATGCAGCTTGCGCAATTTATTTATCTGCTGGCGCGACAAAGTAGCGCAAGCTCACTTCCTGTTTATAGACCAGAACGAGCATTGCGTGTACACGAAGGGGACGTGCAGAGGGGGAGGTGCCGGAACACGAAAGCTTTGCTTACAAGCCAATTATCCTGGACGGACCATGGAAGTTGAATGGATGAGGTTTTCCCATGGGTTCTCGCTGTAGAAAGAATGATCATTACTCTGTCTAGTTTAAGAACTCCTAAAATGTAAGTTGCCACTGGTATATGAAGAGCATTTTTTTTGCAGTTTTAAAAAAGTGTTTTAAAATGAAATCGTATACCCTGCCTTTAAGAGGAAAAGTATCAATTAGATGCAGCATAATCAAATGTATTGATTAATTTGTCATTAAGTTGTCATTAGTGTAGGATGCCTCCACATAAGCTGGAGTATTGACAGTTTGCGTGTCTGGAGCGTACAGGTGTGTGTTAACACAATGTCAAAGAGGAATGACATCAGCAATGATCTCAGAGGTTGTTGCTATTCCTCAGTCTGGCAAAGGTAAAAAATAAATCCAAACAATTTGACATCCCTAATTCCAAAGTGAGAAACATTATTCACAAGTGGAACACAATAAAGACAACTTCCAGTCTGAACAGAAGTTAATTCACTAAACAGTCCAATGCTCAAAGAGCAACTCGAGAAGACATAGGTTTGCAAAGTTGCATTAGTATAAACAAAAAAAAAAAAACAACTGGAACAGTGTCATTTGGAGACATAAGACCAAAGCAGAGATGTTTACCCATAATGCACAGCTCCGTGTTTGGCAAAAAACAATTGGCACAAACACCTCATAGTAACTGTCATCACAGTGATAGAGAGCTGATTAATTGGACACCACACAGTAACTGAGTCAACCAAAAGCTCCTTTGTACACCAACGTGTTCTAGAGTCAAATGAAAGGCCATCAATCTGATGGCTAAAGCAGATGTGTTTGGTCATACAGCCGTGTTGCATTACCCAGTCTTACTAAGTCAATCCACAACAAAATGGCTGAAAAACAAAATAATCAGGGTGTTGCAATGGTCTGTCAAAGTCCAGACCTCAACCTGATTGAAATGCTGTGGAAAGACCTCAAGAGAGCTTTGCAGAAATAAATACCCACAAACTTCAATGAACTGAAGCAACTTCGTAAAAAAGAGAGGGACTTTTTTATTTTTTACCATGACTGTATGCCCAGTGATATTCAACTAAACCCCAAACCCCTCACCCACACACAGACAATTATTTCTTATAGACTGTCAAGGTCTGTGACATTGTTCCAAAGTTCTAAATGAAATTGAAAGAGTCTCCTGCTCCCTCAGATTATAGATGGTCCAAACATTAAAAAATGCATTTGTCTTTTATTTCCCTTTGTGCTTCCAAGAACATGTAATAAATCTCAAAATGATAAAACTTGCCGTACTAATCTCAGTCCATTTCCATCTTCGGCTTGAGAAGTAAAGGGACTTTGAGCCAGAGATAATGTTCCTTTCTATCTCCCCAGTTCATCTCTAACCTTTTGTGTTTCTCTTGGGTAGCTATTGTCTGGAATATGCACGGGCCATTTCGGTCCAAGGAAGAAAAAAAAGAAATAAAATACCGCGGCTGTGTTCAGCTCAATGCAGCACTTAGCTGAAAAAAATACTGCAGAATAGAAATAACTTTCCATATTAAGATAATTCTAGTTCTACTTATTTTTCACTTCTCATCTTGGTTCTCTAAGACCCAACCCTAGATTTTTTTTATTCATTCCAATCCTAAAATGCAGGAACGTAATAGTTAAAACAGAAACTCCTTCTTTTGTAAAGGTATTTTGATCAGGAAATCTCTCATTATGTGACCATAATTTAAAATGAAGACTTCTCCTTTAGGTGACATTTTAATTCTATATTCATCCAGCTCATTTGACAGTGTTTGAGGCTGCACAGAAACCAGTGTCTTACCTGCTGTAACTTTTAGATGAATTTGCTTATCTATCTTTCTCATTCTAAAATGGAACATTGTCCTGTTTTAATTGACATAGTCAAATGCCTTGATTCATACACAATCTTGTAAACTTAAATAAGTGGTGTACCTAATGACTACAGCACTGCAGAATCTAAGGGTTACAATGGTTAAAGCTAATACAGAAAAATCTATGAAGACAGGGTCAAAGTTGGTGCTTACTGACATATACTTACTATCTATAGATCAATTGTTACTCACTCTTTTCCACATAGCTTCATTAGTCCAGTTCAGTTGGCGCAGATGAAAGAAGTTCTACATCCCAATGTTGCTAATGGGAAGCGGTAGTTGAAGCCTCTACAAGGGCCAAAGATATTTGGTCTACTTTTTGATGTAACATCAGCGTGGTAGCATGCTTTAGCAAAGGTAGATGACCCATAACATCAAAAACCTCCTTCTCTTAACATTTGTTTGTGCATCAGAGCAATTTGTGATGCTTTTACCTTCTTTTATACAATCTGATTAGAGTGACTTTAAGCAATGCCTGACTGAAAGTACAGTACTAAGCTACTTACCACATTTTTATGATAAAGCACAGGCTTTGAGCAAGTGCAACAAAACACAATCTCAGAAAAATTTAGAAAGCACAATTAGTTCCCTAGCTCCAACTTTGCAGTATTTTTTTGTGCTAGAGGATGTAAAAGTTACTGTTTGGGGTGTTTATAGTTTTAGAGCACTGTAGGTTACTGTCCCAAAGAAGGAGGACAACGACAACAACAAAACAAAAACAACATAATGGGTATCACATTTGGTACCACCTTTGACAACAATTAAGAATTGTTGCTTGTTGGAGCGACATACAGCTTTTAATGTGAGTTTGTATATTAAACTTACAGCACCTATCTTGTGCATTCTAACCTTGCTTTATACTATAATATTTGGGCTTGACTTGTCATCATCACCTGGCTCTGCCAGATCTATGTGTAGCACCACGTGTCCACGCGGTGCTACACATATATCTGGGATTTCCCCATGTGAATACGTCTGATAGGGGAGGGACATCTGGTATAATAGTTTGAGCTGATTGGAGGACGTGCCAGCAAGTGTCTGCTTACCATGATTTGTCTTTAGCCAATCAAAGTAAATCAAGCGCTTGCAAATTCAGTAGGAAAAAAAGCACACACATCGTTACCACTAAGGAACGCTCAAAGTTCTGATCTTTGATCATTTTTCAATCAATAAATCGTCTCTAGTTCTCCTGAAACAGATTCAATAGCTGCTTTTATGCGTACATCCACAGGCAAAACCATGTTTGATTTTCTTTGCTTTGCCTCGGCACTTGTTGCCAATCATACCTGATCACCCGCCCCAAAGCACAATGCTAACACATGATTGGTCGGACATTTTTTGACCGAGGAATATGGTTTAGTTGGAGCGGTTCAAGATGGATTTTCGTGTGTTTGGAAAACTCCAAATCTCGCGAGAATCCATCTTGCATTGCAAAGTCGTCATGCATTTAGATAAAATACATTCTGGGTTTTTGTGTTTTTTGCAGTACTGGAGGATCTTGGTTTTTCTTCTGTGAGCCCATTATGGTTGAAAATGTGACAGATAGCTTCTACCTTTAACTTAGATCCATTGTAGTTTTTATGAGCTGTGAGGCAACCAATGAATTTTGGTACATTCATAGTTAATCTTAGTGGATGAGAATTATCTCTACATGAGAGTCAGTTGAAAAGAAGCAAAAGATGAAAAAGAAGAAACACAGTGGTAAGGAAAGAGATACATGAGCACTGCAATGAATCCTAAAACAAATGGTATAATTTTACTCACATTTGAACCTTTTCCTTTTTTTTTAACAACTCTTTCTGCCCTCAGGTGATGATTATCATTTATCTTCCAATGTGGCTATTTTTTTTACCCATCTACATATCTCTTTTTAGCTTTTCTCAGGGCAAATTTGAAAAATGAAGACAAATCAAAGTTCCTCCAGCCTGCATTCTGCCAAATAACCAACAGAGAGCAGCTAGTGCAGCTACAAATCTAACACATACATTTTTTTTTTTTAAGTAACAAACTAGTCTGACCATTGAAATCATAATTTAAAATCATGGGTTATCAACTCAAAACAAAAACAATTGTATGATTTTCAAGTTAGTATTAATCACAATACAGCTACTAGAGTGACAAGTGGCTAGACTTCTCAGAAATGTTTAACACTTTAACAAAAACATGCATTAAGACACAAAACAAGTGCAGCTGTTTGGATGTCATTTCAGACACTTTTTTTTCCAAATTCCAGAGATTGTTTTCACTCAAAGTGTGATTTTTTTTTTCTTTCTCTGTGTTACTGCCGATGTTTGTGTTGGAATGCCAAAAATCCTGGCTCACACTCGGGAAATGATCTGCTTTAAGTTATGAATCCACGTTGTTTCAATTTCCTCCCCTAAAATGTCCATACAGAAATAATTATTTGGACAAAAAGTTCTGCAGATGTATGAGGAAATAATCAGCTTTAAGCCGCGTAGAGATTTCCTTGGCTGCTCGTACATGGAAACGACTCTGGAGTGACTTGCCAGGTTTGCAGTATCAGCGAGGGGTGGGTAGTATGCAGAGGCCCCGATGACAAGGAGAAATAATTATGAACAGAAGCAATGTTCAATCCAAGAAGCCAATTTGTAATCGTCCCGTGGTTTCCCTGTTTGCTACTGCTGCTATTGTGTCTGTGCACCCCCCTCCCCAACATGAGTGACTCAATTTATATCTAGAAGCTTGATTTTTATGGTGCATGGTGTCTCATACCCATCATCCTTTTCAGTGATCTTCAGGCACTCAACTTAATCTGTACTAAGAGATGGTCTCCAAAAATTTACCTGAAACAAACAGTTTCCAATTGAATGTGTTCAAAAATCAATTAAATATGTCAAATATGTTTTACAAATAAACAGTGGCAAAAACCTTCTGCAATCCAGTCACATTACAATGAAAACGTTCCACACTGCTGCATTCTTGCACCAGAAATGGATGAATTAGGGTAGCATAACTTTCAGAGGATGGGTCTGTTGGACATTTGTTAAAATAGTATAAGTATATGCTGAGAAACTAAGTGAACCATTGACCTTTAGGAAAAGCTTCTGCTGACACTGATCAGCTTCGGGTCCTAACGTTTGCATTATTGACCAAACGGCCCCCCAGAATAGAATCTAAAATGTTCCTAGTCTTATGGTCAAAAACACTTTGATTGCTGGGCTTTTTTGTTTTGTAGACCCTTTTTCACTATCTTTTATCCTGGCAATGCATTGGAATGTGGTATGTATCAATTTTTAAAATTTGAAGAAGTGTTGATGAAATTTCTAAACTTATTGTTCAGTGAGTTAAACTTGAATTGCTCAGAGACTCAATTTAACCTTGACTTCAGTACCGGTCCACCTCTTCAGGCAGTTTTCACATCTCAAATACAACAAAACTTTAGTAAAAAGAGGTGATTGGCTTATCCAGCCAGTTAAAGATGGACTAATCACATCTTTTTACATTACTCAGGCTTTTTGTTGAGGTGCTGGGAAGTCCCTCAACAGGAAGGGGCCAACATTTTTAAAAGCCATGAAAAGTTGTACATTTTCCAATACATTAGGACCTCTTATTAGGTATACTGAAAAAAACAAAACAAAAGTAATTTAATCTGTATTTGAGAATTTGTACTGTTGTTTTATCATAATAAACATCCTGTAGGGAAGTGCGAGACATGTGGCATAATTCCATAGTGATTTGAGTAAGGGGGTGCATAGAGAAGATGGTGTCAGAGCTGTAGGGGAAAAAATGAATATGTATGTGCATATTTATCCAGAAAATGATTACTTGGTGGAGCATTCATTAATCGTTTTTCATAATTCATTCCGTGCATATTCTCCCCCTTTTTTATTGAATTTAAACAAACCCATTAACGGGGATTAACTTCCCTGAATGAGACTTTGCTTCTCTTCCCAATTGCTTCCCAAAAAAGAAAAAAAGGGCCCCCTTGTTCCGTCAAGTGGAATTACTCATGAGCGTCTGCAATCTCTTCAGAAGAGAATTATAGAACACAAGGGTGTGTTACACCATCCTTCCATCCATTTTTTCTTTCCTCTCTCTCTCTCTCTCTGTAATCACTTTTCAAAGGGTATATCCCTTTGATTGTCCTTTTTTTTCTTAGTGTAGGGTTGTTTGTTGCAGTAATGAGAGCATTATTGCATGTTGTTTTTAATAACTGATAATTTGACCATCATCACCATCTCTCCCTTGGTTGTTCTCCTTTTTTTCATGGCTTTTGTTGCTGCTTATTACATGGTACTAATTACAGCCTGAAGAGAATTGCTTTTCTGCCCCTGACCTATTCCTTCCACTTAAGGCCATGAAAAGAATGAAAAAGGGGGTCACGACATGAATAGAAGAGCCAAAGAAGGGTATAGGGAGCTTTGTAGGCGATTAACCAAAAAAGCATACAAGTATAATAATTGGATGAGAGGATACAAGTGGGGCCATGAGCAAGAAATGCACTCCCCTGTTTTCTTCTGCGGTGTACTCAGAATTTTGTTCATCACTGTCCTTTTTTTTTTTTTTCCTTTTGAAGGATTCAAGCGAGTAGACAAAGAGTTCCATCAAGCCTGAACGGAAAACACGTCTACCTTGAGGGGGCGACACTAAAAGACTGCGTCATGTCCCGCTGCGTAACGCTGCCCCAGATCTGTAATTACAGTCCTTACAAGAGCATGTAGGTCAATTCATGTGCGTTTTAAATTCACTTTAAAAATGCTGTATTTATTTATGATTTACAATGATGATTGTGAAGAAAAATAAGTTTTACATTCTTCACAGCTGCAAACCATTTTACAACCCTTTATGGTTTTCTGTATAGGAATTTTAGTCATCTTTTTGCACTATTATAAGAAAACAAATGGAACCATGCTGATCTGTATAAAAGTACAAAAAATATTTTGACATTATTTTTTTTGCAAAATTGATTTTAAGAACATCTATCTTATGCAGGTAATTAATATTCTTTAAGTTGCTATATGTGGGGATCAAATTTTTGTATAAAGTCTAACATTGAATTCCATCTTCATTTTGTGGGTGGATTAAAACGATTGAAAATGATCAGAGGATCATCTAGCTTAGATACATTGTTCGGGCTGTGTGAGGGTTGCTGCAGTAAATACGACTGTGCCAGCATTGCATTTTTTGCTCTGGTTAATAAGCAGGTGTGTCCCTGGTTACAAAGCTGAAACAAGCCCTTTGACAAAGCAGCTCTGTGACCACAACAATGCAAACATTTCCCATCCAGGTGCTTCCTCGTGTGTTCCAAGTGGACATGCGCGTACATGCATGCATAAATGCATGTTCAGAGCAATGAGTCTCAGCTTGAACTTCAAAGTGTCTGTCGATTGTGTACCAGGTATGTGCTGGTCTTGTTGGCGCAGCTTGGGAACAAGATGTAAGCGGTGCCAGCCAAGCCAATTAGCTTTCATTCAGATGTGAGGCAGGAAGCCAAACTTCCGACAGGATAGATATCGCAGGATCATCAAACCGAGTCAGAAGTCTCGGGAGGTGGCAAGAAAATGAATACAAGATGGTGAAAGATGAACAAAAATAAATATTTATATAAATATCTAAGAGTACAAGAAGGTCTTAGTATACCCATTTCCTCCATCATTCATCTTACTCCAAACACCCTCACCCCATCCCCTGGAGCCCTTTGGTGAAAAAAATACCAAATGATTACGCTTCTGAGAGCACCATCTGGCAGCTCGTGCACTTATAGCGACCGTCACATCTCTCACTTTTTTGCCAACCTACTGGAGCTCAGTTTTACTTCCAACCCGTTGTTCAAAATGACGGGAGCCAAAAGGAGCCATGACAGCATGACATTGATGAATTTTTTTTCTGGAAGGATTATTCATGATTCTAAAACATTATACTGTACATAATAGTTAATAATGCATTTGGAAAACTTTCCATCCATCCATCCATCCCTTAGCAAATCCAGGGAGGAATCCCAGGGAAACCCATACATCCCTCTCCCCAGTGACATTCCCAAGCTCATCCTGGGGGATTGTAATGAGTTCCCACACCAGGAAAACTCCTAGAGAGGAAGAGGTTCTAATCAGATGCCCAAGCCAACTTGATGAGGGGGAGTAGTGTCTGTACTTCGTTCATGAGAATGATATGATCCTCACTTTATCACTAAGGCTGATCCAAATCTGATTGGTGGTTCAAATCCTATGACTATAGGTGAGGGTCCAAACACAGATGGATCAGTAAATTAAAAGGTTTGCCTTCTGCTCATTTTCTTTATCTTAACGTCTAACTCCATCCTATCATTGTTTGTGAAAAAACACAAAGATAGTTGAACTCCTTGACATTAGGTAAAGTCCCACTCCTGACCTGGAGAGACCATTTCTATTGCATTCCTGAAAAAGTTAATTTTTCAAATAATATTTGTGGCCTAATTTCTATTCAACTATATATGGGATTGTGTTTAGCACTTTCATTAAAATGATTTAGAACTTTGACAGTGAGTAATGATACCACAGTAATGGTTGTTATAGTACTTTTTGAAAGCTGTCACTGGTAAAGAGAGTGGTCATAGCCAACAATGTTATAGAGACAGTGTGGCTTTTTAGACATTCTCTCCTCTGCTCCAGTTTAGGGGAAAAAAAAGGCTAAATATACAGTAACGAAATAACACTTGGTAACCTATTCAACAAACATATGTATTATATTGCATGGTAAATATTAGAAATGATGTTGTACTGATGGCCTGTTATTGGAATACAGACAGAAAGGAGTAAGAGTCACAGCAAAACAAACTCCCATATTCCCTCTTCCTCATATTTTATGTAATACAAGCACTGATGGAAATTTGTGCATGCGTTTCTCAGTTGTTAACAGAGTGTCACAGAATATTTACATCACCCTATCAAGTGACCTACAACCTGGGAAAAAAAGGCGTAGCGACAGCACAATATTTCCAATCTGGAGATGGACTTGATTTTCGCTGCATATTGTATCAGGCAAAGTGTGCTGTGAACCTGATAATCTAGTTTTCCGTGATGCCCCTTGCCAAAAGCAATTGCAAGACTGAAATGGATTGTGTTAGGAGACACAGATAAGATAAATAATTCTGTGGCAATATGGCAACCAAATACAGTATTTGTGTAACACTGTGAATTATGAGTTTGACATTGCCTTGAAAACAGTAGATAAGACTGGATGAATACGAAGGCTTTTAGAAACGATTTGACCAAACATTTCAATAAGCGGTTCAGTTTTCATGCAATTAACTAATCAATAACATTAATAAGGATAAAGTGTACTTTATTGTCTTATCTTTGGCTGAATTATACATTATCAACATACCCAGTTACATGGTAATGTATGCCAAAAATATCAAACACTTACTAAATTTCTCAATGCATTAATGCAGGTATTGATAGCAGATGGTGAAGGAATTCTTCTGCTGGCTTAATTTGCAAATGGCAATACGAAGCCATGGGTCGGATTTTGGCAGTTTCAATACAACTGTATATCCTGGTATGGTTTAGGGTCAATGCTTTAGTTTTGATGTCTAATTTTAGGTCAGTTTTCCCTATAACCATTGGAGGTAGATCGCCTTTTTAAGGCTGTCAGCTTGGATGTACAATGACAGTTCACTATACCTATAGTGGCAATTTTCATGGCTTCTATTTCAAGGTAGAAACTTGTTCTTGTCTTGAGACACTTGAGTGATGTAATGGTGCGTTCACACCGGCCCAACCGTCAACATTAGAAATGTCAAGATTACATGTAAAGTCTATGGTGGAGTCCGTCAGAGGGGCGTCAGAGTCTCTGCAGCGCTTTGTGACCGTTGTGACCGCAGCGTCAGACAATCAAAGCGTCTCATCGTAGTGATGTCACTGCAGGTAACCTGAATGAAGCAGGAAGTGCGTAGCTCCTGGAGCAAATGATTAAACTCCCCAAACTCAGAACGCATCTGTAGAATGGGGTGTATCCACAAATGGCGCTGATGCACCCGACGTTGACGTTGTCTAGATTTATTATGGAGTCAATAAAACCAAACCACTCTCTCGATATGATCCGCCATAGCTGAGAACATTCGATAACAAAGGAAGCCCCGTCTACGCGCTCTTAACTGACAGGCGTTATAAGCTTCAACGCCAATGCACTCTCAACTGACAGGCGTCAAACTTCAAGCGTTGTGAACGTTGCTTGACGTTTATAAAGCGGCTGGTGTGAATGCACCATAAGGGGTGCTGATTGGTCCACACACACAAGCATACATTTACTCGTTGAAAAAACTTAACATCAGCACCCTCATTATTAAAGCTATATCTGCAAGACTAAAGTAGAAGCTACTTCACTGCAGCCATTGTCTGTTGTGACATGCTTTTCTTAGACCTTGGGCAGCAAATACATCAATCTGTTGTGAGACTTAGCCTCTGTAACCTTTTTCCTCTGAATGTTTTTACTTTTCTTTTTAACTCAGCTTGAAAAATTAAACTTAAGGTCCAAAATACACAGCTTTTATCCTGCCTCTCTTCCATTGTTTTTTTATGGCGAATGTTACAAGTACAAGTGACTTGACCAGACTGACCTCTGGCTAAGAGTTCCATAATCACAACACTCCCTTGGTGGAGTGAAAGGAAAACATAGGTTCTTCTAGCTGCTGGGTAGTGGGACAAACAGTTCTTAAAGTCCCTCACAGAGTCTGTTTGGTCTGAAAACATCACCTTGTTTATCTTCTCTGTGGATTAAATTAGTTTTAGATGATTGTGTGATCTGTGTTGAACTGGCGACCTCTCTAGTTATACCCTACCTCTCAATCTGTAACAGCTGGAGATAGACCTCATGCCCTAAACAGGATTATGTGGGTCCAGAAAATCAATGGAATGATTGGGGTACTGAGTTGAATTATGTCTTGGTTTTGTTCTTGTTATTGTAATAACCAATAAAAATCTTCAGCTGCCAGTTTCCAGCTCCACACCCATTAACTGTCTCCATTTATGTAAAATCAGAACACTTGTTTGCATGTTGTGCCTCTTGTGTGTCTCATTCCGGACCCTAACCCCACTACAACACGTCACCCCTGTTAGTGATAATATACTATGTACATAACAAATGTAGCAAAAATTGTAAGGTGTTTCTTTTAGTTCAGCCATTTAACCACATTTGAGTAGGTTGCACTTTTTACCTAAAGTTATTTGACACTGTTCAGATTTTTTTGGAGAGTGCTGCCATAAAATGACTTTAAAATTGATTAGCGTAGTCCTTTGTTAAACTAACACATTTTAAAATTGTTTCTATGAAATCTGATCAGCAGTTGGTCCAATAATTGTGTGAATAAAGACACTTAATAGCTTCAAATACAGGTCTTTAGGTTCTACTCTGTTTCTGAATTTTATATTCCTTCCAGCACTTACTTTTGAGCAACAATAGCAGTAGAAGACATGTAAAAGAAATGAAAAAGCTTTCTAGCACAGTTTTATTCAGTTTCAGAGAAATTGGCTAAGCTGACAGGTGGAAGGTGAATAAGCAAAATCTGTAGACGGAAATAGTGTGTATGGGTGAAAGAATGACGTGACGGGAGACAGAGCGAGAGCGAGCAAGAAGCAGACACAAAGTGATAAATGAGTGCGCAAAATGAGACAAAAAAGGGATTACAGACCAGTACAGAAAGAACCATGGGACAAAATGAAACTTTTCCCCTGCCTCAGTGAAGCAGATGTCTTTTACAGATGATGACCCCCCCCCTACACATTCTCTGACCTACATGTCCTATGAGAACAAGGCTGAAATCGCAACAACCTTTTGAAAGACCTCCCTAGGTGCAAAGGCAGTCATGATTCCTCTCTTTTCAGATAACGTGCCAAATAGGATTTTCCCTTACTGTGATCCACATCCCCCAAATGATCTCCTGCATTCTCATCATACGCCTTCAGCTCAATGACAGCCCATGAGAATCTTTCCACATTTACCCATGATCACACAGAGCCCAGGGCCCTAATGTGGCAACACTCTCAGACTGCTTTAGTATGTGTATTCAAACAGGAGGATGAACTATTGGAACACTATCACATGATGGAGATCATATTCTAAACATGACAACAGTCACTGGACTTGGCTTCTCAACAACCAGATCCAGAGACAATGAGTGTGAACCCCACATAATGGATACCCTCCTCCATGCTCTACCATGGGCCTTGATGCATGACCACCACAATGATAAAACACAATAACACTATTGACATTTCTGTAAGGTAAAGGCCTCGGTGTTCTTAATAGACACCTAAAGATCTGTCAAGACCCTCGAAAGACCAATCACTTTCTCCCTGATTATTTTTACATCATGGGTGTGTCATGGGGGTCGTCTGATAACCAGAGGGTCACCAGTTCAAATCCCTGCTCTGCCAGGAAAAGATTGCTTTGCTGTTTTGTCCTTGGGCAAGACACTTTACCCATCCTGCCTGTTTGGTGGTGGTCAGGTGGTGCCTGTGTGTGGCAGCTTCGCCTCTGTTAGTGTGTGTCCCAGGACAGCTGTGGCTACAATATATGTGTAGTTTATCACCACCAAACCTATGTGTGTGTGTGTGTGTGTGTGTGTGTGTGTGTGGGTTTGTATTTCTGACCTCCTGAGGACCAGTTTCCTGACTTTTACTATCTTTCTGGGGTCCGAGGGTTCTTGTGGGGACCGAAGCCTGGTCCCCATGAGGGGGACTCCCCTTTTTAGGGTTAGGGGTTAGGTTGATAGGTATGGTGTGAATAGAGTTTTAGTTAGTCTTAGGGTTAGTTATAGATCAGTAATGGTTAAGGTTAGGAAAAGGGTTTGGGTTAGGTATAAATCTAGTTACTAAAATCAATGGAAGTCAATGGACGGTCCCCATAAGGATAACAAAACACACTTGTGTGTGTGTGTGTGTGTGTGTGTGTGGGTTTGTATTTCTGACCTCCTGAGGACCAGTTTCCTGACTTTTACTATCTTTCTGGGGTCCGAGGGTTCTTGTGGGGACCGAAGCCTGGTCCCCATGGGGGGGAATCCCCTTTTTAGGGTTAGGGGTTAGGTTTATAGGTATGGTGTGAATAGAGTTTTAGTTAGTCTTAGGGTTAGTTATAGATCAGTAATGGTTAAGGTTAGTAAAAGGGTTTGGGTTAGGTATAAATCTAGTTACTAAAATCAATGGAAGTCAATGGACGGTCCCCATAAGGATACCAAAACACACTTGTGTGTGTGTGTGAATGACAAACTGTGAAGCGCTTTGGGAGTCATCTGACTTAAGAAAATGTGCTATATAAGTACACACCATTTACCATTTTACCATTCATCTGATGTGAAGAGGCCCAAAGTATAATAAACTCATTTAACAGAGGCTCTGTTAATGGTAATTAATCTGATATATTCTGAAGAATTTCCTAATGAAGATGCTAAATTTAAACTTCAAATATAAAACCTCGGTGAAAAAAAAAAAAAAAGGTTGGTGCGTCCCCTGAGTGAATCATCTTCCCACGTGCCCGAGTCTGGTATAACTACTGAATGTCAATGGCTTTATCTCATGACTCTCAGCTTACATCACAAGCTGCATCAAAATATACATACCATCTGCTGGAAGTTGTTAAAGTTGCCATGAAGATACTGACTGAATGATAAAATCAAAACATTCACAGAAGCACTATTTGAGTAAAGGCAATGAGCCACGGTAAACGCATCTGACAATCCCACAGAAAAAAAACAGCCCGACTAGCTCAAGGCTGCTGCTAAAATTAACTAGAAAAGACTGACCTGTGTGAATGTGTTTTTAGGAGGATTATGATTATGATAGTAGTTTCTGCTCACATTCGGAACATGAAAATCCTTGACAGAATAGAGCATGTTTTCCTTTTATGTTTGTACAGTATATTTGAAAAATATATTTGCTTCTAAAATTATGAAGATGAAATCCAAATGAGAAGTCTGGCACTGAGTGCATCAACTGTAAAGTAATCTTTATAATGAAAAAAAAAACAGTATAATTGAAACATCAATCTGTTGTAATGAATCCAAAGTGGAGACTGACACAAGGTGCTTGAGAATAAAATAAACTTGAATTTTGAAAACAAAAGGCAGAAAAAATTGAACTAAAGCGAAAAACGTACTTGACGTGGAAACAAAAAACGAAGCGAGGACAAAAGGAGAACACAAGTACATACAGTGTTTTAAGTGGAAAAGAAAAAAGGTGCCATTATGCCCCAAAATGTCATACAAATGAGACAGAAACATGGATGATATTTTTCATGTATTGATCTATAGCTCAATAATTGTATTCTATGGAAATTACAAAGGAAAAAATCCAGTTCTAAATCAAATCCACTTGAACCTAATTCAAAGTTTCATGGAGTTACTTTCATTAACATGAACATGGATAATAACACTAAAAAAGTATAAAAAGTATAAAATGAAAGCACATTAAAAACAAAGTAGAAGTGATCATTTCCTTTTAGACTTCCGATTTGAAAAAGCTAATTACTGCCATGGTTTCCTTCACTAAAATATATTTCTTCTCAACATTAGGCCTCAACAAACCCGTGAGACTTTAACAGTATCATCTAACCTTTAATCTGAAAATATGTCATCAGTATCCAAGCAGGTCAACATCACAGCCCTGATCGTTTTCTTCCAGTTTCCCCTCTCTGAAGCACTGAAGTCCATTGGCTTGTACAGCACGCTTGTGTGCCAAAGTTATGGGTTTCTATCAGAATCTGAATCAAGCTTTATTGCCAAGTATCATTTGCATAATACAAGGAATTTTACTTTAAAGAGATGCATAGACACTCTCCTTCCGAGGCGGCCAATTCTTCCGGCGCCAGCGTTTGTCACCAACAAATAGGCAACAAGATATAAAGTGTGGCTGAACGGGGGTGCAGTTGGTAGTGCTGTTGCCTTGCAGCGAGAAGGTTCTGGGTTTGAATCCACGCTGGGGCCTTTCTGCATGGAGTTTGCATGTTCACCCCGGGATGTCCCCCACCTCTCGCCCAATGACTGCTGGAGATAGGCAGCAGCTTACTGTGACCCTAAACAGGAGAAAGCGGGCACAAAAAAATGGATGAATGGATGGATGGATGGATGGATGGGGGGGGTACTCACAACTGAGGAAACTCAGAAAAAGTCCTCTTATGCTGAGGGTTAAAATTTAGGAGTACCAGTGCATACTGGCCTGCTTGAAGTACTAGGTGCATAACACTCAGAGCAAAAAATTTGGAAACAGTCAAGGAACAAAAGCTGAGAGTAGAGCTGAGAGTGTAGACAGTGCAGCTGGGATCAATTAACTGGAAACAAAACTGGTGTGGAGACTGAAGGAATTGAGGAACTGAAGGGAGAAAATAAACAATGACACGAAGAACTAAGACACAAGGAATAAACTGAAACACACTAATCACACAAAGAAAACCCTAAAGATGAAAACAAAAATAAGGAAAACAGAAGAATGCAAGCTGAGAAAAGCACGAGGTTATAACTGATCACAATGACAATCATAAACAACAGTGAGCCTGTCTGAAAATAGAATTAAAACAAACAGCACAAAAATCTAATCATTAAACTACATAAAACTAACTAAAGTGAAGAGCAACAAGTAAACTGAAGACAAGAAATCTAACAAATGAGCACAAACACCAAAAGAAATCAAAACAAACTCAAAGATGTCAACATTAGCTCTGCAATTTATTCCATTGTCTTTAACATTTATCATTGCTTCTGTTTGTTAACCACAGGTGACACCCCAAAACACTCACATTTATTTGTAAATAATTATTTACATTTTAATAAACAGCATAATTATGATAATATCTTTTTCATAATACAAATATCTAGTGTTATGAGGAACTTTAGCACTGCTGAAGTTAGGAGCAGAGGGCAGCCATCTTGAACAGCCCCCGGGGGGACAGTTGCGGGGTTCAGTATCTTGGCCAAGGAAACCTCGACACGTAGCCTCTTGCTGGGACATGGGATCAAGCTCCGGTTTCCCGATCTGAGGGTGACCTCCTTCCCAACAGACTACGGCCGTCCCGAGGCAGCGGCGGGTTTAGTATCTTGCCCAAGGATACTTCGACGTAGCTTGCCGGCACCGGGGATCGAACCCGCCATCTTTCGAACGAAGGGCGATAGCCCTTCCGCTAGACTACGCCGCCCACCAACCATTTTCTGTTGTTAGAAAAGTATGTGAGCTAGTGTTAGCATTTGCAAAGATAGCCACTCTGGGAAATTAGAAAAGTAAAAGTTTAAAATGGTTTAAAACATACAGCAATAACTTTTATTCGTCATACTTTTTTTTTCCCTTTTAATGTGTGCCAATCATTTGAGCAGAAGATTATTATATCAAATATGCTATGTAGCTTCAATATTTGTGTTGCAAAGATTGTTGCTATAATTAATTGCCAACACGATAAAGATTCTGCAGGTAGGGTGTCAGTCATTTTCTGTACTTGCTTACTCCTGCTCAGGGTCACGGGGAGCTGGAGTCTATCTCCAGCGATCATTGGGTGAGAGGTGGGGTTACACCTGGACTGGTTGCTAGTCTATTACAGGGTCACATATAGACAGACAACCATTCTCACATTCACACCTAGGGCCAATTTAAAGTTGCCAATAACCTAGCATGCATATTTTTGGTTTGTGAGAGGAAGCCCACATGTGCATGGGGAGAAAATGCAAACTCTATGCAGAAAGGACCTGGTTGGCTTCTTCATCCAAGGCAACGGTGCCATCAAATGCTCCACCGTGCAGCCCAGGTAAGGAGTCAATGAGAAGCTAAAAGTATTTGTATGCTACTGTTAGCTTATAAGTAGGAAATATTAGTTATATACATCCTGTAAGTTGTCAGTGCTGGATTTGTTCACAGCACCCCCTTGCAAAAGTGCTATTTATTTTACACTGTTTGAACGCATTCTGTCTTTGAACTGATGGAGTCCAGAGTGCAGGTTTGGTGGATAGTAGTAAACTATGTTCAGCCTTGTTAAACTGTTTTCAGGATGTAGCAAATTCAACATGAAGAGTATACTTTTTATCATCACATGGCAAACTAGCAGACATTTAAACGAGAAATTAGATTTCACTGGGACTTTAAACTGAACTGCTAATGCTAGAGGTTACAATTATTATGTCTCCTACAGATATGTACTATGATTTTTCTCTATGCCCAAATGACCCAACGCTTCTTTTCTAGTCTGGATTTATGCAAAACTGGACTGAAAATTTTTGTTCACATTTATATAAGACCATTTAAAAAGTCTCCTTTGGATTATTGAATGTGATAAAACACTGAACACCACTGCCTCTCCTCCTCAGACAACTCAACTCACAATGAAACATTCTCTGTGCTCTCAGACATATGGTTTTCCTTGCATCATTCCTGTTCTGTGTAACTGATGGGAACCCAGTTATTGAGTGTGTTTGTACAGTAGCTGTCTTCTGCACCTCTCTCCTGCACATCATTTCTTATCATTTTATCAAAACATTGATCCTCTGCCGCGTGTCCATTAATAATCCCACCACTGCCAGTCAGCTCTCACACCTCTGCTGATACGTCTTTGGTGAAAATTCACTTGTCGTGTACTATGTTTTGCAGTTTGTCTCTTACGGTTTCAGGATCGACAACATCAACAAGCCTGCAAGAGTCAGACCCCAGATTTTTTTTTTTTTTTGCTTGGGGTCGGAGCCAAGTGGAACGTTGTTTGTTTGTCTGGGCCTGCTGCCAAGTCTTCCATTAGGCCTTTGGCCCAGGTGAACAGTAATTAAACAAGGCTATGCTGAGTCTGCACCCTCACATCTCCAGCGCCTCTTGCTTTCACGTTATTTTTGTCAATCCCAAGTGGTTTTATCCGCTTCCTCTCACTGGAGGTTAAAGCCATAGGTCTGCATGCAGACTTCTTCTGATGCACAGAAATGTTGCTTTGGAGTTTATATTTTTAAACTGATGCATTAACCAAGGAGTGGGGGGAGGTAGGAGGGCGGGGTTGTATTAAGGGTATCGCAGCCAGGCAACAAAGATGACTTTACTGCATGCAGGTGGTAGCTGCAGCACTGGCTGTGATGCAAAGCTCACTGAAGCAGTAAACATACTTAAAAGCCTTTGGTCAGTCTCCAGAGTCTATCTTGAATAATTGTCCAGACTTTTGCTTGGAAATAAGAACAACCATAAAAACAAAATCATTTTGGGAATTTTGTTCTAGATGAAAACCCTTGACTTGTCAAATTAATAGAGCAACAGTGTCTGGATGTATTAACATGCAGCATATAATACACTGATATTTTATCCGTACCATTATTTTTTGATGATTTGAAAAGATTTAATACACAATAATACTCATAAACTTGACCACTAATGTTGCAAACACATTATGACCAAAAAAGCCTGTGCAAACAGTTCTACTTGAATTAGGGCACTGCTGATCACCGGATTCAGTTATTGACATCACACCATCCAACAAAGAATCATGCTTTTTTTACTATTTATGGAATGTCCTGATGTTTGGTTGAATTTGATTAAAAAACAATGCATTTAGAAATGATAAAAGAAAGGGGGGGAAACTTGTTCTGTAAGATTTACAAGTAACCTTAGTTTTGAGTTATGAACGTCCAAAAATTTACAACAATAAAAAGTTAAATTTTTATGTCAACATCTACACATGTTTGTTTTGGAAGCACAATGAGTTAGAAAAAGAAAGTAAAGAAAGCAAATACAGGCCGTTCGAACTCTGGAGAACTCGGGTTTTATTGTTTTATCGAAACAAAAAATAAACAATAAACCTCACTGTTACGCCATTAAGCTGGTAAGGAAGGTAGTCACAGAGCTGAAGGGTTTTATATGTGTAAGTATAACCTGGCATTGTGGCTTGAGGCTATAATGTAGAGACATCCAATCAGTCACAAAAGTGTAACAAACATGGTGCCACTTGCTTAACAAGAGCTTGCGGTATGTGTCCAGCTTGATTGGTGCTATCTGAATGGCTGTTGGTGACCCAAATAGGGGCTTGGCTTTGGCACAAGACATGTAAATACAGAACAGCTATAGCGGCTGTATTGGCCTTCATGCTATTGGTTAATTTATTTTTCTTGTATACCAGGAGTGCAACATTCTAAAGACAAATTATCGCAAGGCAGTGAGGAATATAATGACAACTAAGAGCAAAAACATGCAACAAAGAAACGACAGATGGACGCTGCAAAGAGAGATGAAGGTGGTAGTTCTCGGTCTCAGGACTATCAACAAAGCTCACCCTCCATCCCCCCACTCAACTCCCTGCTTGCATATCCTCACTTTTCTTTTTATCCTGTTCTTCTCCTTCGCTCAGAGCTATATATTGGTTTGAGAGCAGCCCCCGGCGGGGAAAGAGAGAGAGAGACTTGAACCAGAGTGGGATAGTGCTGAGGCTGCATTCATTGGAGATTACCGTGAAGTGTTGGCTGCCAAGGCTCTCCACCATTTTCTCTCCTCTGCACAGAGATGAAGTCGTCTGCCTTTGATCCCACTCTCAGCCAATGAGATTCCACCGGCAGAGAAAATAATGAAGATCCCTCCATCACACATCTGTAGACAGAACTGTGTAAGCAAGTAAAGGAAATACTGACTGTAAGAATGCATGCATGGAGCAAAAAATCATGTGCTACAAGGACAGAAAGGAAAACATGCTGCAACTGAAGTTGTATTTGTGTATGTATGGAGAGAGGGGGAGGCTAATGAAAAGCAAAGAATATTCAAATCTCTTAATTCAGCCCCAGCAGGAATGAGGATCGATAGCTCTTTATGAAGGGACTTAGCAAACTAATTAGGCTGCAGACTAGCCATGCATTTGAAACGAGTTGACCATGTGCACAATGAGAATTAGGCCACGGATATGCACCAGCAAACTAAAAGCAACTCAGTTCACGAAGGTCCCCTGAATCCATCATTAGATTCTCAGATGCTTGTAAACTAACAGAAGCTCAGGTGTGTGCCCACGAAGCCGTGCACATTTCTGTCTCACCGACATGACAAAGTCGTTGTTACATGCAGATGCCACGCTCGTTAGGCTGTTGATTCCTATCAATTTCGTGTTTGGGTGATGTGATGACAAGTTAAGCATGAAGCATCAAAAACTAAAGGCTGAAAAATGAAAACTAGGAGGTTATGAGACACGAATTACAATCTAAGAATTACTTTATGCACTCCAGGCAAAACTGTTCCAGAGAAACTCTGCTGTGTGTTTTGATAACTCTCTACAGAGAGAAGAGTACGATTTGCTTTCTAGTATTAAATTTCTGAGCGATTTTGTAGATTAGTTCTTTCTGTTTTTACATAATATGCATACCAGTGATTCCAATTACCTTAATGTTACACTTGTTTAAGGCCTTGATATGGAACAATAGTCTTTTCTAGTTACACAACACCTAATGTATCTATTGGCCAAATCCCCTCTCAGTAATTTCCTCACTCCCAGTGCGGAAGTTCAGGGTCAAGGAGTAGGGGTATATAAACCTTAAAGAGGCCATTCCATTAAAACAGTTTTTTCTCAGGTTTCTGTTGAATATTTTAGCTCCACAGGTGTTCTTACCTTCATAGTGGGTGTGAAAACAGGTCAACAACTTCTTTTTCAGTTTTTATCTCTCAAACTACGCTGGTGGCGATAAAACCAGAGTTCTCCTGAGTTTGAAAGGCCTGTATTTGTTTCGTCACAATTCCTTTGCTTCGGCAGTTGAAACCACGCCTAGCATGCTGCTGGCTAAAAGATGTAGCATAATGCGTATCAAACCAGAAGAGACTATGTGCGCTATTGCCGTGCGCAACGGGGCAGGAAACAGTATATCTTGCTCTCATAGGCTAGTTTGTTAGCCAATCTGAGGCCAGCAAATTCGAATAATGAATATTAATGAGCTGCAGCCCGAAACCAGCCGAATCTTGATGCAGATAGTGTTTCCTCATGTTTTTCAGATATAAAATGCTTCATATTGCAGGTTAATACTTCAGAAATAATCACAAAGCCATGAAATTTGTGTGAAATGGCCTCTTTAAAACATAACATTTTTAGGAGGAATTGTTATGCAGTTAATCTGTGACAAGGTACACTTAAGACATTGGACGTTTAGGGTTTTTTTTTTTGTTACAACAACCACTGCAATATCTGTTCTGATGTATTCTGATGTGGGTGGTATTGTACATGTAGATTACTCTTAACAATCATTAAATTAATTACCTCTACCAGCCACCTGGTGGCGGAGGAGGAGATTGTTTTCATTAGGATTTGTCTGTCTTTCTGTTTGTCTGCTAACAAGATACTGTAACTCAAAAATTCCTGGATGGATTTTAATGACATTTTCAGGATAGTTTAGAAATGGTACCAACTGATTAGATTTTGGTGGTAATCTGGATAACTGTCTGGGATTTTAATTACATTTATTCCTGGATCCAGACAGAAGTTGGTACTTGTAATATTTCCAACGTATCCCAAAAATTTAATAAAAATCCACTGTACTTTCACCACAAACATACTTCTAGTTGGCATGGTTAGGCACTTGCTCAGGATGATCTATATGTTCTGACTAAAGCCTTGTGATTGGGTACACTGAACATTCTATGACAGGTTTACTAACCAGCTCAATGTAGCAACTCATCATAAATCCTAAATTACACAAATGAGAGTGTGATATTCTTTGGGCTGGTTCCTAAAATTCTCTTGATCTAAAAAACATTACTTCCACTGGTTCATCGACATTCAGTAAAGCAGTCAGAGCTTTGGAAATCAGCAAAGTTGCAATCAAGTAGACCTGGTAGTAATCAGGAGCCTGTAATTTTCTAATAACACACATACATTTGGTGCAAATAGGAACCTGGTCATCAGGTATTAGGTATTTCCTCTTTGGTAAAACTTACCAATTTCTGTGTAGACCTGATTGTCAGAGTCTGTGCTTTCTGACTCCTGCTTCTGTGTTTGACTTCAGTTATTTATGAGTCCCATTTCTTTAGATCTAAATGGAATTTTCTGTTATACTCTCCGGTTGCTTTTTTATTGCACATTCACTTGAGTTTACAACTTTCAGGACACATTTAGTGAATGTGTATTTAGCATCTCCACTGCTTCCCAGTTTTAAAATGGACCTTTGCCTGATTGTCACCTCAGTTTGGTTTTGTTTGTTGTACATCTTTCCATTGTAGCACTCTTTGATTGGAATAAAATGCATTTTCACCTGTGCCTGCCAGCCTCTGGACTGACATCCGAACTTAGATCCTCCTTCCCTCACCCTCACTCATGAAACCATTAACTCACATGGTATTAGAATCACTACATCACTTTTACTACAACACATAAAGCAGAAGCTGATTTGCATTTGAGGTGGCAAAGAGTGCAGTTTGGATGTAACTAGGGATAAATCACATCATTTGTCACTGTCAGTGACCCTTCTGCAGGCCAACTGTCCTTTTTATTAAAGACTGTACAAGTGGCCATTCATCCTTGTCAGGTTGTCCAACTCGGGGTTGCATTACCAAAGTTTAGATTTAATACCATGTATCTGACTAAAGTCTCTAATAGAATGCAGCAAACACACACTTAAGGCTCTTCTAACTAGGCTTTAAAACTGAAGAAATGGTCACTACTTGTGATAAGCTTGGTTATTAGAAGAGTTTTAGATGTGGCCAGTTTGCATACAAGTAGTGTCCTTAGGGACACAAGGAAACAAAAAATGTAATTGTACCGCCTGCAGCATTAGTTTGGGTGAGCTGTTGAATGCCATTTTGTACCAATACCTCTTAATAACTGACTGGAACTATATGCACAGCAAATATCATTTCATAGTTAGTGGTTGCCATTTTAAGTTATTATTAATAATCACACTTTTTGCATGCAGGCTAATGTGTGAGACTTTTTATGACATATGTCACATGGTGATGGGAATAACGGCTCTTTTCTTGGATTTAAATCGTTTCGATCTAAACTAGCCAAAAAATGGCAGTACTTGAGTTATTTTGTGTTTGTTTGCCCTATCAAATATTTTTCTGCCGTTTTTAATTTCAACTTATTTTCGTCTGGTGTTTCCGGAGTTTATATTTTTCTGTCCAGTTCATAATATGAACAGACAGAAGACTGTCTTCCGAATGTGTAAACAATGCAAATTTCCAACTAGAACATTAATCAGAAGAGATAGTCAGCACATAAGGTTGTTATGCTTAACCTTTTCAGGGAATACAAAAAAAATACGATTTTACAACAACCGCTGATTTGTTTTAAAGAAGCCCTAGTGTCATATCAAACAACAAAGGCCAGACCCAAAAGCTGTAAAAACCCAGACAAGTTTGAATGATAAGAGTTTGTCTTACAACAAGGTTAGTGAAACTGTTTTCTGACAGGTACACTGCGGCAGTTCGTGGTGACATGTTGATGATAGAAGTAATAGAATAGGGTTGCTTACTTTGATCATTTGTTGAAGGACTGGGGGTGCAGTGAGGATTCCAAAGACAGAGGAGTCAAATGAATGAACCAAAAGACAACGAGGAGAAGTGCCGTTTCCTTACAGAGGTTTTCATTCTAGGAGAAGGTTTATTAGTTGTTTCGTGATGGGCTTGTTCTTCCAGAGGTGAGTACAGCCTTTCCTTCCACCATAGGGAGAGTCATCACATAGATACCCTGAGGGTTTCTCTATGAAGAGATCAAGATGAAAAGGTTAACTACAAACATACATATACTGTAAATATTAGACTAGATATTTTTTAAATGTTTCTCAGATTAAATAAAGATTGAATACAGAAGGTCAAAATTCACTGGTTGCAATTCAACCAGTTTGGCATTGAGTCATGGTAGAGGAACAGAATAAATAACAAACATTTATGATGGGAAATGTCATGCAAATAATTCATTTATAAAAAGTCAAAGTAAGTGAGTTAAGAAAACACGTTTTTTATAAAATCCTGCATGAAGAGAAAGTCATGTCACGCCACATGTTGATACATTCTGGTGTGAGGCTCTGCCTTTAACATTGTGTTGCTGTCTTTTATAGTGAGCCTGATAGTCGAGATCATCTGGCCATCTACAGACACATAGATTGCACAAACAAGTCTGGAACCTCTAGTCTAGTCTAAGCGCTCACCGACTGTGAGGAAAACAATCAGAATAAGTTTTCACCTTGTTTTTAGTGTGGAAAGGAACTGGAACATCTCCCACAGAGAATGAACTGCAGGTGCAACCACTGAGAACCAATGTCCAATTCCTGCCCATAGGAACAGCAGATGTTTCTGCAGAGGATGAGAAAAAACCCAGGAGAAAGAAAACCATGCTGGAAGGGAATAGAGAAGTGATGGAATAAAAAAAGAGAAAAAATGAGTAAAAATAGGAAAAACAATACCATGTTCACCAAAACCAGGAAACCTCACAACTACAGTGTTTCAAAAAATACTAAATATATATTAAAAATCATGCACACTTTTACAAAATGCATCCCTCATGTAAATCAAATTGCTCTGGATGTGTTGAGACCTTTAGAGTGAATATTCATTGATGTTGTATGCCCATTTAAAATGTGAACTGGCAGTTCTGCTGCTAATTTTATAATATATCTTGTAATGAAAGTCTCTGAGGCTCAACAGAAATAACAAGCTTCCTGCAAAACACAAATCCCCTCTGAGCCAAGTCTTATCACCAGGCTGTGGCAGAGAGATCGAGCACAGTGATTGAAGGGTTCCAGTCACTTGGCAGGATTACTGGTTTTGAGATGATAGCAAGATTTAATAGACCTCCAAATCAGAAGGCAATTCACCCTTTGAGGAAGAGAAGGAGCCTTTGCCCCTCCTATTGACCAGCTCTTGCTCTCTTATGGACCTTTTAACCCTTCATCTTGAATTGGCAATGCCCATGTCTCTTTGAGATACAGCCATTTTTTTCATTTATTTTGAACCTACGTTTTTTTTTTCAAATTCCTTAAATCTTTAAAATTTATCAAATTCCTCAATGCACAAACCTTTCATTTGACTAAAGTGAACACACTGACCAAACCCTCTGAACCTGAGACACCATTCTTATAGAAAAACAAATGGTTTGAGCTCAGACCGAGGCAAGAAATTCACCTAATATGTTCATGAATTATAGCTGCTCTATCTTTTTGGGTCATAGAGTTTTTTTTTTTTTTAAAGAGATTTCCACCAAAACCCTTTAATTCAAGTCATCAACTTGAGCTTAATCTTCCCCTCTGACCTAAATCTTTTTAAACCTGTCTCACTGCCTTTAAATCTTCTCATCCTTCTTTTCTTTGGGTTTAAGTGTATGTTTCATACAATATACCCAAAGTGACCATTAAAGGACGCTTTATACGATGTTGTTGTGACATTTTGGTAAAACTTATTGTAAAGAATTCTGTTCTGTTCTAATTGTGTTTTGAAATTGGTTCATTTCCCATAGGTTTACCATCTCATTTATATTATCCAATAACCCAAACAGAGTATCAGCAATATCTTCTTCAGGTGTGCCATTAAGTCTTATTACTTTACAGTTCCTTGTCCATGGGTCTTTAATTAACTTTTCTATCTTCAGACATCTTACTTGTCTTGCAGTTTCAGCAGTTTTTGTGTGAGATGCTCCTACATACACTGGTGATCTTCAATCTTTTACTCCCTTCTTTTGCGAGACCTAATACAAACATGACTCCAACATTGGAGGATGATGTTTGACATGTTGTTTTGTTTTGGCGGTATTGTTCGATGTTGTCTGAAGTCTGGAGACCATCCATTCGTTTGTGTTATTCCAAATGATCAACTTCAAACTCCTTCATCTTCAGCTTTCACACTTCCTGCATTAAATCCATTTGGCCATCTTGTTTCTTTGAAACCTTATTGCGTACTTCTGTCATATAGTAAGGATTCTTGATCATTTCCATTTCTCCAGCTAACCTTTTATTTGCTATTTCTTTTCATAATTATGAACTCAATAAAAATACTCACAAAAAAACAAAGCAAGACAATAGGAGACAAAAGTTTACCTGACCAGATCTGTTCTAGACAAGCACATGACTTCAAAAGCTCCCAAAAGTTCTAAAGTAATTACAAATTAAAATCTTACAAAGTTGAGAAATCCAACTCACTTCAGGGATGTCAAGCTATTCATAAGATTTTCAAAGGATTGTCAAAGCAAAATAACAGCTTATCTAGTCAGCAGCCTTTCTGCCATCAGTATTTTTTTTTTTAATTTTTAAATGGAGTGTCACTGTCGTCTTTTGAGTGTTAGAATTAAAGAGTCAAATTAATTTTTTTTTGTCTCATATCGATCATGCTAAGGGAGTGGATCCTGTTAAGAATCTAAACAAAAAAACATTGTGTCTTTGAATTTGCCACACAACAACTAGTTGATTCAGTAAATGCAATTTATGTTTATGTTTTTGGTGTTTTGAAAGGAAAATAAGATCAAAATTGGAAACAGTGACTTGCATAATAACAATATGTAGACATAAAAGTGACCTAGTCAAAGCCAAAATAAATTTAGCCGCATCAAGGTTGCTGGTTGCAGTAAAAAGTATAAGTCTACATATTGTAGATAGTTCTCTATATGATCTATAGAGGTTAGTTCTGACTGAACTGACAAGCTAGCTAATTTCAAAAGACTGCCACCTGACTAATCAAAGAAATATCATATGCTATTTTCAGCCCAACCTCACATGAAATACGACCGCATTGGTCGATTTTGAAAACAACACTATAATCCGTACGCGACCCCTATCTGCAAGCACTAAACTTAACCGATTCGCTTTTTAATGTGAAATATTTGGCTTTACAGTGTGTCAATGTATATCTTCACGTTTTAAAGCTAACTGTTGTATTAAAATGAGACATAGTGCTGCAGAATTTTTGTTTTGTTTGTTCGCACATGCGTATTTGTCAGCTCCCCATGGGAAGGTGCATGCGCTGTCAGTAGTAAGTCGCTGCGGAGCCCGGAAAACGACAGGCTGTTTGAAAACGCTCTCACAGGTCGTATAATGTGCGGACAAGTTGGCTATTTTTCTTAAAATGGCAGCAAGGTTACTATTACACTTTTTTTATCCATTTTTTGGCAGCAGAAATTAGAGCAACAATTAGACCTGTAGCACTGAAGGTTCAGTGTTCTGGTTCAAATTTCACAATATTTCTGCCAGAAAAATTATTTTATGCAAAATGAAAATTAAGTCTAAATTTGACAGAGTATTATTTGCCTGAAATGATATGATGTTTTTGAGATTAGAGTTGTTTCAAGACAGCAGTGATCCACTTTATATTTAGTACATCTAGCTAACTGGTTAATCCGCGTGGAGCTAATCTCCATTTCTTAAAACTGAGTTTGTTCAAATAATTATTTACAAATGGTTAAGATATTAAGGAACAATTTAAATATTTATATCAACATTTATTTAATGAAAAGTCATTTGATCAACATAATATAATTGTGTTTTAAATTCTGTATGATTTGTTTCGTCTACCTCAGACTTCGGTCAATGTCTTGGTAAAACCTTCAATTAAAACAAAAACGTCTTGTTTGTTCTGTGTCTCAAAATTTGACTTTTTAGTTTCTATAATTCTTTTTCTAGTTTGAGTTTTTTTGTCCTCAGTCCACATGGCATACGGGCCTCTCCCTCTGTCATTAGTCTGATTTGCAGCACCTGTTTTCTGCCTCTCTCTCTCTCCCCACTCACCTGGCCTCCACACCCTATTTAAAGCTATAGTGCGTAACTTTAACATGTCCGTAAATGTCCATTTCAGCCAAGCCACTATTAGAGGAGATGACACAATGCAGATTAAGCCGATCGGCTCCTCAAACATCTCACGGTATTTTTCAATATATATCATTTCTACTTTGCGTGTCGACCGGCGACATTCCCGCGCTGGCGCGCAGGAAATTACGTCTTTTACGTCACAACAAGAAGGGAGGGGGAGGACGAGCGGAGAGTCTCGTAGCAGGAGGCAGAGTGCAGGCAGAACGGGAAAGCGACTTGGCGGAGAAGCCAAAGAAACGGCCGAGACACACTTATCTGGAAGTTCTTCCGAAGAGTCCATCTTTTTTCAACAGCTGTCCTTATTCAAACAGAATAAAAATGTTGTGGAATCGCGAATCACAGCGGCAGAGGGATAGCGGTTGGGGGAAGGGGGGTTGGGGGGGATGTACGTCATATGGAAGCGCCAGCTTCATTGTTGTAATAACGTAAAATTCCGCTAGGGGGCGACAGAAGTTACGCACTATAGCTTTAAGCTGTGATGTTATGATCTGCTTTTACCAGTTTGCTCAGTTAAACCTTGGAGTTTTTAAGCTTGTGCCATTACCTTGTCAGTCTTGTCTAGTATTACTTTCTGTGTGTATCGAACCCTGTCTAGAATATCTGCCTTCATCTAATTCTGCTCCCTGTCAGTTTTGTCGGTTCTTGGACAATCTCTAACTGTGTGTCAGCCTCCCATCAGCCCCCAGTCCGCTCATCATCTGCTTGTAAGTCTGTCCCGTTTAGTTCTGAAGATCTTTTCTGAGGTTTTGTTTTTGTACTGGGGATTCTCCCTGAAGAGGGTTCCTCCATAATTTGTTTTGGGTTGTTTTTGTTTTGCCCTGTTTGAAGGACTCCATTTGGTGTTTGTTTTTCACCCTGGCTTTAAAAAAAAAAATCTGTTAACCGCCATTCTGCCTGTTTAATTGCATTCGGGCCCTGACACTAAACCCAGCACATTATAACATAGAAAAACTTTTTACTAGGAATATTGCTGAATGCATGCCATCACAGTAATCTGCAACCCTTCTTCACAAATTTTTGTTCACTGAATAAAATTAATTTCAAATCTTCCCTCATCTGCAACTTTGCTTAAAAAAGCCATTTCATCCCATTATACTTGGCGACAGCTATTCACTGTCAGTGGTGACAACCATCTGCCATATTCAAGTTAAGAACACCCAGTGCAGCGACCAATCAGCTAAATGTCACTGTTTGATCTGAGAACACAGGCAAACATTACTCATTCATTACTGCTTCTGTTTTCTGCTGCATTGAATGTCAAAATGAGCTATTTGGTAAAACCCATGCCGCTTTAGTCCAAGTCCCAAGGGCTACATTTATTATTTCAATACATACACACTTCTCATTGTTTTTATGCTTATTCATCAATCACAGAATCCTTTTTTTTTCTATTTGTTTGAAACCTAAAATTAGAGTTAAAACCCAAGAAATATCCACATTTGGGATAGAAATTAGGGTGAGAAGCTCCAGTATTATCAAATTCCTTCCCCTGATGCTTTACCCTAAATCGTTAAGGCATCACATCATTGCCAAAAATCACGAGAGAGCATTTCTCTGACCGTGGGTGTGTAATGGAACTCACAGGTGCACTGATTAATCAAAGGCTACGGTCAGACTGCAGGTCTTGATGCTCAATTCCGATTTTTTTGTGAGATCCAATCTTTTTCCAAGGTCATTCATATTGCTAGTGAAATGCGACCTGAATGGGACTTGCTGTCTGAACGGAATGCGTCTTTTGTCTTGACGCCACAAACGTATTTGGCTCAGGGACTTTTTATTTTTCTTTGGCATTGGAGCCAGGTTCATTTAAACCCGCGCTCTGCCATTTCTTTGGAAATTTTTTTAAAGACCATGCGGTTCCGATAACACCCCTCGAGTTTGGCATGAACAGAGCTGTCTCCCCGAATATTAATTAGCTCAGAAACCTTTGAGTCTGTTGTTTTCTTTTTGCTTCCTCCTCCTCGACGCAGAATAGTCACGTATGCCGCGTATCGATGACGTACAGGTTGGATGGAACGCGACCGGTTCAGACTAGAGTCGCATGCCAACAAATCGGATGCGTATCAGATTTTGGACCACATGCTGAAGTGACCTGAGTTATACAATGATAGGGCTAGTAAAAAATCTCATTGTCTTACAGGAAGTCCCCATAAGTCAGTCTGTCATTAAGTTACAGACCCCACAATTATACAAAAAAAAGAACAAACACACTAACAAATATGCACAAAATATGGATGGTGTTTGCAAATGTGAAGACACTTAAAACCTCTATGGTGTCCTATT
The DNA here is from genome assembly GCA_006937955.1 of Pachypanchax playfairii. Classification (NCBI taxonomy): domain Eukaryota; kingdom Metazoa; phylum Chordata; class Actinopteri; order Cyprinodontiformes; family Aplocheilidae; genus Pachypanchax; species Pachypanchax playfairii. The sequence continues at coordinate 8,542,619 of SSNP01000006.1, forward strand.
CGAGATGAAAGTAATTGGACTGGGATCAATGTGACAGCATAAAAATTGGATATGTACTTAGCTAGACACTTGAATCTGATAGAAAAATAGAGATTTTAGAGGGTCCAACACAACATTTGCAACACCAAGCTTTCAAGTTATTGTTCTGCTATTGTTACAGCTGAGTTTAAGTTTCAGACATCTTACTAATTCATGAAATAATCATTCCAAATGCTATGATAGCCAATCCATACTAAGCATAACTGCAATTAAGATGAAACCATGACAGCCGGTCTCTGACGGTGTTCAGAAACACAGCCTGAAATTCATTTTTCTTATTTTATCAGATAAAACTTCAAAACATTAGATGCCTGCCATACCCTCTGGGAGAAGAAGATAGGGATCCAGCAAAGGCTTCACACAGCTCTCTCTCTCTCATGGGAGGAAATATGTGTACAACTAAATAAATAAATAAGGATTGGAAACAAATAAGTTTGCACTGATGGGCAAAAAAGAAAAAAAAAAAACACACACTACAGCCATAATGTGGTTGTGTGCTATCATCTTAGTTAATTAGCAGACTCATTAAATATTGTTGATGTTGAACGAATGGCAGATTTAATTTTTTTTTTTTGTAAAATGTCTAAAATGGAAAGGGTGTGATATCTTATTAATTAATCTTGTGCTCACAATTACCAAATAGCCTGAAGTTGAATGGATTTGAATTTAAATGAAGAGGCTGATAAATTTGTTAAACTTACAGATAAACATTTTTGAACAAAATAGGTTTTGATGTTATTTCTAAGCTTACACGCGCATCGATGTGACTGTTGACCGACAAAAACAAAAAAGTTTTTCTCAAGGCTTTTTAAAAATCTATCAGTGATTTCAGATATGCCCAAACTAAAACTAAACCACCATGTCTTTCTTCTTCTTCTTCTACTTTTTTTTTTTGGTAACTCAGTACTTATTAACAGCCACCAAAAACCATCTGGCAGCAAGGCCACGGTAAAACTGTAATTAGTGAAATATTTTCCCTGAAGCTGTTGTAAACAACCGATTTTCAAATCTGAAGGTGGTGACCTTGCAGAAATTTCAATTAACAATATAAAAAAGCATGTTTTTTTATTATGTAGTTTAAAATTTACCCTGACATTAGTTGAACATACCCAAGGACATCTTTAAAAGAGAGTACAATATTTTCATTATAAATAATCCTCATTGTAACTTGTGTTGCCTGTAGGAACTTTAATTTTACATTTGACCTAAATTTCATTCAACTCACTGTTTTAAAAGAAGACTGTAGTCAGATCATTTCTATGTCTTTATTCTCAAAGGGTTTTTGGACACTCTATTTGTTCATGAGAGCACCAAAAAAAAAAGATATTATGTGTGCTTGTTTTGTCAATTAAAGTCCAAATGTTCATGTTATCTCCTGAATGTAAGCATGTCATCCAGCTGTTTGTATGGTTAGGGAACTTCTCAAAAATGATTTTGCAATATAAAATCCACTTGCAATTGTTCACATTTAACAACATTCCTGTTTTTCACATTTTGAATGACAAAATTCAGTATTTCTAGCTAAAATACTTTCCCATTTTTTAAATAGGTGTCTGTGAACTGTTTGTATATGGATGATGACATTCCTTAAAGATACAGTATGTAAGAACTTAACAGTGGGATGTCCCACTGATGTTGAAAATAATGTTACACTGTAACAGATTTTTGATCTCATTCGACTGATTGGTCTAGTTTATGTCATTTTAAAAACTCTGTTCCAGGACAGAATCATTGTTTACAATAACTATTCCATGTCCAAACTTCCTGGTTCCATAGCGAATCACATGTGAGTCTGCAAGGCTGCCAAGTCTTCAACACATGCAGCTGTAATTCCATAACGACCAGCAACAAAGAGTAAAAGAAGCAGCCCTGAGGTAACTTGTAGTAAACCCAAGAAACCACAACATCCTTCCCAAAAACTGAACAAATACAGTGGGGCAAAAAAGTATTTAGTCAGCCACTAATTGTGTAAGTTCTCCCACTTAAAAAGATCAGAGAGGCCTGTAATTTTCATCATAGGTATACCTCAACTATGAGAGACAAAACGAGGAAAAAAAATCCAGAAAATCACATTGTCTGATTTTTAAAGAATTTATTTGCAAATTATGGTGGAAAATAAGTATTTGGTCACCTACAAACAAGTAAGATTTCTGGCTTTCACAGACCTGTAACTTCTTTAAGAGGCTCCTCGGTCCTCCACTCGTTACCTGTATTAATGGCACCTGTGTGAACTCGTTATCAGTATAAAAGACACCTGTCCACAACCTCAAACAGTCACGCTCCAAACTCCACTATGGCCAAGACCAAAGAGCTGTCAAAGGACACCAGAAACAAAATTGTAGACCTTCACCAGGCTGGGAAGACTGAATCTGCAATAGGTAAGCAGCTTGGTGTGAAGAAATCAACTGTGGGAGCAATTATTAGAAAATGGAAGACATACAAGACCACTGATAATCTCCCTCGATCTGGGGCTCCACGCAAGATCTCACCCCGTGGGGTCAAAATGATCACAAGAACGGTGAGCAAAAATCCCAGAACCACACGGAGGGACCTAGTGAATGACCTGCAGAGAGCTGGGACCAAAGTAACAAAGGCTACCATCAGTAACACACTACGCCGCCAGGGACTCAAATCCTGCAGTGCCAGACGTGTCCCCCTGCTGAAGCCAGGACACGTCCAGGCCCGTCTGCGGTTTGCTAGAGAGCATTTGGATGATCCAGAAGAGGATTGGGAGAACATCATATGGTCAGATGAAACCAAAATAGAACTTTTTGGTAGAAACTCAACTTGTCGTGTTTGGAGGGGAAAGAATGCTGAGTTGGATCCAAAGAACACCATACCTACTGTAAAGCATGGGGGTGGAAACATCATGCTTTGGGGCTGTTTTTCTGCAAGGGGACCAGGACGACTGATCTGTGTAAAGGAAAGAATGAATGGGGCCATGTATGGTAAGATTTTGAGTGAAAACCTCCTTCCATCAGCAAGGGCATTGAAAATGAGACGTGGCTGGGTCTTTCAGCATGACAATGATCCCAAACACACCGCCCGGGCAACGAAGGAGTGGCTTCGTAAGAAGCATTTCAAGGTCCTGGAGTGGCCTAGCCAGTCTCCAGATCTCAACCCCATAGAAAATCTCTGGAGGGAGTTGAAAGTCCGTGTTGCCCAGCGTCAGCCCCAAAACATCACTGCTCTAGAGGAGATCTGCATGGAGGAATGGGCCAAAATACCAGCAACAGTGTGTGAAAACCTTGTGAAGACTTACAGAAAACGTTTGACCTCTGTCATTGCCAACAAAGGCTATATAACAAAGTATTGAGATTAACTTTTGTTATTGACCAAATACTTATTTTCCACCATAATTTGCAAATAAATTCTTTAAAAATCAGACAATGTGATTTTCTGGATTTTTTTTTCCTCATTTTGTCTCTCATAGTTGAGGTATACCTATGATGAAAATTACAGGCCTCTCTGATCTTTTTAAGTGGGAGAACGTGCACAATTGGTGGCTGACTAAATACTTTTTTGCCCCACTGTACAAGAGAAACAAAACAAGGATCAACATTGGAACTGGCAACCCAGCAGAAACAGGGGAGGGGAGGGGGTGAGTGACTGAGAGCGGACAGGTTTTGTTTTTCTACATGAACTGTGGGACTCCAATTTGACGACAAGGTCTAATTCATACATACTGCACCTTTAATAAATTGCTGTAGGACCTCACTAATGTTAAGATTTATTCATCATTTTTTCATAACACTTTCTTTGCAACTCACATCAAAAGATCTTAACTATCAGTTTAAGCACAGGAACAAATAATAGTGATGTGAAACCTTTGACTTCCATCCATCAAAAGAGTTTGTAACTCATTGTTAAAATTTTCATGAGCTTCTTTTCCTTTGCTTAGTATAAAATACAAAATCCAACATTTATCCTCAAATAACTATAAAACTTGAATTCTTAACACCCATTAATTTTCATGTCACTACTTTCCATCACATCATAGTTTTGTTTTGGTTCTTTGTTAGAAATAATCTATGGAGCCCCCAAAGGGACTTGAGTAAAAAAATACTTTCTTGTATTGTCATCACAAGAAAATAGCTTGTGCGCATGAGAAAGTATCTATTTCACCCATAACCCCTCAGAGGTTCTGTAATAATCATAGCAACGTATTTGCAAATCTTTTTGGTCAAACTGAACACAGTTCTTCTCTGACATTATAGAGGCCATTTCATACAAATTTCATGACTTTGTGGTTATTTCTTAAGTATTAACCTGTAATATGAAACATTTTATGTCTAAAAAACGTCTGGAAACACTGATTAACAGACCTTTCAATCTGTCTGCATTAAAATTCGGGTGTTTCCGGCTCGTTCCGTCAGGCTTCGGCAGCAGCTCGTTCATATTCATTATTCAAAAATTTGCTGGACTCTGATTGGCTAACAAACTAGTCTATGAGAGCAAAGAATACTGTTTCCTGCCCCGCTGTGCATGGCAACATCAGACGTTCTCACTTCCTGTTTGCTACGTTATGCTAACAGCTTTTAGCCAGCAGCATGCTAGGCGTGGTTTCAACTGCGGGAGCTGCCGAAAACTAACGAACAAAGGAGTTGTGACGAAACAGATACAAGCCATTCTGACTCTGGAGAACTCGGTTTTTATCGCCACCTGCGTAGTTTGAGAGATAAAAACTGAAAGGGGAGTTATTGACCTGTTTTTACACCCACTATGAAGGTAAGAACACCTGTGGAGCTAAAATATTCAACAGAAACCTCAGAAAAAACGTTTTTAATGGAAGGGCCTCTTTAAATCAGAGAATCTTGCAGATGAGCTGACAGTAAAATAATTTTAAAAAACGCTATTTGATACAAGGTAAATTTTATTTATTTATTTATTGTGGTATTACTGACAATTTTTGCATTTCAAAATAATATTTCACGTAACAAAAGCAAATAACAGCAGCAGTACACAGAAATCCAAACAGACTATCATGAAATTTTCACTCTGATCAAGGTTTATAGTCATATAACCCCATTATTCACAAAAACACATTTTTTTGCCTGTTATATAGGACAAAATATTCTACCCCACTCTGTCAGTCACAAAGCATGGTCTGCAATTTTCACAGGCTGACTTGTCTATGTTGTTGCCATTCTTCAGTATAACTTTTTCTTGCACTGTATCTTTATTCGCCCCCACACGACTGCAGTTTTGCTGTTAAGGTGTTTGAGCGATTACAAGTAAACATCCAACAGGTCGTCGGCTGACAAGCAGCGCCGCAAAGGGAAGAAAAAAAAAATATAGCTGGCATTTAATATTCACAGCTAGAGCAGATACATTTGTTTACAACAGCATAACCATCTAATATTCTTTTGTTCACGTCTGAAAGCCCGTCTCTAAGCGGATGCCGTGCCTGGTCCGCTGACAAATAACCCACATGAAGCCAACAGAAGCGAACGCTGAGCGAGAGCGCCGGTGTATCTGAAAATGTCAAGGATGGGTCAGAATCTAACCTGAATGGGTTTTGCTGAATTTTCGTTGACAGCTACCTGCGAGGTTGAACTGTCAGTGGGTAAATGTTGCTCATTTTGTTCCACAGCTTTTTCATAAAAGCAGACTTTTGCTATGAGTTTATATGACTCAAAAAACTATCAGGTACATGGCCAAAGGGTCAGTGTAGTAAAATCCAAGGACTGAAACAGTTTGTCTAAACAGAGTTTATGATAGTAAAGAAATAAAGATTTTCAGTTAGCCTGTTGGAAAACTTTCACAGATCTTGTTTTTGCCATCAAAATACACTTTTTTCTGACTCACATCCTTAGAAACAGAAGTATTGGTGTGGTAATTATACTTTTCATGACACAATAGGAACAATCAAGGACTGGTTTGGCCTGCAACTCCTGTCATGATTCATCAGAGAAGTTTCCATAAAGTTGAACAAATAGAAGATCTGCACAATATTTAAAATATGAAATGGAAAATTATACAATTTTCAAAGGCTTAGTTAATAATAGATGAACTGATTGGGGGAAAAATACCTTATTAAATTATTTTTTAGTGGCTCTGCCTCTAGAAACAATAGGACGTAATCCTAGATGGTCATTAACGATGAATGATCTGCTTGTCTATCCTGTTTAGCTGCAGCTTTATTACAATCTTATATATTGTTATTAAATCTCATGTGGGCACTTCAAGTATTGTAGCAGATCTTTAGGGGAGGATTTTGGAGGAGATATACAGCAGATTAAGCCTGTGAATACAATGATAGAGAAATTTTTTCCAGTGTTTGGATTAAGACCCCAAATGAAGTTTCAGGAACATTCTGTTGGTTGTGAAGATCCCTGATGTGATCAAAAACTGATTCTTGCAAAAAAATTGATTGTTATTGTAAAATGTTGTTTTCATGCTTCAGGCAAACTAGAAATAAACATATTTTCTAAAATGTTATGGTATCGCTGGATCAAGTTTGACAGGAATTTTGTAATTTTCCCGCCGTATTAACTGTAATGCTAATTGTAATGGTTTTTAAAACAGTGTTTGTATGAATTGCTATGAAATTTATTAGGCTGGAGCTGTTTGACGATGGCAACGATCTGCTTTGGAAGTGGGTCAATTTAGAGGGGTCAGCTTTAAGTTGTCGGTGCTGTTTCAGTAGACCGACTTCCAAAGTAGATTGCTACCATCTTAACCTTCTGAGTGCCAAAGTTGAAGATTTGTGACAGGGCTGTTCATCTTAAATAATGCAGCTAATATAAATAACACAATTCAGTGGCATCCCTTTATCTTTAATAATTTCAAAGGTTTAAGGGGTTAAACAGGTTTGCAGATAAGAAGGGGAAATGCTTCCTCACTGAGGTTTGGAAATCCTAAGCTTAACTTCAACTTCAGATAGATAATTTAGATACATTTACAAAAATCAAGTGAAATTCTTTAGATCATTTTTTTATCTTTAGACATTTTCAGTGAGGATCTTTTAACCCATTGACGCCTATTGTCATAAATCCACATCAAACCACTCCAAATGCAACCAAAATACCATCCGTAATTTCCCACTACTTGTTGATGCAACACATGCCTAGGAACCTTTTGCAAGCATTAGTGTCTCGAAGGAACGGTCAGAGACAGAGCTATAGTTATAGCTATGTAGATATAGCTATATGTGCTGTGGTCAAATTACCTTTCTCAACATAATTTAGCATCTACTTGAAAGCAAAAACACAAGTGATTTTTTTTCTTTTTCATACTTTAGAATAAATTCAGGCCTCAAGGGGTTAAACTGTGTTCATGTCATGACAATGCTGGTTGATCATGGGACCCCACATACAAGGCTATATACAAACGTACCCTTCCGTTAAAACACAGAGTCAGTGATTCGCCATAAGGTGGAGCGCAGATAATAGATTTAGGCAACTGTAAGCAGATTTGAGTGTGCACCTCACTTAAAGGCAGATCATTCAGCGGTTGTAAACAGGCTTTGGAGAAATCAAACCGTTAAATGGAAAATACATTTATTAATTCAATCCGCTTAGTTCAGGTTCAGCTCCTTTCCCTCAAATTAAGTTTGCTGGATTTCACAGGATATTAACTGGCGAGAAGAAAAGGAGGGCATCAGAATGGCTGCGGTGTCACTGCGGTAGTGTAGGTTGCCTTGATGCTTTGCTAACCGTGGTCGAATATCCTTTCAGACTGCAAAAAAAAAACAGCCTTGATGACATAAACCAAATAAAGCAAACAGCAGTGGGGAGATTGAATTTTCAACAGCCGAGTGGATACTCTGTAAAAATTGGATGTAGCAGGTGAGAGAGCCAGTTTGAAGCATTTCTATTCAAAGGAGAAAGCACAATTTCATCCATGTGTTGTCCTTTTATGTTTGATCGTCATGGTTAATAGTTAATGGTTACTTGTCAAAGACACTTTGTCTGGTTGTGATATAAAACATATCTGTACAGTCAGCTCTTGTTATATCAAAAAGCACCATGTTTAACCATCTACAATAACATAGTTTTCAACACACAATAGTATGTTTTCAGTAAGCACAGTGGATCGTGGTTAAACAGATAGTTTGGGCCTTTACAAAGTGGGTTTCAGTGGAGGGGTTGTTTTCGGTGATCAGTGTTTTACCAGCAGTAGATGCTATGTTTAAGAATGAACTCAGAAAAGTTTGATACTTAAACAAACCAGGCTTTTTTAAACAAAAAAAAATGCTGTTTGAATTTTAATGGCGTTTGAAACCTAAATATTCAATTATTTCTGATCATATACTAATATTATACTCTAAATAGTAGCTAAAATGCAAATAGAAGATCCTGTATTACATTTCAGATAAAGTACCAGAAGATTTTTCTACTTCTTTTATTTGGATGACATTGAATTATTTAGTAAAATCATGAATGATCAGAACATGAATAGTTTTCCGAAATATAGGAGATCTGTGCATTTTATCTGCTGTTTAAAAGGAACCGCGTTCCGTTAGTGACTTTGACCTCTTATCTATAAGGAAGTTTTAAAGAAGGGACTCAAAAATAAGCACACCTTATTCAAAAAGTCATAAAAACAAACATCGTTAAGATGTTTTCTTTAAAGAGGCCATTTCATACAAATTTCATGACTTTGTGGTGATTTCTGAAGTATTAACCTGTAATATGAAACATTTTATATCTAAAAAATGTTAAGAAACACTAATTAACAGACATTTCAATCTATCTGTGTCAAAATTTGTCTGGTTTCGTCAGACTTCGGGCTGCAACTAATTAATATTAATTATTTGAATTTGCTGGACTCAGATTGGCTAACAAACTAGCCAATAAGAACACAGCTCCTTGTTTCCTTCCCCGCTGCGCATGGCAACAAAACACCGAATTTCTTCCGGTTTGATATTGTTTATGTTACAGCTCTTAGTCAGCAGCATGCTAGGCGTGGTTTCAACTGCGGGAGCTGATGAATACTAACGAGCAAAGGAGTTGTGACGAAACAAATACAGGCCGTTGAAACTCGGGTGTTATCGCCACCTGCGTAGTTTGAGAGATAAAAACTGACAGAGAAGTTGTTGTGGTGTTTTCACACCCACTATGTAAAAACACCTGTGGAGCTAAATATTCAACATAAATCTCAGAAAAACTATTTTTAATGAAATGGCCTCTTTAAATAAAAACCAGCTTCAGCCTCCTCGTGCTTATTTAGAACTAGCTGCCGGAGATAACGGCACATAAGCCTAAAATGTATTACCATTTTAGACCCTCCCTATTTTTATTATTATTATTATTATTATTATTATTATTATTATTACATTTGGCTCTTGCCCTGTCATTAGTTCTCTCAAAATCCCCCCTGCCACAAAAAATAAATAATAGAAAAATCCAACAACCACAGTCACACTTCTTGTTCCTGAAAATGAAACATGAAGAGAACTGTGATGCTTTCAGGCTTGTGACTTTTGATGAACACACTCCTTCTCTGGAAGATGCACAGTGGTGAAATCTACAAAAAAAAGAAAAAAGAAAGAAAGGGCCGAGCTTGTGTGAAATTTCTCAGCTCTATGTCAAAGTTTTGATGCACATCCTTGGAGCTTGCTGTCAGTGTATGGAGGTCAAACCCAGAAGGTGAATTTCAAACAGCTGAGGGCCTCATGAAACATGAAGGACGTCTCGCTTTCCTTTGGCATTTCTCTTTAGTCATCTCACTTTTCACCCCTACAGCACTTCTTTACTTGTGAAAACTACTTTTGAGGCTATCCTCCTTGAGCCGATGTTATTACAGATTCTTTGTAAAATGCTGTGTGAGAGACGTTTGTAAATGATAAAATCTGCACTCTATACTGGAGAAAAGGGAAGCTTCCAGAATAATTTTATGTTGTTGGATATATAATATCACTCTAAAAAGAAAAAAAAAAAAATCACCCCTTTTGAATCAGCACAGCTAAGTGTTGATGAAATATTTGACTGCCTTATTGATCAGAAGTACACCAATCATTTATGAATATTTCTTGAATGATGTAGTGTAGAAACATGATCAGCCATGACGCTGCATGTGAATTCAGATCAATACATTCAACGTGTCAAAGTAATTTCTAAAATCAGGTGCTCGATTGGTTTCCTTGAGGTCATAGTTTTATTAAGCAGGATTTTGAAAGACTACAGTTAAAATTTAAGCACGGTGTTGAAGACTAATGAGATTTTTGCGTGTATTGTGTGTTACTATGAATCTAAAAGAAAGAAAGCCTAGAAATTCAAGTAATTTTTTTGGGCAAAAAAAAAATGATTAAAATTTTATAGAAAGCATATTTATTGTTCTTTCATCTACAGACCAAAAACTCCTTATCCCAAAGGAATTTATTGTTTTTAATTAAAGCAATCTCAGATCTTTTGAAGTAGGTTCCTGTGGTAAGGTTATGAACAATGAGTATATTGTAGATATAACTGTGGTGAATAGCTCCTTTAACAAGCAAAGTTTGGAGAAATATGTTACTTCTGACCAAACGGATGAGCTAATGGCTAGTTTGAGACAACTCAAATTTTACAGTGTTTTATGTGAAGAATATGACATAAATCCTTACACAGTTAGAAATTTAGAATTGCCCCATTTTTTTAATTAACATTGTACGTTTCTTTTTTGTTCTTGTTTTCTGTAGCTAGCTAACATTTGTGTTTCTGTCAATCAATTTAACTGCTAGTCTGAACGGGGCCAAGAAAAACATTATCATATAAACAATAAACCTTTACTCATTTATCAGTTTTGCGTTACTTGTTGATTCAAGCAAATGTATTTAGCAATTGCAACCATAAGTGTGACATGCTAAACCAAAGGTGCAACAGACAGTTAGCTATGCCATTAACTTTTCCTACAAATCACCACAAAATTCCATGTAAATAATAATCATATTGTGTGATATTTTTGGAGATAAGCAGCATCATATAATGCATGAGATGGACTCAACATTCAAACTTAGGAAGCAGAGAATAGTAAAATGAATAATAATAAAATCATCAGAAAGGAAAGGTAGAGGTAATTATACGGAGGAAGGCTGAATTAAGAATAACAAACTAACAAAAACCCTGAACCCAAGCATTAAAAACTAAATCCCAACATGGACAAATACGCCTAAACTAAGGAAAAAACAGCAATGGATGGATCTAAGAAAGGAACCAAACAACAAGGAATAAACCAAAAACCGTAAGAACTGAAAATGCAGTAACAGACGGAGACAGAAAATTTCATGACTTTGAGGTTATTTCTTAAGTATTAACCTGTAATATGAAACATTTTATATATAAAAAAAACATTAGGAAAAACTGATTAACAGACCATCTGCGTCAACATTCGTCAGGCTTCGGGCTGCAACTCATTAATATTCATTATTCGAATTTGCTGGACTCAGATTGGCTAACAAACTAGCCTATGAGAGCAAGGTATACTGTTTCCTGCCCCACTCCGCATGGCAACAGCACACGTAGTCTCTTCCTGTTTGATACGTCTTGTGCTGCAGCATGCTAGGCGTGGTTTCAACTGCCAGGCCGTTCGAACTCTGGGTTTTATCGCCACCTGCGTCGTTTAAGAGATTAAAACTAAAAGAGAAGTTGTTGACCTGTTTTCACACCCACTATGAAGGTAAGAACACCTGTGGAGCTAAAATATTCAACAGAAACCTCAGAAAAACTGTTTTTAATTGAATTGCCTCTTTAACAATAACAAGCAATCAAGAGCAGAACAAAATAAACTGAAAACCAAAATTTATCTAAACAATCCAAGAACTGTAGGCAAAGATTTCCATAAACTAAATTATTATAAAAAAACAAACAAACCCCAAAGTGAAAATGTTCACTTTAAACTCAAATGATATGTCAAATTTTTCTAAGACAACAGGAATCTGCCAATTAGCTAATCTGTTAAGTCAGAGCTGTTTCTCCAACCTGAGGGTTTTCATAGAGCAATCTGCAACAGGTACAGTTTTAATTGTCCATAACCTTTCCACAGAAAAACACTTCTAAAGATCTGAACCAACACTAAAATAATCAATCAGATGTTGTTTAAAAAGGAAGGAAACTTTTGGTCTTAAGGCAAGGACGCTCACTGGGTTTCCACATACAGCGCAGTCTCCTACAGAATTTCTACCGGGTACTTTTTATTCCCAGGGAATTTTGTTTTTATATAATATTATCCAGTTACACATGGGACAGCATAATCATTTGCTTTCTTTTTGATCATTTCTAATCCAATTAAATCTAAGTTTTATTAGAAACTGGAGGGAAAATGAAAATAGTCTTAATGAATGAACTATCAATGCCCTTTTATTGGTATGAAAATTGGTTCAAACATCCTAACTTCTGACTGGAACAAAACTTTATGAATATAAACGACTTTCACTTCATGTTGTCTTTGTGAAACTCCAAATCTAAGTGAGACAGAAAGATGTTAAAAAAAAAAAACCTTACAAAAAATGCAAATCTGCACAAGCCTTTCAATGATAAGGAGCTCCATATATTGATCAGCACACCATAAACGTAATGCCGTCTGTGGTTTAGCCAAGCCAATTTAACCTTTTCAAACTCACTTACGGCAATTAAAAACTCAATTTACATAATTAGCACAACATGTTTTGTTTTATCACAGAAATTACCGGGTGATTATCATTCGGAATGACTTCCTCCGTCTCTGTTCGCTCTGGTTCTTGGAAACCCCCTCAGGAGTTGTTTGATGCCATAATGTTGAGATAACAAGTATCAACAAGCACAACATGTTGTGGAGGCAGGTGTTTGGGGGACCATCCTGCTAAAAAGCAGGCTGTGGTGGATCTTATTCACCCTACCTTGAAGGAGTACATTTAAGCCCCACTCTATGCACAAAACAATGCCAGAGGTACTAAACTCCCAATTTATTAGCACACGCAGTTCTGTGCAACTTCATTTGCATGTATTTAGATTACTGCATAGAGTCCATATTTCTGATGAGTTAGCAGACTGTTTAGGATAAATCCCTAGATTACATCTTTTGCTGGAAATAACCTAAAGCACAGTCATTACAGCCACAGGTTGTGAAATTATGCAGCCTCTGATAATTTTTTTTCCTCAGGTAGGTATTTTTAAAAGATAAAAAAAAAGTCTGTGGTGCCCAAAAAATAATTTGCTTAGCAGTGCCAGATAAAAGAAAGTTTGAATAAATATATAAATACACCAACTTTTCCTTGTCATACCAACTTCATAAGTAGTTGAAAATGGAACAGTTTCATAAAAAGCTATATTTAAAAAAATAATACCTCCACGGGGTATTACATGTGGTGCAGAATAAAAGTACAGTATTTCCTTTAAAAATTATATTTGAAATAAAATATAATAAAATCTTTATTTTGACAGGCAGGACGTTGGCATTGTGTTTACATCTATCAGCCAATATTTGGTTGCCAAATATGGTAAATAGTACGAGACTGGTACTGTGGAAAATGGCGGAGTCGGCAAGTCAAGCAGCTGCTTCAGAGCCTCGGAGATTTCATCATCTTTCTCAGAAGAGGAGCGACCAGAGAAGATCAAAAACCAGAGTGAGTTTAGGTGAAGCTACAACAGATGGACACAAATAAAACATTTTCACGACATCAAAACACACGGAAATCTCAAACCAGCATCTTGACGGCTGGAAACCGTGTTCTGTTGTTGCAACTACAACATCCACACACTAGATGGTGCTATGGTATTCATGTCCCATATCCAAATTTAAAGCATTGCCAAGACAATGTATGTAGAACATAACTTATAATAATATTAGCTTGAGGTTAAAAAACTGGTGAAACTGCCTTCCATCCAGTCACTTTCTTGTCCCTGGTCAGAGTCTCAGCAGTAGCTGGTGTCTGTCGCCTGCAGTCATCCTGGACAAGTCAATAGTCCATCACAAGGCCACGCAGAGACACACAACCATAGCTAGGGCCAATTTAAAGTCACCAGTTAACCTAATGTGAATGTGGGAGTAAGTAGGGTCTTGATAGGAAATAGGATGGGAATATTGATAGGAAATAAGGATTTTGTATTGACCATTGGCTGCCTTGATTTCTAAAGCATTACATTGGTCATAGAAAAACTCATCATGGCCAACCTCTAATCTAAACTACCGTAATGACGTTTCTCTTGGGCAAAGAGGTCAATAAAGGGGCTGTATGAATGATTACCTCATAATCACTGTGATTTAGGTTCATTGAAGACTTTTGATAAGCAGTTGTACCAAACTTCTTATTCTTATGTGTTGTGTCCTATATATGTCTGGAAGTTGAGTCATTGATGATAATCTTCACTGACATGTGTTTTACACATTTTTTATCATATAAAACTCTTGCAATAGACTGAGATAGTTGTCTTCTTTTTCCATCTGTTTGTGCTGAAATCTTTTAATTGAATCTGGTTGCGTTAGTTTTGATTGTATTCATCTTTGGCAAACTTTAACATGTATGTTTTGCCTCCAAACGTCTATTCATTAATCAATTATCCAATCATTGAGGAAAAAATAATTCCTGTCTTGTATGGGGCATAAAAACTATGTTATACCATTTGCAAAATAATTGACTTTCTCATGTTCCATCAGGATAAAGAGACATGAAAAGAAGTTCTTTTTATACCCTGTAGTAAGATGAGAACTTCATCCGACTCTTACAACAAAGCACAGATGCAGGTTAAGGAAGGCTAACCCCTTCAAATAGCATGTCTAATTAAAACTCATTCATCTTGTTCTATCATCAGCATCACAGATGACAAGCGATCGGGAGAATCTCGCTCGTAATTATTATCCAGCTCTGAGCTGTTTTCCTGCTCTTCGTCTCATCCCACTTCACACTGCTCATCACCGTACGGGTTTTTGCTCTTAATTGGCCTTTCATGATTTTTGACATGTCTCTCTTGAGTTTTCCTGTTTGACCCTGAGAGGTTCAGAATGTTGATTTTCTTTGTATCTGTCGACTTTTTCAACCCTATCAAATTGTTCTTGGGTAGACTTTTTGCTTGTGTTCCCGCATATTTTCACTTTCCCCTTTTAATTACAGCACTGTACTTGCTACTATTTTTTTCCTTTTTATTCAAGTGTCCTTTCGACTTTTTCTTCCACCTTGTTCATTTGCTACTCTTACTTTTACGGTTATTGTTGGAAGACTTTACGGAAACAGCAATCTGTTAGGGCCACAGGTTACATTTTGCCATCTGTTTTGAGATTAAATTAAGGAAGGTTTTGTATCTCATTGTTTGGGCTGTGGTGTACTTTATTTTCTCTCCCATTAGGCCTGATATGCTGAGACAGAATAAAAGAGGGATGGAGAAAGGACAAAGAGAATAAGATAACCTGGAAGGCAACCAAAGCTTAGAGGGGGTTTAGTCTTCATTACGTCCAGAAGTGAGATTAGTTGGCATTCCATTTTAGCATTTTGCTATATCACTAGAGTGTGGGAGAACACTCAAGTCCACACCTCAGCATTGACCTGTTCCTACCTCATTTAATTTCCAATTTCAGCTCCTGGACAGGAAGTTGAGCGGTTGAATCGAGTCCCAGGACATCAGGAGGTATAGCATGTCACTGAGAATTCTTTGAAATCCCAAAAAGAGTTCTGGCCAAAAGCAATCTTTAGGTTCAGGCAGGAATCTCTGGCTCAATGCATCGACATGCTCCCACCCAAAAATGGCAAAGATGAGGAAAAAAATGAAGAAAAAGGCTGAAGAGAATAAGAACTAAAGAAGGTCTATTTCAGCTAAAGGGACAGTATGTCAGAATTAGTCCATGTCGTCAAATCCGAGTCCAGTTCATGTAGAAAAAAAAAGTCAGCTCTCAGCCACTCACCCCCTCCCCTTCCTGATTTATGTGTTGAGTTGCCAGTTCGGATGTTTAGCCTCATTTTGTTTCTCTTGTATTTGTTCAATTTTTAGGGATTTTCTGAAGCCCTATTTGTTTAGTGTTGAGATTTCCTTAGTGCGCTTGAACGCCCCATAACGTGCAGCTCAGCTGCTCAGTCAGAAGGATGCAGTGGTTTCTTACTCTTTCCTTGTGGAATTGCAGCTGCTTGTGTTGAAGTCTTGGCAACCTTGCAGACTCGCATGTGATTCACTATGGAACCAGGAAGTCTGGATGTGGAATAGTTATTGTAATCAATGATTCTATCCCAGAACACGTTTTTAAAGTGACGAGAAACTAGCTACCCCCCCGCCCGCTGAGATCGAGATCTGTTACAATGTGACTTTATTTTCAACATCAGTGGAACATTAGACTGTTGAGTGAGTATTTCATTGTAAAATTCTCACATTTTGTACCTTAAAAAATCTTAGTGTGTTAGTGGCTGAAGCACAGAATAAGGAGTTGAGTGAATCCTGTGGTAAATGGATGCAGTACATTTGGTTGCAAAATGCCAAACAATAATTAAATAAACTATTTTTCATTGTGCAGTAGCAGTTTGTGTTACAGTTTGTGTTACTTTCCTTATGAAATAATTAATGCAAAGTAGGTGACTAAAGAATAACTGCTAGGTATAAATATTCTTAGCAGTTGCAAAGTGATGACATAGATGCAGAGTTGATCCTAATAAATGTAATTTAAAGTGAATATCCTGAGGAAGGTCAGTTGGAGAGGGCGCAGCTTTGACCGAGACTGTGTCAGTTTTGTTAATATTTAGGCAGCAGGCGGCAAAGTAAAACTGCAGTCGAGCAGTTCTGCTTGTCATGCTTCATATTTAGGAGAATGTTAGCATGTCCTAGAAAACAAGGAGGTGCGTCATGAACAAGGTCACCAAGCTTCCAGAATGACTTTACACAATAATGCAGCATCTTATCTTTTTGATTCAGACTTTTAGCATTCTTATTTTTTCCATTTTCTTTTGCTTCTTTCACTTTCTGTACTAAAAAAAAAACTCCTTCGATTTCCAATTTGCACTAGAGTGTTGCTTGTGATGTTTTTTTTTCCCAGCAGAATTCACAACTTTTACTTTGGATTGAAAGATTCCATTTGACTCCATCCTGCCTGGATGAGACGGCAGCACCGGCAGTCGGCCTTTCAGCCGCACCTTAAGAGAAATGTTTTAACTCGCGGTCTCTAACGAGGGTTCATGCCCTTTCGCATGACATCAGTCTTGAAGGGAGCCGGGGGGTTGGCCTCTGGGCCGCTGAACTGTTTGCTGACCTTTTTGTCTGCACTGAGTAAATGATCACTAAACATATCAAGCAGGGATTTTTAAAGCTTTTATCTTCATGCCATTTTTACTATCTTGCTGCTAGTTCATGAAAAAAAAAAAAAAACTCAAATTATCTTTGAAATATTGCCCCCAGATTGTTTTTTGCCCCATATCTCTTCCCACGATTTGGTTTTGTAGATATGAGCCTGTCAGGGGAACCTGGTAGGAAGCACCAGGGTAAATACCTGTTCTTTCATCTACAGCACGGAAACTGAGGTGAACGCCTGTGATCTCTGTGACATAAGTGAATGAAATGAGGAGAAGATGGCGAGATGGCAATTGGGACAAATCGGCTCTGAAATTGAACATGACAAGCCTCTGATTGTAATCTCCATGTGGACATTTGGGAATAGAGGGTCTATGATGATGAGATATTTGAATAAATATGACCCTCATTTGAAGGAAGACAGGTAGAAAGAAACAAAATCCCATCATACACATACATCTGCCTGCTTGTATAAAAGATTGATCTCTTTTTTACTAAAAGAGGGCTTAATTTTTTTGAATTTGACATTTTTTCCCTCTAACAATTAATTGTATTTGGAAGTTATTTAAATACATTTTTTTTTGTGAATTTAGTTAAAATTCTGCATTTGGAGTGCTTTCATTTCAACAGCTCTGAAGTTTTTGCCCCACTGTGATAGCCGTTAGCTCAACCTCAAAATATTAAGTGGATTACAGTCAAATAATGTATGGAAAAAGCTTGGTTACATACAAATGAGGTAAATATTTGTAAAATAGTATTCACCAAAACAAGTCTTGTGGGGTTCTTTTAGGTTTGAGTTGTGTCAGGATACTATAAATCTGCTGTGGTCTTTGCCCTGCTGTGACCATCTGTTAGCTCGCGAAACTGGTGTAAAATTGAACACAGTTTTTCTGAACTGAGGTTATTTAAGGGTACTGTATGTAAGGATTGGACCTTGTCGTCAAATCCGAGTCCCGCAGTTCATGTAGAAAAAAAACATCCTTTCCCTGATTTTCTGCAGGGTTGCCAGTTCCAATGTTGATCCTCATTTAGTTTTTCTTGTATTTGTTACATTTTTGAGAATGTTTGAAGGTCTATTTGTTCAGCGTTGAGTTTTCCTAAGTGCATTTGAAAGCCCCATGGCATGCAGCTCGGGTGATTAGTTGGAAGGATGTGGTGGTTTCTTACTCTTTGCTGCTGCTCGTTGTGGAATTACAGCTGCTTGTGTTGAAGACTTGGCAGCCTTGCAGACTCACATGTTAATGTTTATGGAACCAGGAAATCTGGACATGTAAATAATGGTTCCGGTCCAGACCAGCATTTTTAAAATGACAGAAACTAGCGACCACCCCGCCGGCTGAGATCGAGATCTGTTACAATGTGACTTTAACGGTGGGACATTAGACTGTTGTGTGAGTATTTCACTGGAAAATTCTTAAAAAGAACTAGATTTTAATTGTTCATAACGTTTTCATTAGAAACAACATTAAAAGATCTGGACTAATCCGCTAAGCGTTAAAATCAGTCAGATCACTATCATAAAGTCAATTCATACAGCTGCTAACACAAAGCTTTTTTATTGCTCAAACAACGATGAAAAAATTGAATACAAACAATAATGTTTTAACAGATAAGGTAAGGTCTAAGTGTTTTTGGATGTCATGGTTAAATACATACACGTATGAACGTACATCCAAATATACATATATAAACGGAGAGGAGGTACATGCACCTGTAATTATGGTTTTATATCAACCCACCTAACCATCCATAGTTTACACTGAAATTCCATTCAGACTAATACATTTAAACAGTATTTCAGCTATAGCACATGTTTCCCAAAATAATTACCTGAATGCATCAAATGAACAGTGTTAGACTTTGCCTTGCATTTTTCTTCACCAACTTTGGAGACTTTATTACTTTTCTTTTTACTTTCTTCTTCCTTCTGATCTGCTTTACCAGGCAGGAAAATCAAAAGAAAAGCCTTGTTCAAAAACTAATTTCCCAAAATACAAACAGGCAAGATTTCAAAAGAAGATTTCAAAGACTCTGAATAAAAACTTCACTTTTTCTGTTTTGCTCAGATAAAACTTGAAGGAATGTTTGTTGTTCGTTTAATGACAGTTGTCTCCTTGTTTCACTTTCTTTAATTTAAATATTAATTTTGAACAAAGTGTGCTAATTTCGTTTGCCGTCTGGCTGACTTTTATGTATATCACTTGGGCAGTCTTATGCTGACTCTCAGCGTCGGTCCCTCTCGTCTCTGTTCTTCTGATTTCCCATCTGTTCATTGTGAACATGTTGACTGTATACGTACTCGGAATTTCATGGTGATTTTAGTTTGGAGACATTTCTTATAGGTGCATAATCAAAGTTCTGACTTAAAATTAAACAACTTTCAAAATGGACTTATTAGTGTAAAACAGAATTGTACAATCGTTACATTTTCAGGCAAAGCCAGTTCTGGTGCTCTCGGTGAACCGGGCAACACTGTTTTGCCGCCCCTACCACCCAACTACCCAAAAAGCAAATACTTAAGACTTTTTTCATTTTCTGAATTAAGCTTTGAAGATTTGGAAGTTCTTTCATGATAAAAATATAATCTTGTCTACAACTGTCAACGCAACTTGCACACCACTAATTTATGCCTCTCCCATGATGGATGTTTTGGGTTAGCAGGGGTTACTTCAGCTTACAAGCATATCACAGTGACAACTTGTAGTTACAGTTTATCAATCTCTTTAAGATGTTCTAGACTGGGAACACCAGAGGTAAAGTGATGTCCAGAGTTCTGACAGTCCCTGTATCAGCATCAATATAAAACATAGCACTATAGGCAGAGCCTCATTCAAATGTACAAACATTTGTATGACTGCTCTCTGTTTTTGTGTGTGGATGAAATTATATTACATCTTTTTTTCTCTTTTCAACTCACTTCAACTCTTAATTAATTGACTTTTCGCCAAGTTTTGTCCTCCTTAGTTACTGTTGCTACATCCGACAGATTATCATGACTGGAAGAGGTATTTCAGTGCGTGTCAGTGACCTTTTTTGGAGTAATACCTTCGCTACATCCTCCAAATCGAACCAGCCTTGATCTCCTTTCTCTCTCCAGATCAGTTCTGTCGAGTGGCGTCCATTTGCAGCCAGACTCCCTCGCAGCCGGCGAGCACTCCCAGCTGCCAGCACCTCTACAGCTCGGCCCTGCCATTTGCCGAGAGCCAGTGACAATCCCGAGCTGGCTGTTTGTCATACCTGCTCACATAATAATGGTTGCATGGTCAATGGCCGTTTTGGGGCGGGGCCAGCGAAAGGTCAATTCTTCCACTACACTCCCCCTCCACAGAGCACATGCTGCAGGACACGTTTAGGGTCAGGTGAATTAAATAGGAAATTACAGCTGTTGTTATTTATTATTTCTATCATATTCTAGTCAGCACAACTAAAGGGCACCAGGTTGACCAGTAAACTGTATATATATGATATATTAGAATTTTTTATAGGCTTGTAGTGGTGCCCCTTCCATCATGTGGAGCCATATGCGACCACCTAGACCACCTATGCTTAGAGCCGACTCTGTTATCAGGCTTCAGTTTTCAAAATGTCTCCAGATGTTTTTGAGGGTTCTGAATTTCCTTGCGCGAGTTGCAGGGTTTTACACTTGTGGCTCTGGAATTCTGAACATATTTGGAAAGTTCTCAAGACAGATGTTCTCTCAAAACAGTCACTGAGGAGTCACAGGTGTCTAATAATGGTCTTCTCCTTAAATGAAAAGTAAATGTCTCTTTTATAAAGTGTCATAACAAAATACCTTCTGTCTCTTCCTCATAAAAGGACAGCGTTAAACTATAAAAAGAAAATGAAATCCTTTGAATGAAATTTTTAGCTTTAATGGCATCACATATACGTAGATCAGAGAAAGTCTCATCCTGAACATTTCACTAGTGTGATGTGGAAAGTGTGAGTCTAGATGTCTACAGAATTTTTCTTGTTAGGCCACATTTGGCAAAACATCTAATATTGTCTTTAGAAGAGATGTGCAAATGAAAAGCAGAAAATACATCCTTTTGTTTAGTTTTAGTGTAACCAGGATCTTAGAACCCTCAGAACTCAGAACTCTTCACAGCTAAATATAAATGTGATCAAATTCTTATTACATCTCTGTCCAAATTATTATTATTATTTTAATTCAATCATCTCATTTTTAGAAATACTTTGTTAAACCCTGAAGTGGATTTACTAGTGTACAGTTCTGCCATGAGAAACATAAAAATAATATTAAAGAGGCCATTCCATTAAAAACTGTTTTTCTGAGGTTTCTGTTGAATATTTTAGCTCCACAGGTGTTCTTACCTTCATAGTGGGTGTGAAAACAGGTCAACAACTTCTCTATCAGTTTTAATCTCTCAAACTACGCAGGTGGCGATAACACCTGAGTTCTCCCGAGTCCGAACGGTCTGTATCTGTTTTGTCACAACTTCTTTGTTCGTTAGTATTCATCAGCTGCCGCAGTTGAAACCACGCCTAGCATGCTGCTGGCTAAAAGCTGTAGCAAAAGACGTAGCAAACAGGAAGAGAGAACATCTGATGTTGCCATGCGCAGCGGGGCAGGAAACAGTATACCTTGCTCTCATAGGCTAGTTTGTTAGCCAATCTGAGTCCAGCAAATTCAAATAATTAATATTAATGAGTTGCTGCCCAAAGCCTGACAGAACCAGTAGAATTTTGACACAGATAGATTGAAAGGCCTGTTAATCAGTGTTTCCTGACGTTTTTTAGATATAAAATGTTTCATATTACAGGTTAATAATTAAGAAATAACCACAAAGTCATGCAATTTGTGTGAAATGGCCTCTTTAAAAGAAGTTAAAAATGCAAACTGTAACACTCAAAGTCAAGGAAATGAGCTAAAAAACATATAATGGGACTATTTTTATACTCTCAATCCATAGAGTCGATTAGATTAATTTAGCTTGCTTTAGTGCATCTGTAGGAAATTTAAAAACTGTCTACACCAGTTACGGCATAACTGTGCATATACATGTTAATGCCCAACAATAAAGCCGGCTTCAACTGTGAAATTACTTCCCTCACAGCAGCTGCATGCAAACCATGATGGAAATGTACATACATTCACTACATTTTGTTCTGTTCCCTCATTCTCACTTTATTTCTCCCCCTCTGTTGGCTTGTTTGTGGGACAGCTGAACAGAGTGGTGGTGATAACAGCCATTAGCGTGCCACTAGCCGGGTGTTAATATGCAGTTTCTCCGGGATCCCATTCTGTAGCGTGTTATTACCTCTGTCCAGATGTCACTGGAAGGGTCGGCGTGTATATTAGTAAGACTGGTTTTACAGCCTCATTGTCTCTCTCAGACCACCCCCCCCCCCCCATCCTGTTCTGGTCCACCTTTGCCATCTCAGCTTGGCATTTATGTTCCTCCTTTAGTGCAGTGAAAAGTTTTCCTTTACAGACTTCTTGCCATTTCAGCTAAATTCACAGAGTTGTAAAAGTCCCAGCTATTTCATCATCATCTCTTTGTGTGTGATGGTGCTTTTTATTGTGTTTCACAAACCTTCATGTTCACGAGTTCACTTTATACTGACAAATGTGTTAGTGAGACCCATTTTTCTCCTCTTTTTTTTTTTTTGGTCTTTGTCCTCATCAGGGGCTGCTGAGATACTTGTCTTCTGTGTTTGGGATGATCTGCTCTCTAATTGCCTGGACAGACTGGGAGAGGTCCAATCTTCATTTGGTCAGTCCATTTCCCACAGCCTTGTTTCCTCACCATTTAGCAGATAATGCACAGAACAGATCTGCAGAACTGAAAGGAGTGTGGGGGGAGGGGGGGTACTTTATTTCTAATAAGAAAAAAATTATGCAAGTGAAAAAAGAAAAAAATAACTTTCCCTGGGGATTAAAATATTAGATAACTTGCACTTCTTTAAAGTCATAGTATAGTTATTATGAGGATGGTCTGTGTAAAGGTTATGAAGAAATTCCTGTTGTAAATAGCTCTTTAACTGACCTTAGTTCAGAGAAATTGAGTTTACTACATGAATCATGCAATCCTTAGGCACATGCATCAAAATGCTATAACTAGAAATACCTACTGGAGATTCTTTCCACTCAGATGCCATACCCGTATCATATTTTCTGCATGCTTTTGGAAGAATAAATGCAGAACCAGATTGCCATGACTTTCAAATATTGATTCAGAGACACACACAACAAAATACAAATAAATGAGAAATTTGCTCCAACAGTGCAAAGCCTGTCTAGTCAGAGATGGGTGGGAAAAGGCTGCACAGAAACAAAAGAGCACAGGCCATTAACATCAGAGTTGGAAACATCACTGAGATATTTCAGGACTCCATCACTGAGTCATGCAACTATGAGTCTTGAATATTTTTTTTATTAAGAGTCGTGGTCAAAAGATTACAGAAAATAACTGAAAATTAAAAGGAGTGGTAATATTTCCAGCTTTTTTTCCAGCATGTCCTAATTCACAGTTAACATGCAGTTTCTCCAATCGACATTTCGAGTCACGTCTTGTTGGCACATGCTCAGAGGGATTGCTGTACGAATCATGATTCTGACTGAGTAGATGAGCTAATGGTTCGTCCAGGATTTTCAAATATTAATGATGTATTTTTTCACCACAGTTCTGTTATGGTTTTTTATTGTCAGTAAGTTTTTTTGTTTGCTTTTCTAACTAGGAGACGTTAGCCATTTAATATTAAAAGTAGTGACTTGTGGCATTCTCCAGGTCTGTTGAACTAATGCTCATGGAACTTTTTGACACACTCTGGTGTCCAGCAAGGCTGTGAGAGTAGGTGATTGTTCCTGTTCAGGGTTGAAGGAAGCTTGTGTCTATCTCTAGTGATTATTGGTTGAGAGGCGGGGTTACACCTGGACAGGTTGTCTGTCCGTCTCAGGGCCCAACTGAAATGTATCAAGAAAGACTTCATGTTCGAGACATTTCAGATTTGATTGAGTGCAAAAAATGTTTTTATAATTTTTATATCAAATTTGACCAAAATAATAGGGATCCTGATTTTTTTTTCCCTGTTTAAACAGCTTTAAAGCTACAGTATGTAAGAATTTTACAGTGAAATACTCACACAACAGTTTAATGTCCCACTGATGTTGAAAATAAAGTCACATTGTAACAGATCTCGATCTCAGCCGGCCTCGCTAGTTTCTGTCATTTTAAAAACGCTAGCCCAGACCGGAATCTTTATTTACACGTCCAGACTTCCTGGTTCCATAACCAATCACATGTGATTCTGCAAGGCTGCCAAGTCTTCAACAAAAGCAGCTGTAATTCCACAACGACCAGCAGCAAAAAGTAAGAAACCACCACATCCTTTCAACTGAGCAGCCGAGCTGCACGTGATGGGGCGTTCAAACACACTTAGAAAAACTCAACGCTGAATAAATAGACCTTCATTATATTCCCCAAAACTGAACAAATACAAGAGAAACTACAGTAAATGAGGATCAACATCAGAACTGGCAACTCAACAAAAAAATCAGGGAGGTAGGGGGGTGAGTGGCTGAGAGCTGACGTTTTTTTTTTTTTACATGAACTGCGGGACTCGAATTTGACGACGAGGTCTAATTCTTACATACTGTAGCTTTAACCGAAATAGACCTTAGACCTTCTTCCTTAACCACCAATGTGCTTAAGGAAGAAAAGATTGACTGTAATTAAGAAATATACCTTCACTACCAAACAGAACCCCATGTGCAAAATGACAAATTTTCATTTAAAAAAATTCAAAAGAAACAAACGTACTGTATTTAAAAACAAAAACATTTAAATTCTAGGTCTAATTCTTACATATTGTAAGTAAAGTTTGTAACCCCCAGATGTTTATAGGGCTGGGTCTAATTTATCTGAATTAGGTTAACATCAAACTTACTGTGGCATTTTTTTTTCCAAACATGAGAAAATACCCCTTTTTTGGGGTCTTTTACTTTGAAATCTAACATCTGAAGTGTATAAAAATAGTAGTTTTAGATGTAAAAAGTAGGCCTAATATACAGAAGTCATGAAACATCAGATTATGGGTTATGCAATCATTAAAGTCTAACGACCTAATGCAGCTGCACCCACTTTGCTTCTTCCAGATCTTTACATCACTATGAGAGCATTTATGGTATTTCATTGTCATTTATATCAAATTCTTTGGTTATATGAAATGAAAACTAGCTGCAGAGCTAACTATCAGTTTAGTGTGTAACACGTCCAGCTGGGATTTCATAACATTTCTACATGAACTGATAATCAATAACGATTTCTAAAACAATGTTTGCATGGACAGCTAGGAGACATTTAAGATTACAGTTGTTTAGACAGCAGCAACTTTGGCAAGCCATTAGCCTGTCAATTCAGCAAGAACTGATCTCCATTTTTCCATCCAAGTAAGATGTTATTTGTTCATAACTTTTGAATAGAACCTTTGTTCTAATAATATATCATCACATCAAGAATTCTAGTAGATATTATTAAGTTACACATATCACAGCGTTATGGTGATGTGACTTAGTTTCATTTGTTTAGCTTCAGTATTTTAGTTTGTATTATTTTTACTATATGTCTGTCAGGCAGTTTTCAGTATGTTGATTTTAAAACATGCTCTAAACGCCATAAAAAGCGTAGTCAGCTTTCAAATGTGCTTTGCTCAAATGGTGAACTGTCAAGGGGAAAAACATTCTGTCTCAGGCAGAAGCACTGTATAAGTATTTTCATAGCCAGCAGCTTTAATAGACACTGACAACAGACCCTGATGCCCAATAGCCATAGGACACATTTTGATTGAAGGAAACTTGTTTTTTTTTTCTTCTCCTTCATAGTTTTGCACTTTTCACCCTGAACCAAATATATCGAGATCTCACCTTTGCTACTGCAATATTTGGCTGATAGAAAGTAATATAGGTTGGATGAAATTTTTGTTTTCCCCTACAGGGGACTCACCCCAGTATATTCACTTGTTTACAACTGTGCTTGACCATGAGGTCAAAAGGAAGTTCTGTTGGAGTTCCATCAAACTCAAACCAAACAGACTGGTTCAACAGTAATTCGGAGATCAACTGCTGATTCTGCACAGAGGTTATTCTAGTTAACCTGGATCTGGAATCTTCATTGGTTTTATTGCATTATAACAAACTAAATAAGAATCTATAAAGAATTATCTTGAGGGTAAGTTTTTTGAGTCATAGTGATAAATCTAAAGTTGCGCATGAAACATGAAACTCCCCATGCTTTACACAAAAGGTTTCTTCTGCTACATTCTATGTTGGACACATCTTTCACCCTTACTAACAACTAAACAATTAGTAACAACCTCCCACAAAAATCTCACCACTTAGGTCCATAACTGCACTATGCATAGGACCCAGACTCCTATCAAGAATCTACAGAGACCAAGTGCAATCTGGCTGAATATTTTTTATCATAGTAAGGTTTTTTATTCAATGGGACACATTATATATGTATTTAATGACGACTTATCCCTCATTGTAGAATCAATCTATTTTCCATACCTGCTTGATGTTGCACATGGCCAAAGGGTACTGGTACCCATAGTCCTTGGGTTAGAGGTGAAGTACATCTTGAACAGCTCCTCAGTCCATCCCTTTCCGGTCTCCTCCAGCGAGCTGGGCATCTTGACAGGATCTGGAATCATTTTTGAAACTCTGCTAAAAGCTTATGTATGTCCACAACGTCTTTTTGTCATTGAACATTAGGTAAATTTCCCTCCCTACTGACTGAGACGTTGGGTGTATAAACAATCACATGGAGAAGGATGCATGTCCAGGGACTGGCTCACTCTCATTTGTACATAATAATTGCATGACAAACACAACAGAAAACAAATGTTGGCAGGAGAAAAAAAGGCAAACAATAAAGTGTGCAAGGAATTAATCACTAATGTGAGTACAACAGAAAACAGACGGTGGGTGGGTGCTTTTATTTTACATCGAGTGGCCTTGGAAAACAAATTCTTTTTGAGAGGGACATATTTGTAAAATTCTCACTTTTTCTTTCCTGGAGAACATGTGTGTGGGTGTCTAATGTTACTACTAACTAAAAATCCCAGGGAAAAAAAAGAATAATTTAGGTACTTTTGCTTGGATTTAACTCATGCAGCGACTGATTAAGATTTGCAGTGGAAAGTTACATCACTTTTCATGTTCAGAGTAGAGCTGTTATATCTTACCATCCTTATCTCCTGAAAAATGAAACTTTAAATCTCACTGCACCACAGTGACAGAAAGTAAAACCTCTTTTTGACTTGTACTTATTGCTTTGCTAATACGTGCAAGTTCTCACCGGTAGCTGTGCAGTCCAGGTAACATGAGCATTTTGAGAAATGCCGAACTATACAACTTTTGTTCTCTACCAACTTTGCATGACTAGCCGTTAACTCATCTGTCTGGTCAGAAAAAAATCTGTTCTTCTCCAAACTGAGGTACTTTCTAATAGCTATTTACAACATATAAAACAATAATTGTTTAGGAACTTGGAAAAAAATGTTGGCCATCCCTTACAAAACAAAGCAGAAACCACATACCGCAATTGCCTACGGAGTTCTTTATCTGCTTGGAATCACTTTTCTACATCCCTATGAACAGTAGTTGATGTATTGATCTTTTCCTACTATTTCCTGCAGGATCACACTTTGTATGCAACTGATGTAGAGGAAAAACTCTATTTGCAAGAACTAAATATTTGTTGTTTTCCACTGTCACAGCTCTGCTTGCAGTATCCTGCCAAAATCATTAGGCCCAGTCCGATTTGTAACAGAAGAACACTGAAGGTAAATTGGTTTATTTGAGCACAAAGTGAGTCAGATCAACCAATGTGACATAAGCTTGAGATTTGTTGCTAAAGATGTCAATAAAAACACCCTATACCTTAAATATGCAGGACTCTGTTTTTCTCAGATCTAGTGTTGGTGGGCATACTGCATTACAACCCCTGCCAGGGCCGGCTCTGATCTGCATGGTGCCCTAGGCGAAAAAGGATTTTGGCACCCCATACCATCCAGAACAGAAACAACATAACTCTATAACTGGATTACGTTGCAATAAATATGTATTTATACTAAAATGAATAGTACAGACTATAAATGGAACAGTGCAATGGAAAAAAAAACATGCTAAAACAATATTAACAGTAAACAATTACAAAAAGTAACAACAGACAAAATGCCTTTCCTTTATGTTAATAATAATAATTGGGATTTGGCACCCCCCTCCAGCAGATGGCACCCTAGGCAATGGCCTGAGTGACCTATGCTGAGGGCTGTCCATGACCCCTGCTATGATGTAAAAACTCAGACAGAGCTAGGCCATAGTGAGGTCATCAGGCACATAGGAAAATGGTAATGAGTTGACAGGTCCATGCTGGCAGCAATGGCAGATGTTAGGCTCTCGTGCACCAATGTGACTTGATCAAGTTTAAAGCAGGACTTGCCTTACTTGACTAAAACCTAGACTATGATCCCACTGAGCAGTATACTTGTCCTAGTGTTGCATGATCTTTCAGGCTTGGGACAAGGTATGATCATAAAGACACGTGGCAGGAACGTCAAACCTGGGTAAAGCATTGTTGAGTGTAGCAGCATCATTAGTACCCTCACATTGAAGGTTTTCCACATTTACTTCAATTCAGAAAAGCTCTAATAGGTTGAATAGGTCATGTGTAGCAGGGTCATCATCTAGTGAGAGATGGGCCCAAGCAGCGGTAAGAAAGAAATGTGAGTGAAGCTGTAAATTCTGTAGCTGTATGAAGGTATGACCTAAAGTGAACCCAAAATTCTAATTATATTTTTGGGGGTATGATTACTATTGCTGTCTATTTGGGCATTATGTAAACCTGTCTATTTGAATAACTCTGAAGTTTGGATTAAAAATAGTTTCTATTGTATGACAGTTCTCATTAGTGACCATATGAACTTACATTAACCATACACAGGAAGCAATTAAGGCCTTGTCATGAAGCAGCTGGCCTAGGTCCGGCTGGTTGCGCTGATAAGAAGGAAATCAGGTAACAACTTTCAATTATTTCCACAGAATGATTCAATATGTGTTTTTAAACTAATAATTTGTCTTTTTATGAGTATTGTATGATCTGTTTTGGGCAGGGAGTTTTTATAATAAGGAAAATTAAGTACTGTGTCCCCGTTATTTACAGTTTCTTCTATCTTCTGGCTGTTTTTATCATTTGAATCAGAGGGTGATACAGAAGTGGCAATGTTATCTGTCGGTTCATCTTCTTGTTGCCTGAAAGACCCAGAAAACGAAAACTGCACTAAGTTATGTGCAACAGTGACGCATGTACTGGCAGATCTATTAGTTGCACCTTTTCCTAATTTCTTAGTTGTTTGCCTCTTTTTTTTTCCTCACTGAAGCAAACACTTAATTGAAAACAGAAACCTGATGGAAAAACTAATGAGAAAAGTTCTGGTGCGGACTATGACAAAAAACAAAACAAACGTAGAAAAAAACAAAAAAACACTGCAAAGTCAGATTTTCCTTTTTGGCCATGAAAACCTGCCTCTTGAAAAACAACAACTTGGCGTGCATTTTGATAAAACTGGTCATGTTTCTTAGACTTGTTATTACACTAACAGTTCGGACTGCACTTCATTAAAATTGTCCTAGAAGACGAACTCTAATGAGCTTCAGAGGTGCTTGTTGGTAGATTTAGAAATATTCCACAACAGCAGCACTTTTTCCTTCGTTTCTTTACTTTTTATTCTGTGGTTTACAAATCCATATAGTGTATATCGTCTTGAGATTTATATTTCCCAAATACCAAAGAGGAATGTATGTTCTTTATGTAACTTTTATCATTATTGCCAAAATAAATGTGTAATGGGAAACTGAGGCAAACTGTAAAGTTTTATAAAACAGTGTTCACATGAAGCGCTATTAAATTATTTAGATTAGAGTTAAGTTTTGATGGAAACGATTTACTTTTGTCATAGCCTCTCTGTGGCTAGCTATTAGCTGGCAATCAAAACAGAGGTCCATCATAACTACTCTCTATTTCTTAAAACTGAGGTCATTCAATAAGCAATCTACAGCAAGTAAAGTAATAATTGTTCAAGCCCTCTTCAAAATATCTGAACAATTCCTTTGAATCACAAATGTATGTTTTGTTATGTCGTTTTTAAATGAAAACCACAAATAACACTCCTAACAGACTTCCAGATCCTGTCCTATACCCAAACCAAAGTCAAAGTGAAGGCCAACAAGAACATTAAAACTTCTCCAAAATTTCTTCCTCACAAAGATTTACTGACAAGACAAACGTGCACACACACAAAACACAAACTCACACTAATACACTTGCAACCCTGTAACCAGAATTTAAAAACATGATGCCTTTTACCCCTCAGTGTTTTCTTTTTGTTATTTTCTTTGACACCCCCAGCCCCCGAGAATGAACAGAATAAAGCGGCATGACATGAGTTGACGCGTAATTCCTTCCAGCCACTCTCGGCTACAAGATTTTCCTCTTTCACCAGAGTGCTCTAATGAGTAGAAAACAAGCATTTGTTTGTTGATGTGGCTGCTCTGTAGCTGTCTGAAGAATCTTGACCGGGTGTGTTGTGAAGGAACTTCTCATGACTCCAGGGGGCTTGTCTCCTCCAGCGAGCTGGGCATCTTGACACCTCCCTGTCACTGCTTGCACTTCTACCACAAACCCTCTTCTTCTCTTCCTCCTCCTCTCGCCACAACTGTTTGAACAGAAACACTGTGACACACACTTGACCCAATTTCAAGTTCTAATTCTGTGACGGGTTTGAGCCTAATTTAAGCAAGCTGTACATATAATTACAAGGAAACAGATTGTTACTTAATTGGAGTTCTGTCTTCAGGCGTAGTGGCAGCCAATGTTTTCCGACTGGTGTGGGAGTTGAATGCGTTAGATGGAACTTGTAGAACTGACTCTGAGATGGAGATTTCATTAAGTAAGAAAGTGTTTTAGGGCATGTGATTTTATTAGATACAACATAATGGAACTGCATAGCCCACTACTGAAGACTTTCAGCCACATCCGTCTCTCTTCAGATATATAGCATTTTTTAGAGTTTCAATCTTTCTATTTATATTTTAATGTATTGTATTTTTATTTCAACATTTTAATGCATTTCTTTACTTTATCTAAAAAACAAAAACCGTTTGATAACACAAGTATTTGAAATGTGTTCCCCTTGGATGGTGTTTGGGTCTCTGGTGATCTGGGGGGGCTTAGAAGGGAGCCACTGGTCCTCTTCATCCAAATAAGTCAGCTGAGAAGGTTCTGATATCTAACACCTTTCTGATGACCCCAAATGTGAACCCATAAAATTTTGGAGGAACTATATTTTTTCTGGCCTGAACATGCCTTAAGATCCCCTGGGAGGAGCAGGAGTTGTCGCCAGGTAGTGGTAATCCACTACCTGGTCTAGGTTTCCCAGCTGGACTTTGTGACTCAGCAACCACACCTAAGACAAGACTGAAACTGGATGGATAGATGGATAACGAAAGAGTTCTATATCACATTTGCAGTCAGAAATCAGCCACATAGTGGAAGAACATAGCCACTTCCATGTCGGATGACTGAACTGTTATTTTTCTAGAATAGGATGGCCTTTTTTACCCTGGATATGCTCCTGTTCCTTAAACTATGTGATTAAGAATGGAGTATAGACATTCATCTAGATTAAAGCATAAATAATTTAAACAGTTCTTAAAATATCTTCATTCTGGACCTATCTACTTTCTAAAAGTATCAAAACATGCATATTACACTGAAACCCATGTAGCATGCTTCAGATATAAGGCTCTCCTGGGCAAACATGCATAATAAACTGACAGAAAGTAGCGTTCTACCGTTTGACCTCGGGCTCTCATAGACCGTCACGGTAGCAAACCAATCTGTCAAAACACTGTCCTTTTCCTCAGTCACACAGGCATCAACTTTAATCTTCCTCAGAAACCCTTATGGGCTGTCAGAACTCTATATTTTCTTGGGAAAGGAGTTTAGACACTTGGAACAGCATGAGAGAAAGGGAATTGGCTCAATAAAATGCAAGACACTAGCTATGTGCAACAAAATGAGCAACATTTTATTCAAGAGAACTTGACACAGCTGGACTGTGAATTTTGTATCATGAAGGTGAAATAGAAGAACCCTATATGAACTAAAGGTGACAACATTTTTTGATAAGACTTTTGTATTGCTGACAGAAATACCACAATTTGAAACATGGAATGTATACAAAATATGTAGTTTCTTCTTTTACTTTAAAGCAATGTTCAAGATTATTTTTGAAGCAGGTTTCTTGGGAATATTATGAACAATAATAAAAATGTAACCTGCTCTTTGAACAACCTCCATTTGAAAAAAACAGAGATAAGCTAGGACCAAAACCTAAGTGGATTGTTGCAGTCTTAAAGAGGCAATTTCATACAAATTTCAGGACTTTGGGGTTATTTCTTAAGATTAACCTGTAATATGAAACATTTTATATCTAAAAAAAAACGTTATGAAACACTAATTAACAGACCTTTCAATCTATCTGCGTCAAAATTCAGCCGGTCCTGTCAGGCTTCGGGCTGTAACTCATTATTATTTAATATTCATTATTCAAATTTGCTGGGGTCAGATTGGCTAACAAACTAGCCTATGAGAGCAAGGTATACTGTTTCCTGCCCCGCTGTGCATAGCAACAGCACAAGTAGTCGCTTCCGGTTTGATACGTCTTATGCTACAGCTTTTAGCCAGCAGCATGCTAGGCATGGTTTCAACTGTGGGAGCGGCCGAATGCTAACGAGCAAAGGAATTGTGACGAAACAGATACAGGCCATTCAAACTTGAGTTTTGTAGCCACCTGTGTAGTTTGAGAGATAAAAACTGAAAGAGAAGTTGTTGACCTGTTTTCACACCCACTATGAAGGAAAGAACACCTGTGGAGCTAAAATATTCAACAGACACCTCAGAAAAAACGTTTTTAATGGAAGGGCCTCTTTAAAACAACCTCAAACTCAAAATTTGCAAGGTCTTATAAAAAAGTACAGTATATAAAACATTACCTTTCCATCAATTTATCATAGTAAGGTTATTTATGTTGATTGTTTTTTATTAGCAAGGGCAAAAAGTAGCAGCAACTAACACTTTCAAGATAATGTTGTTAAATTTCTGCTGGAACAACTATGCAATGCAAAATTGACCGCAGTCTAAAAATGTATAAAACCTCCACATGAACAGTCATGAAATTTTGGAAATTTTAGTTCTTTTAAGCCAGTAGTAATCCATGTTGGTCTTGGCCCTGCTCAATCTGGTCGTTAGCTCCATTACCCTGTGAGACGTAACCAGTGTCTCTCCAACCTGAGGTTGTTCAAAGAGCTTTCCTCAGCTAGTAAGATTAGAATTGTTCATAATCATCCCATAAACGTCCAAAGGATCTGACCTACCTTTGTGCACTGACATCCATATTTACTGTGAGATGCAATAAGACAAGAAAAGTACAGAAATAAAACCAGGAAAAAAATATAATATAATCTTTTATGATGAACCATTCAAATGCAATGTTGATATACCAGATGATATTTTTTCACCGGAAAAACCAACAGCTCCAACTATTAGACAAATGCACAGCAACTCAGTGTCGCCACAGAAAACACAACATTTTCCCTGCAGTTTTCAGCATCTATCGGTATAATTACTGCCAGTTTCCAAACCATCACATTCTCCTTGTGTCATCATCAAATAATCAGAATGGAAGAAGGAAAAATGACTACTGCTATAAGGCACTTTCACTTCCATAAAATAATTGAAAAACAGTGTGGTACATTTGTCTGTTGTGACTGCAGCTGGGCCAAAACACTGCGTTGCTTTTGTTACATCATTAATGGCATGTTTTCTGAGTCAGCACTGGCTAATTTAAATAACAATACTACCCCATTTAATTTCCCCTCAATTATTTTCATAAAATTTGCTTAGAACTTTGTTTGAATGTGTTTTGTAGCCAATTAGCGGTGTGGAAGTACAGCCTGTCATTTCTAAGACTTTTTCTTTTTTTGGGGGGGTAGGCTTTCTCTGGGGAACTTTAAATACACATAAATGTTTGTTTCTAAACACTAAGGCAGTATGGTGAGGTACACTGTGACTTGAAAATTTGTTGCCTATTAGGATGCAAAGACAAAGTCAGCTTCGTCTTCATTCATCTTACGCTAGCAGAGCTGGGAAAAAAAGTAACCGACAATAATTGACAAAGTAAAATGTTCAAACCCAAACTTCCACTTAGAAAAAGAGACACAACACAAACAAAATGCTTCATTTAGAATGAATTTCAATGAGTTTCCTGCATGAAGCAATCATGTGCAAAGTTTCCACTTTGGTGAGTTCTTGCAGTGGCAAAAGTAAAAATGTGAAATAAAGTGGACCATCCATTTCAAACTGTTAGGGTGTTTTATTGTATCCTTTGTTTATTATTTTAATTCTCCCCCATACCATGGTCATTTTCCTTCTGTCAGCTCCATTTGTTGTTCAGCTCTTTACCTGATTCTCATCTGCTTAATTACCCCAGCGGTTCATACTCTGTAATCACCAATCCTTGTATGTATACTCCATGATTTCTCAAATGTATTGTAGGATTCAGTTGTTTCCTGCTGTAGGCCTGCTCCATTGTTCCCTTTGTTCATTTTCTATGTGTTCTGTAGCTAAATTTGTGGTTTTGTTGCTGCTTTATGAGCTTTTTATTTTTCCCTTTTTATGTATTTATTCAGTTTCAACTCAGTTTTACTCAGTTTACCACTGTTGTCCACACTTGTCAGAAGCTTAAAATCTTGTGTCTATCTTAGGAACTTGGTGTCTACCTGATTTTGTAAGTTCTTGTGTGCAGGCAACAAGCTGCAGTTGGTGAGCCCACATTAAGGGCTGGAGGTTGATTGACTTCATTTTAGATAGGGTTGTTTGTTTGGCCTCAGGCCACCCTGAAGCCCAGATGAACTTAATGTTGTAATAGAAACAAAATAGATGCATATCTTAATCTTAATCATGTTCCTGTGGCGGTTGACAGCTGTGGGTCATCTTTATGGTATGCTTTGGCTATTCCTGGACAGGGTGAAACACCACATTGCGTAACATACGCCTTTGAAGATGATCATAGCCTTGTGGAGGAAGGAGATTGCCTCCTATTTGGAGGACCAAGGTTATCCCGTGTCAAAGTATCCTTATGCAAGATACTGAGCCCGCAACTGTCACTGGAAGCTGTAGTCTTATTGGGAAGGATGTCGTACGTTAGGAGTCAGCAAAGCAAAGAAAGGTATGAAAAACATCTCCTTTTCTACAAATACTGAAAAGAAACGAAAAATCTCTCCAGTCAGGAGACCGGAGCTTGATCCCGAGTCCCAGCAGAGAATACATGTAAAAGTATTCTTGGGCAAGGTACCAAACCTTGCAACTGCCCCCCCGGCGCCATACAAAATGGATGGGTCAAAATGCAGAGCCTGAATTTCCCCAAGAGGGATCAATAAAGTCTATTATTTGATCCTGTTCAGGGTCGTGTGGTGTACCTATCCCTGGCAGTCATTGGACAAGAGGTGGTGCACTCAGTGGACAAACCACAAATTCACCAGCTCATAGGGCCAATTTAAAATCTCCAATTAAGTTAACCTTTATGTTTTTGAACTATGGGAGTACGTGGAGAAAATCTATGCTTGCAGTGAGCAAGCATGTAAACCATACACAGAATAGTCTCCTCAGAGATTGGAACCTGGTACCTTTGGTTTTTTTTTTTGCTGCAAGGCAACAATACTAACCAACTCTACTACTGTTTAGCCAAACTGGAAAACATGGAAATATTTTTTTTTTACTTTGGACTGTTTTTCAAAGCCTGTTTTTATTGTCTAATTAAAATCAAACTGTCAAATCATCATTTGTAACTCCAGCCAAACAATTAGCGCAGCTCTAAATAACATGTGCAGAGGGAAATGTTAATATCATGCAAGATGCAGGTCCTTGCTAAAATCTTCTGTAATTGGAAAATACATAATTTTGCATTTATTGAGCCTGCTAATTGTGGCTAATTATCAAAGGTGGAATACTGTAGCAGATTGTCGAAGGGGGAAAAAATGACTTTGTTAATTGTGTTTTGCTGACCCTGATGTTCCTTTCTAAAAAAAAAAAAAAAAAAATAGTATCTTTCTTCACTATCGAGATTGCTTTTCTTTTCACTTCAAAGGATTGGGAACTCGACTGGGAAAGCTGCCAACTTTCTGGAACTGATTATTCAGTCTACTCAAACTCTTCACGCATCTCGCTATGCTGCATTTTCCTGTGCGCCCCGATTCTAAAGGCAAGGGACCTTTCTCCATTATTTCCTCATCTGATCTCCCCTCCCCGATGCACTCACAGTGTTCATCACGGCTCAACCCTTCTCCTGTTAATCCTGCCTTTCATCTGGCAACACGGGACCTTTCAGCCCATGGTTTACTTATTATATCAATCAGCTATGGCTACCAGCACGGCTTTATACACGCACACTCACACACAGGTGATCCTACGAGCTTTCCAAGTCTTTCTGATCCATTCAAATTTTAATAATACCTACAGAGATGACCAAGACTACCATTCTTGGCTTTTAAATGATCATGACAGAGTTAAATTGAAGAACACTCTGACATTACTTCGAATTATTCTCGGTTGTTTTAGCTCTAAACGGGAAAAGAAGGCAACTCTGTGGGGATAGTCTCCTAAAACCCTCCACAAATTCACACTTTCATGCGTAGAACAACTCTAAGTTGTATTTCTTGGTAGCATGACAAGCTTAAGCCTGCTGGGAGTGTTTGTATTTGCAGATATTCAACATTCACCATATCAAATATGATCGGAGATCAGTGACATGACATGAAATGCTATTTGTTGTGTATTTTCAGATACGGATCTCCTTACTCTTGGGCTTCTACTGTGTCTCGGCATGGTATTGGTTTTCTTGTATCGTATTGTTATTCCTCGCAAACAGAAGCATTTGTTCGGCCATTTAAAATTCTCTTTCTCTGAAAGAGCTACAAAACAGTGCAGTTGCTTGCCTTTTAAAGCATCAGCCCCAACATGGATATGAAAGCTTGTCCTGTCATGTTTCATCAGGGCATTGTCTAAGTGGTAAAGGCTAACAAGGGTGAATGCTGGGAGCATACAGAGCCATAACCCAACCCTCCCCCTTTCCCGCAGCAAGCTTCTGAGCCCATTCCTACCGCAGCCTTCACATTGCATGAATGTCATGCAGATAGTGGCTGGAACTGAAAAGTTTATCCTGCAGAAAGTGGGAAGACAGGCAGTAGAAAATATGAACTGACCATGAGCGTTTTTGGTGGATGGAAAACAGTCTGGAGTAAGCAATGGAAGGCATCTGTGTCAGTCACGCTGAGGTTATCTTACAATTTAGAGTCTTAATAGATTGTAAATTGTTGTGCTTATCTCTAAATTGTAATTAATTCAGCACTAATCAATATTTTACATTAACAAAGGATCAAATGATTAAAGCAGTTTTGATGAAAAAATCTAACTCTGCTGGTATCTTTTCATGTTTTATTAGCATTTACTTTTATTCACTTTGGTTTTATGTTCCGCATCTTTACTGTTTGGGTTCAGTGTCATTGTCGTCATCACAAGACACAACAGGGAGCTCATGTTTTGTTAAAAAAGAACACACACACTGTGTGTAAGCTGTTAAAGAGCAAGCAAAGCCCTTGTACGCCCATTCTGCCTCCCAGCAGCTGTCTCAGAAATAGCTCCAGGCTGTTATTTTTAGTCAATAAGATCTGGCAAAAACTGCACGTCAGATCTGATTTTAAGAGAAGAATGTGCTGAATTTGCTCGGAATTTAGTTTTTCTAAGTCTTTATTCCACACACGTACACTACAAAATTTTGCTACAACAGCATCAGTGTGGTCACTGAAACCACTATGACATTATTAAAGGGAACTTTAAAAGTGGTCATAACAAAATGATCACTTTTTTTTGGGTGATCTTGCTGTCTATTTTAAATGTACCCGAAGAAACGTAGAGCCTTCTAAGGGAGGGAGGAGGCATGCAACAGAACTGTTTTTAAGGAGCCCATATGACTTGTTCGGACTTTTCTTACCCTGTTTTCTCTGGTGTTCTGTATTAAATGTTTTACATAAAGTTCTTAAGAGTTACACAGCACTAACTCCACAATGAGAGGGGTCACTTGCTCTCAAAGAAGTTCAAACATTCACTTCAACTGAGGCATTGGAAACAAATGCTTCATGGCAACAACAAGGGACAAAAATAGTATTTATACTCAATTGATTTAATGCAAGGAAGCCAAATCTGAGTGGTAGCACAAGATGACAGATCACCATCTTGTACCATCACTTGTGAGGGTTAAGGTATGATAACGTAATGTTCACTACTAGTTTAACATACCTATTTAAAAAAATAAAAATTTTAAGATTCATTATAGCTCCCTTTAAAATGAGTGTACATCCTTACACAGAATAAAGGTAGTATTCTCAATATTCTTCCAACATTTCACCTGAATGTTAGTGTTATTATGAAAAACTAGAAGAAAAAAAAATCCTTTTAAATACAACAGTTACATTATAAATTCTGGCAATCTGAAAAAATAATATTTTACTGTACTACTATGAAACTTGAAATGGCAGATGAGATTGGACAATAGTTACACAATCTGTCTTCAATGTTCTTCTGTCAGAAGTTAAAAAAAGGGTAAAAGAATGAACTTAGTAATGAGCTTAGTTTGGATAAGACTACAGCACGTCCACAGCTGCAGTTGTTTTTAAGGACTCCACTGACCAGGAATCAGCTCAAGATATGACTGAAGACAGGTTCACTGATGCCTAACCTGTGATAACCAATAAATTCTAATAGCCACAGCAGACTGTTTAGTTTTTAAACAACCCATGCTGGTTTCAGGGAATTAGATTCATTGGGTTGCTGTTTGTTGTGAATGAGACTGCACACCTTCAACCCAAGTTGATTAATGTCTTTAACTGAAAGGAATAAGCACATGTGTAGTCAAAGTCAACTGTAGTGTGAGAAGATGAACAAAAATGATCTTTTTTAATATCTATCATGTAAATGGTTAATCATACTGTAAGTGCGTCCTTTAACTGATAAAGACGAAGAAGGCAAGCCAGCAGGGTTGACGTGAATTGTGGAATGTTCTGCCAGGAAAAAAATTATTTAACTCATACCATCTATCTATTGTTACTATCTAGCATACTATCTATCTATTGTTGCTGACTTGAAGGCCCCTTCAGGTTGGTCATATTCCAAAACATGGTGACCTATTAAAGCAAGATAGTGTGGGGAAAATACCTCAAGAAGGGGTTAGTGTTGAACACAACAAGTGTGAGATGTCAACTTGGCCTCCAAATCCTATGGATCTCAAGCCAATGGAACATTTGTGGGAT
The DNA here is from genome assembly GCA_006937955.1 of Pachypanchax playfairii. Lineage (NCBI taxonomy): Eukaryota > Metazoa > Chordata > Actinopteri > Cyprinodontiformes > Aplocheilidae > Pachypanchax > Pachypanchax playfairii. The sequence continues at coordinate 8,582,270 of SSNP01000006.1, forward strand.
ATGCCAAACAAACTGGTCAGATCAAACCTTTGTACATCAAGCAGATAGCATGCACAAAAGGATGCTTACTCCTCTGGACAACTACAAAACACACATATGCACACAACCAACCCCACCCCCATGTGTATACTTGGCACCATTTAACAACAAACCCAGCTCCAACCAGTAGACAATACAGCTGAGTAAAACTGAGATCTGTTTACTGCCTGGATTTAACAGGGCACCTAACCAGCTCCACAATTGGCACAGACTGAAACGCAGCCACAGGCCTGTGATAAAAGATTAATTGGATAAAAATGGTGCTTCAATCCTTGGGAAAGAATGGAGCAGCATGTGGGAAATAGGAGATTATAAGGTTAGAGCAACCACCCCAGCACACTGACCAACCCTGTAGTTAGCTCACAGCCTCCTTCACAGAGTTAGTTTTACTCTTCATGCCAATGATAATGTAAAACGTGGGTGATTTTAAAATGTAACAAAACATCATTTTACAGCACACAAATAGTGTCAGTGATCCAAAGAAAAGATGGGTATTTGGGATGCTATGGAGAAAAAAAATTGGGGATAAAAATATGGCTGCAAAAATATTAAAATAATTGTATAGGTTTTGACAAAGTAGAATGACAGACTTGAAAAGTGATGAAAAGTTAGTGTACAAAACTTCAGAGACTATCCAAGAAATGTGTCTGTAAAATGTTGGTGTCATAGTTAAAAATATGACTTTTAGTTCTTTTTTGAAATTTTAAAACAAAAATAAATTCATGCCCTTTAGCTGTCAACCTTTGCACAGAGCTTTTGGTTTGCACAAAAGGCAAAGGATGACATTTCAAGCTGATAAAAATAGAAATTGAAAAGAAAATGTGGGGCTATCCTAGCATGATGGCTAGTATTTAGCTTTTCAAAAAATTAGAATAAATTCTGTGATTTTTCTGTGGTCTGGTAAAAATACATTTTCTATCACATCCTTACGGGGACTTTTTGAAATTAAAACTCAAAAATATTACATGTATAGCATCAAAAAGAGAGGAGAACTCCCAATGGAGGAATGGCTAAAGCCCAATTTTCATGCTAATGCTAATCAAAGACTTATAACGTGTTTAGCGTCTCATTTGAGGAAATTTGACCATCATAAAGAGGTTTTTCTTTCCTGTCCCCTCTAAACTCTGAGCTGTCACCTTTCTGGCGAACATTTGACCAAAAAAGCACATCATCCATTAAAATGTGCCCTCCTCTGCACCTTTGCTCTACAGAACAAAGAGGTTCAATCACATTTAGACACAGAGCACACACAGATACATACTGTATGAACACAATTACTCACCCCGACCTTTTGATGTAGTGAGACCAAGAGGCAGCTGTTAATTAAAAATTTGAAAGGATAATGTTGGTCTGAATGTATGTTTGTTTGAGCTATAAAAGGTAACTAATTAAAATTTGAACTGGCTTCATTTTTTTCACAGCGCCTCTTCACACAGAGAAACCAAAGAGATCGAAGTTAAATTAAAGACAAAGGCAGCGCAGCATTTGAAAGTCAATGAGTAGAAGTGGTGAGTGTGAAATTTGTTGCCTGCAGTTCACAAGTTCAGTTTGGGGATACAAGAGGGCCCAACATGTTCCAAAACAACAGACTTTGCCACATTTTCTGCAAAAATTCACATTATCACAAATTCTGTCATAGTCTGTCAGAACAATATACGTTTCTATTTTGTGCTCTGTTTCTTTTTCGCTTTCTAAATGCCAAACTCTTTGAATTAGTTTTGCAATTTTGAAACAAACATTTTAAATGATCCGAAACAATAAAACTTGAATATCTGTGTATGAAAAAATATATATATATGAATGTTATAAAATTTGTAATGAAGTTACATACGTTTATTATTAGTATTAGTAATAATATTATTATTAATAATAATAAAATAATCTGTCTATTATTGTATAAGGCTTTAATAATGGGTTAAGTACATTTTACAAGAAATGTTCATTGAAATGTACCTTTAGGGGTTAAAAATCAGGGTTAAATATGAAAACATTTCATCTAAAAGTTGTGTGTATTTTCAGAACCTTGAAAAGTGAAGCAATGATAAAAATGGCAGCGCAAATCTGTTTGCGCTGCATGCAACAATAAATCTTAACAGTAGGTTTAACAAGCAGTCGTGATACTGAAATGAGAACAGCAACCGAAACAACGGGAAATATCATCATAACATGAGTGTAAAAGGAAAAAAATAAATAGCATTCTGCTTCACTATTGTGCCACTGTTCCAGCTGCTTCTTTATGTGAAAGTTGATGTTTTAGAGAGTAGAAAACTGATGCTTCTGCTCATTTACAAATCCGATTCATTGAATCAATATTGAACACTGCGGGTGCTTTTCTAAGAGCCCCATTTACAGCAAATATCTCATTTCCTCGAGATCTGAGAGGCTGGAATTGGAGCGCCTGAGCTTGTCTGTAGATTTTCGCAGTTCAGGCTCATCCACGGCTCCTAATGCCTCGGCTCCGTCAATGGACTATTCAGACACGTTTATGCAGCTTTCGAGCAGGTGTCATTTACTCAGCGGACTGTGCATAGAGGGGATGCAAATATTGTTAGATTGCAGGATTGGGTCATGTCTTCTGATCCAGATGAGTAGGATAGAGACGATTATGTTGGTGAAAATGAGATTTGTCTGATTTGTATTATGTATCATAAAAGAAAGATATGATAAAGGAAAAAACACACTCAAACAGTTACAATCTATTTATGAGGGTTTTACCTTTATTTTTATTTAACCAGACAAAAAACCCATTTAAATAAATATGTGAACTTGTTAAGATTTCTCTAATTTGCATTATAAATTTTATTGACCAGTATTTCTTTAAATAAATGTATGTACAGTGCTAGTCAAATGCTTCAAAACACCTAATTTAATAGCCTTCCACATTTTTAAATTTTCTACATACTGAAGAAATTCCGACTTTAAAGTAGAGTTTGTAGATTTATGTAGTGAACAAAAAAGTGACAAACGAACCAGAATTGTTTAAATAATATAGATTTTTCAAAGTATTCACCATTTATTTTCATTTCTACTAGGATTCTTGCAGTCACATAGAATGGTTTTCCAACAGTCCCAATGGAGCTCCTAATGGAGTCTTTACAACTCATCCCCAACCCGTCTGAGTTTTTTGTTTAGGTCATGTGATTCTGGAGGCCAGGTTATCTGACACAGCACTTGGTGAAATAATCCTTACATAGCCTGGAGGTGTGTTTTGGGTCATTGTGTGTATTGACCGGATAGGATGACATGTTGCTGCAGAATAATGTGGTATCCATGTTTAAATGTGCCTTGGATTTTGAATAAATCATCAATGGTGTAACTGACAAGGCACCTCCCATACAATCACCCTTCCACCTCCGTGCTTCAGAGGGTTGAAACTGACCTTTCCTGGACTCAGAAGAGATAATAGCTCATCTGGGATTTTATTTGGTTATACAGAGTCAAAAAAGCCTTCCAACATCACCCCAAACAGATCTAAAGTTTGATGTAGTAATGTGGGTTTTCTACTACTACTACTACTACTGTCATTTAGCAGACGCTTTTATCCAAAGCGACTTACATTGAGAGAACATACAAACAAGAAATCAATTTCTATAGGTCTTACATGAGTCTTAAAAACAAGAATGGAACCAGATCTCCTTGGCTACGTTCAGACTGCAGGTTGAAGCGACCCAAATCTGATTTTTTTGCCTCTGTGACCTGTATCAGATTTTTTTATGACAGTCTGAATGACACAGATCCGATTTTTTCAAATGCAACCCAGGTCACTCCCCTATGTGGTCCTAAGTCTGATACGTATCCGATCTTTTGGCATGCTACTTCAGTCTGAATCTCATCCGACCTGTACATCATCAATACGTGATTATTCTGCGTCGAGGACGCGGGAGCAAAAGGTAAACAACATTAACGGCTGACGACGTGGAGAACAGTCAATGGCGAGAAACCGAAGTGTCTGAGTTACTTGATATTTGGGGAGACAGCTCTGTTCAGACCAAACTCGAGGGGTGTTATCGGAACCGCGTGGTTTTTAAAAAACATTTCCAAAGAATGGAAGAGCGCGGTTTTAACCTAACCTGGCTCCAATGCCAAAGAAAAATAAAAAGTCTCTGGGCACTGTTACTTCTAATGCGCATGTGTGACACATTCAAGATGCATTCCGTTCAGACAGCAAGTCACATTCAGGTCGCATTTCACAGGCAATATGAACGATCTCGCAAAAAGATCGGAATTGAGCATTAAGACCTGCTGTGTGAACGTAACCTATGATTCCTCTTACAGGACAAGATGGTATGGCAGATGTGTACCGCTGCACAACTGATGGTTTAAAACACATGAAGAACATGAGATTTTAAAGAAACTTGTTTTTAAAGGTTAAACGTTGTATATTTTTTATTTGTACCTTTTTTTAATCATGAATTTTGCTACATAAGCTACTAATACTTAGCTACTAGGTTACACTGTAAGGAGTCACTGCAGCCCTGACTCTCTTGTCTGATGGGCACTGAGACTTGGATAGATGATATGGTTTTTGATGCATATCATCAGAGCTTTTACATAATTGTATGTTATTTATATCCTGTTTAATTGTTGTTAGGAAGTTTTAACTGTGCAACACTTTGATTCATTTTTTCCTCAATTAGTTTTTTAACCAACACATCCTTCATCCCCCCTCATGTCCATATTAATTGTGAAAAGTAAACTAAGACAGGGACCCTAACAAGTTAAATACTTCATCTACCTTCCTGGTTTTAGCTTTAAACTAAAACCAGAGAACCTAATTTTGTAATATAGTCTAAATGTAGAACTTGCACTGCAGTTTTACACGATAATAAAGCAGGAAACCGATTAAAGCCAAAGTACAGATCTGTCAGTACCTGGATCTGTTGCTCTGGGTCACACTTCTTGTAATTAATGGGTACCAATAACTCAATACTGCAGCCAGGGCACAGGGGGCTGCGTAGAAACTCCACATTATAGACACATTGATTTTTCAGAGGACACCGGGGTCCATCCACATGGACCATGGGGGTGTTACCATAGCTACAGTAAAAGAGTCTTTAATTGCTTGATTAGTCTTTGAAAGGGCAGTAATAACAGCATGGTGTAACATTATGAACACATGACTTGTCTGCCAAGAACACCAGTGATATTCAAAGTCAGGCTATATCAGTACTAATCTCCAACTTGAGACTGTTGGCAGGCTACCAATTTACTTGCCATGTGTGTTTGTCAGGTTTGTCACGTCATGCATGCATCAATGTTCAGCCAACCAATTCTGCTGCAGTGATGTGGAATCGTTTTCAGAAACTGTGTGCATGAACGTGAAAAGTAGGACTTGGTTGTTGCTGCAGAACATTTCGCTCTCTCTCACACACTGTCTGACCTTGTTTTCTTTGTGATTATTGTTCCTATATGAAAGGCCAAAAGCGAAACCTAATTAATGTGTTTCAAATGATGTCTGTGACATTATTTTTTTTTTCCAGTCTGAGTTCCTTCTGGCTGTCACATCAGTTGTTCACAGAGCTTTTGATGTCTGTTTTCTTCCCTCTGACCCATATCAGCGGAATATTTTTTTTTGTCTTATGAACCTCATACTTATTGAAAACATCATTTTAAATAGATCATCTCAGGAACAATTTAGGTTAAAGCCAAATTTCCTACATATTTCCAAATTCGAAATCCATATTTTTCAGCACTCACAATGTTAAGATTTAGCTAGTAATATTTATACGCCATTTATGATAAAGGTATCATAGAGCTGTTAGGTTTATTATAGGTGTTTTAAATAAATCACACATACAAATCCAATAAAAACTCGATAAACAGAATTTATATATATATATATATATACAGTGGTTGCCGGTTATATGCACGACCTCGGTGCCCAGCAGTTGTGCATATAAGCGTTGTGTGCAATTATCCGTCAGTGCTCATTGGACTATAAACATGGGTAGCAGTGTTCGGTATTGATAACAGATAATCGGAAATGATGTAATAACGCAATTACAATATATTAGGAGAATAAAACTCTCAAACAGAGGGAGTTATATACTCGTAGGGTAGATCCACTATGACACTAAAAGTAAACAGATGCGCAAGATATGCACGCGCATGGACACGATGGTAACTGCACAGATTAAGTTACAGTCAGTAACAGAACAGAATGGTTTTCTATATCGGATATTAAGAACTCATGATTGGGCACTAAAAACTAGAACAAATGTTACATGTGACACTATTTCACACTGAAGAAGTTGGTGATTATTTTTTGGCGACCGTCTGACAGCTTCAGGCAGACACGCGTGTGTAAGTGCCAGAGCAGTCTAGTTCCACACACCAAACAGCAACAGTGTGTGTGAGAACACCAGCGGAGGTGTACAGTCAAGTAACTAGTGTGAAACAGCGAGATTTAGTGAGATGCATGTATGATACCTCCAAATGTTTTGTGCATATAATCGTCGGAGCGGTGCACATAAGCGTATGAATTCTCTATGACACAGGAACATGCCCAACAGTTTTGTGCATATAAGCGTTGTGCATATAACTGTCAACCACTGCATATATAAATCAGAAACAAATATTATTCCTCACTCCATCACACAGAGCGGCAGTGTTAAATAGTATTGTCACAAAGCTGTCTTCAGCGCGTAAACACGACACCAATATTTACTCTGGTTTTGCCACGCTTTTCATCACTACACTTCTGTGACTCTTAGCGTCCTTTTTTTATTTTAGCAGAAGCTAACTCAAGCATGATACGTCTTCTTCTTGAGCAACATATCAGGAGCTCGGCCAAAAACTGGCTTTTACTCACTCTAGTGGTGGAAAGAAGTACTACGAGTTAGTCGGTCCGACAAAAATTAAAAAAGATCAATAACTTTTTAAAATTGAAATAAATTACAATGTCAAACAACATGTTGTTTAGCTCTCTAATTATTGTATTACTTTGTTCTTAAAAAGTACAATATTGAAAATTCTACATATTATGTCTAAAATTATCTTATTTACCGAAGAGTTTTTTACTGTATATGTGACAATGGTTAATCCATTAAAGCCTGATACATGTAATAATTTTTGAAGGTCTATTTTAAATTTTTTGATAACAGTAAAATATTATATACCATACTTTTTATGCAGTTGGATTAAAGGATATGAATAATTTCCCTTTGTATACCTTACATCCTCCTCCAGTGGGCAGAGAACATCTGTAGGGATTTTGAGGAAAGTACTAATCCTGTTAAAGAACTAGAGCTCTAAGAAATAAGCACATATGATACATGCATCATAGAACTAATATTCTGCAGCTACATTGCACCTGGCATGCAAAATGATATAACATTAGAATATATGGGATTTTACTGTTTCGTTCAAAGATACATGGAGGGGGATTCAAATTGAACTAAAGATTGGATTCCCAATCAATAACTCAAAACAAAGATCCTCACGAGTTTGGGTTAATAAAACCCTAAACTCAAGGCTTGATGTGGTAAATTAACAAACTGAAGTGTATTTCATATATTACCAATTGAAAATGTGTCTGGGGAAAAAAAAATAAGTTTTTCCATGTGCTGCTGCCCCTTTAACCCCAGACCAGAGCTTAATTTGTGCCGGATCCAGCTGGATCGCGATCCGGCACCTCCGCTGTTCGATCCGGAACCTATCTTGTTGGATCCGCATCCCCCACCCCAGTAATAAATAAATAAATACATTTAATTAATGTTTTGCATTAAGAATTATCTGATTTGTACTGTATCTTCATTGAGGTTAGACCAAAATATCTTGTGTTTTAATTTAGATGCATTCTAAAGTTAGGGGTCCGTAACCTCGAACCTCCCTTTTGACTTGCCGGAACCGGCCCCCTCTCTGCGTTCCGGGACCTACCACTTTACAAATTAAGCACTGCCCCAGACCTTCTTCTTGTAAGATAACAGCGTTAACCAACTGTATCAATGTGCAGTCTGATCTAGTACAAAAAATAAAGTCATTTTAAAAATGAAGTTGGGTTATGGACAGAGAGCCTTTGGGACCCCTCCACATTCTACTGACGACAGTCAAACACAGTTTCCACTACAGGTTTCACAGACACGTGAAAAGAAACTGCTTTGGCATGTGGACATATCGTTCTCAATCTAGTCTGAGTCAACACGACCGGGCAGAGCACATCCTGACATGTCTGCTTCATCCATAGGTCACAGTAACACTCAAAACTCTTCAAGCTTAACATCTTATTTTCAGATCAGAGTCATTCTTTTCCATGAAACTAGACTTGATTGCCTTTTTTTTTTTTACCAAAATGTGGTAATTTGCTATCTTGTTAACATTCTGAACTGGATTCTTTAGCCGGAAAGTATTAAAGCTAGTATCTCACTGGATTGTGAGTGTTGTCAGAGGCCATGGGTTAAGGGGCTAGGGTTTATATATTTCATGTGTTGCTGATCACATGGTGCGGATGATGCAGCTGCAAACCAATTGCAACAGCTGTGCAAGTTTCCATGCTGGAATTTGGAAACTATGTCTCAGTTTGTTATCTGAAACTAAAATGAGAAGAGTTCCAGACAAAATAAACAAAAAAATGTCTCGTGCATTTAATTGCACATGTTCCGAATTCAAGCAACTCATGTCAGGAAACGAAGAAGTCCATCATTTTGGAAACTCCCTTGTGAACGATGTTCGTAATTTGTATATTTACAGCAGTTGCATCCTGGTGAGATACAATCTTGATTCTGTTGAGCTCTTTGAAACAGACGTTTCAAATATGAAACATTTAACATCTGAAATGCACTGCGGCGTGACACTTTTGTAATCATTACGTCTCCTTTTCCTTCGTCTGCATGGAGCCTGACTGTGACTGTATACTAGGGCTGGGCGATATGACTTGGATTTATGATTTTTTTAGGGAAAGCAACAAGAACAAATGGCAGACAACTTAAAGCGACCGATTGTTTTCCACCGTGTCCCTTTCTTTCATAAGCGGTGCCTTGTGCAAAGGATTTAGCTACAGTTAGCTGTTTTTAGCTAAGGTTTGTTGGTCATTACGGTGTTTGTTCGTCTCAGAGAGACTGGCGTTTTCCATATTTGACTGGATGCATCAGTTTCAGGTGTTGGAATGAATTTATGGTGCTGCTGTCTTTGATTGCGACGGGCTTTAGGTAAATATTGCAGCGAGGGCTCTCGTGCTGCACGTCTGTTGTGGCAAACTATGTGAAACTATTTCTATGGAAACTCCGGGGACCTAAAAAGCGCCACTACGCAAAAAAACTCTATTTATTTATTTTTTAAATCGATTTATCGCCCAGGCCTACTGTATACCATCCTGCAGAATTTCAAACTCCAAACCATCCTTTACAGAAACAGCTGATAGTTGTAAACCTGGTGATTCTAAGCGTTCAGGTTCTGCAGAATTGCAGCAGCTGCATCATGTGTGGTTTCTACAGAACACTCCTCCATGACCCTCTGACAATAAACAACCTTCTCCTGTATCTCCCATCACTCGAAGAGAACAACTACAACCTGTCAGCAGGAGGAGGAGGACAGAAAGCTCCATTCAGCTGAATGAATGCATCCACACTGAGCCTTTTTCTTTCCTTTTTTTTTTTTTTTACCGTGGAGACACGAAAGAACCTAAAGTGGCCGTAACCCCTACTACTGTAAGTCATGATGCCTTCCAGTGCTCGCTCTCTCTCTTTCTCTCTCTCTCTGTCTCGCTCTATTGTGTCGGCCCCTTTTCGCTAAGCTGCCCATGTGTCAGAACGGCTCACATTCCTCTGCATGAAACATCTCTCCTCTGGCTGCTGCCTCTTCCTGTGATCTTCACGCCGCTGTCTATTTAGTTTTCTCTAATGCAGAACTCACCC
>SSNP01000006.1:8592169-8635206 GCA_006937955.1 Pachypanchax playfairii
ACCCCCCCCCCCCCCCCCCCCCCCCATCACTTTGTCTTTAACCATCAACCTCTTCCTCTCACTTCACTCTTTTTGTTCCACCTCCCTCTCTTACTCTCTCCAAGTCATAGTGTGTCACTCTGCCCTGCATGTTCAGCAAGAGGAAAATCACTATTGTTAAAACATGCTGGACTGTCCAAATTTTAAAAAGAATCCAGAAAAGCTTGAGACAAAGGAAAATGGGAGCAGTGACAGATGATTCCATCGCAGCTAATTGTTATTTTTTTTTGTTTTGTTTTTTACAAAAATAAAGATCAATGAATTGAAGTTATACTTGGGGTGGATGTTTTCTTGTTTTTTTTTTTTTTTATTTGTGTTGTTTTAACAAGAGTGTAATTAGTCAGAAAAGAAAACTTCCACAGATGCTTTGTTTGTCCAGGAGACCGAACAGCCTCCGAGCGTCTCTCTCCCAGGAGATCACATGTTCCACACTGTCCTCTTTTGGAGGATTAGCAAACTGCACGCTTTGAGCTCTGCAAAGAAAAGAACTAAACAAAACCACGATGCCCAGAGTGTTAAAACTGCAGTTTTTTTTTAAATTATTATTATTATTATTTCAATCTTTTGGAATATTGTTTGTGTCAACTGCAGTGCAAAGTCAGCACGTTTCACTTTGACAATCAAAATCCAATACATTTTTCCAAAGAAGCCATTTTCTTTTCTTACTTTCTTGACACACACACACACACACAGGATATAAAAAGCACTGTTTGTGTACAGTCAGCAGTAAACAGATGGATTTAAACATTGTGTCTGTCTCGGGTTGTGTAACTGAAACAGACTGCTCAGAATAAGCTGTGCCGTCTCCTCCTTATGTGTGTTTGTGTTGAGCTGACCATAAATGTTTGTGTAGTCCAGCATGGGAGTAATAATCCTGTAGTAAAGGCTTCCCATCGGGGGAGGAGTCTGTACCTTACATGAAGGCTGCTTGCACTCCATCTTGGCAGCATGATAAATGGCTCCACTGGAAATAAGAAGTCACATTTTAGTCTCTTGCTTTCTCACTTGGGGGGACTGAACAGCACTGTATCCTTTTGACTGCGCCGTCTCGGTGTTAAACCTCACAAGGAACTTACAGATGATTTAACTCAGCAGGCGGTGGTGGAAAGTACAAAGATTTAAACAATAGTCGACTTTATTTTCACAGAACATCTTGGGTTCTCTCTTCATAGGGAAATTTTGTTTCATCAAAAGCAATTCAGCCTGTTTGAAGGGAACAAACAGGATAAGGTGGTTTATCACTGTGTGCACCACACTGAACATGGACCAGAGAGAGCAAAGCAAATCTAATGTTGAAAACAGCGACAGACTTGTCATGGGAATCTAGAGTGCATTTTAAAATGATTTAAATGAGTCAGAAAGTGTTAAAAATATAAGATGACTTATGAAGAGGTTGGCTATCAAATTGTGTTTAAATTTTAAACAAAGACATAATTATAAACACTTTGTAGCTAGATTGTGACAAGAAAATGTGCACGATAGTTTCAAGTTCTTTGGAATGATGTAATATGACTAACCTGGAAAGAGCCAGTTCTATGTGTAGCCCTGCCCAGTGTTGAGTCAGGGATACACAATGATCTGGGATTGCTCCGTCTGAAAGCGTCTGAAAAGAGGAGGGACATCTGGTATAATATTGTAAGCTGATTGGAGGATGCACCAGCAAGTGTCTGCCTACTATGATTTGTTTTTAGCCAATCACAGTAAATCAAGCTCTTGCAAATCCAGTCAGGAGTAAAACACACACATTGTTACCATTAAGAAAAGCAAAACACATCTTTACCATCAAGAAATGCACAAAGTTTTTACCTTTGCTCATTTTTAAATGAAGAAATCGTCTCTAGTTCTAAAACAGATTCAATGGCCGCTTCTATGCGTACATCTACCAGCGCTGCCATGTTTGTTTTGCTTTGCCTGGTCATTTGCTGCTATTGTCATACCTGAACACCCGCCCCAAACCACAATGCTAACACACGATTGGTCCGAACCACCAGTGGAGTCGAGTCAGACGGTTTGGTTGGAGCAGTACAAGATGGATTTTCGTGGGTTTAGAAAACTCCAAATCTCACGAGAATCCATCTTGCAGCACAACGTTGTCACATGACTGGGCTACATACAAATTAGAAGCAAAATTGTCACATGTATCAATTCAGTGTGATTGCAAGTGAATTTCCCTAGCAGTCACAGCCCAGTCAGAGTTATTGGTAAAGTTATTTCCTTCTTCCTGTCACCTGATTGGTTGCAAAACAAAGAAAAACAAAACCCCTCTCAGATGAAGGCTCTTTGGCTCTTCTTGTTCCCTTATAAGAGCCAAAACAGAGCTGGTTCTTTAAGAAATGATATATGACTACTCGTCTTTTCGTTGTTTCCTGCACTGCTCACTCCAACACTCGGGTCTTTTTCAACCACTCTTCCATGAAAAGCAAGTTTACATTTTGCTAAATTAAAACCTGCCAAGTCAAAACACATTTTTCAATTGGAATTAAGAAAAAAAAAAAAACGAAATAGTACATCATCAAATTTAAAAGTAAAGGTTTTTATAGTATGAATTACCACCACCATCACTGAATTTGTATTAAACGTGTGACTTTCAGTTTCTCAAATAATAGATTTCCTTTTATTTCAGATCTAACTGTCTCTACATTAGAGGTTTATGCTTTGAAATACTAAACTTGAAGCAAAAACACTGGCTTCCCTGGTATACAAATAATTAAATTATTAATTTGAAAAAAAAAATAAAAAATTATTGCAGGTGATGATACGTAGCAAATGTAAAACGCTGCCTAAATATTCAAGCAGAACAGATAATGATCAAACGGCATTTTAAATATTAAATAAGTTATCAGAAACCACCTGTGTTGTGTTTTTTATCATTTTGTACCCAGAAACTGGATGAAAACTCCTACTGTAATTAAGATTAAAAACTTGGACAAAGACCAATAAACAGAATGTACTTATAATGCAGTATTTTCATTTTGCTCAGATTTATTTTTCCTCTGGTAAACGATCGTAATATTTTATCGCCGTATAAGAGCATACGAAACATAATTAATAGGGTGAATCTAAAAGTGAGTAATCATCATTTAAAACATCTGTTGTGCAAAAGCAGTGCATATAGTAAGGGTGCTCCAGTGAGCCAAAATAAACAAAAACCTGCTTGCAGTCATTTTATTGCCCAGCATGCTCTGTGTCCATGTGCCCCTGGCTGCTAATAACCTTTAGCTAATTACCATTTCTCCTGCATCTTAATATCGGTTCATAAAGCAACGCAGCGCTAATTAGGGGAAGAGAGTGAGATGATATCCAATTAGGAGTCTGTCTCTCGTCCCTAAACAAGTCGGCTGCATCTTCACCTTGCGTGCCCTGCAGCTACACGGTTAGAGTGAAAGGATGAACAGTATTCCCAGATGGTTTACAAATTTCAAGGAAAATTATGGTCAGTAAGTCTAAATACTAAATGAATATAACTAATGTGGCAACGTACCCCTTGTTTTTACAATACAAGCTATTTGCATCAATTTTGAAAGCTATTTTATGCAACAAGTAAGGCATATTTGTTCTTATAAGCCCATGGATCAGGCTTTAGAGACAGAGTAAGATACATTGCAGCCTGACTGTGTCTAAACATGACCCCAGGTCACAGAGAGAGAAAAATATTCATCAGATTCCTCTGCAGTACCTAGAAGTCACCCAAGAGCATCCTGCCCTCCTGGTCGTTTCCTTTTTTTTGTAAAGACTGGTGGGCAAAAAACAGGTCCTTTACAGACTAGAATCAGATTAGTGTCATGGGGCCAGCGGCCGTGAATGGGTGTCGTGTTGGTGGGTGTCTGCAAGGGGTCCGCCTGTCACCGCCCTGTGTCATTTCAGCCTGATGGCCCCGTCTCGATAGACGTCGGAGACTGGCCGATGTAATCTGCAGTCATTCAGCGGTGACCTGCGGAAATGGAAACCAGCGTCGGCGCTGAGAGGGGAGGGTTTCAAACTGAAAAGAGACTGAACTGAATTGGTCGGCCCGTATATTTATCTACCTGACACTCTGAACTCGGAGGGACCGGCAGAAAAGCCATCACTCCTTTACTGTATTCAGACAGAATCCTGACACATTTAGGAGCGTTGGCAGTGGCAGGAACGACTCGAGATGGAAGAGCACTTGGCTAATTGGCTAAATGATGCATTAAGACATGCGCGCTTTTAAGTACAGGAACTGCTCCAGCATTCTGTTAAATTGCAGCGTAAACACTCGAGGTTCTGGTAAACAGTCAAAACCGGTTTGAGCTGCTTCAGATCTCACTTTATTTGAATATATCTCTGCCTTAGTAATTACAGTCTAATCAGAATTGATGGATTATTTGGTCCCAACCTGCATGAAAGATTCATTATTACAAGCTCCAACACACGGTCAAGCATTTTCCACATCAAACACCAGCATTTAGTATGAGGAATAGACTAATGAGGTGTAGACGCTATGCCAGTCCATGAAATTATTTACTGAATCTGCACTTAACACATTCAGGATGGTCTCTGATTTACATATAGCCCCTATTTCATTTTGTACAGAAAATTCAATTCTACGGACATGTGTTGTATGTCTCGTTGGGGCGTTTATTGAGATTAGCAGGGTTATGTCTTTTGGGAAAAAGGTTATGAATGGTTAATGTCTTACTTGTTGGAAATATCTTTTTGAACGACCTCAGTTTGGAGAAACAAAGTTTAAAGGTCTTGTATCGTGCTATTTTATAACTTTTAACGTCTGGGATATGCACATGTGATAAAATCACTGAAATATAACTTATATTCTTGAGTTATTCTTTACCAGGAAGTAAAAAGCTCTCCCCCAGGCCCTCCCCTCGTGACTGCTGCCCCTCGAGCTGCCTGAATAAAATGGTGAATAAATTCCTGCAACTCTCGCAGCTAAATGCACATTTTCACCGAGAAGTAAAATACTACAAAATGATTGTACTTAGTGTCTTGCTTCAGACTCCCGCAGCTGGGATGTGTGTGTTTTATCTACAGGCGCAAGGCAGACGCGTCGGGCACTTCCTGGTGTAACATTATTACATCATTATGTTACAGTCAGTCGTTTTCCAGGAGAGTGAAGCAGCTGCTCCGAGCATAGGATGCAGGAGGATTACTGAGAAATGTGTGAATTAAGCCACTCGGGGGGGATTAATAAGGAATTAGCATCACAGCATGGTTAAAAGCTCCAAAACGTTGATTTTGCCTGATATAGGACCTTTAATTCTGATCAAAACAGTGAACTAATTCAGTTCAGTAATATTTTTTAATTCTCAAGGGATAATTCATGTAGTAACTCATTTGAGGGTTCTGTCTGTGGGCAGGAAAGATCTCCTAGCGGTTTGTGTTGCAGTAGAACTGAAGAAACCTCTGGTTGAAGACCGTGTTGTTGAGTTACAGTGTTGTGAGGAGGATTCAGAGGGCTTTCTATGATGGTCTTTATTTTTTGAAGCATCATCCTTTGCTCATTAACTCAAGAGGCTCAAGATCAGTCCCCGGCCCCACAACTACTTCTTCTCCCATGATAGAAATGGATTTTGGCAAATTGCTGTTCCTCCTAAAATCCACAAGCATCTCTTTTACTAAGACTTTTCCTAACACTGAGGTGGATTCCTGCCATCTCAAAACAACTCCAATCTCAAAAGTTTCATAAAAGTTTATACACGTTTTATTCTATAAATCTTTGTACTGCCCTTCATCTTATATAACATGGTTATTTACACAAATTTGAACTCTTCTTTTGAGACAGCAGCACAAACTTTCTGCATCTCTTGCTGTGCAGCCTGGAGCACTTCCAGCAGAAATATTTCATCCAAATATTAATGTCATTCAAAACTAACACCAATGTAAAAATTCTACAAAATAATAATAATAATAAAAACATTGCACAAATTGCTGTGAAACCTTTGAGATCAGAGATGTTTTAAGACTTTGTAATCCACTTTGGCAATCGCAGTTTTCAGATCAGTCATTAGCTTGAATCAGTCCCTATTTCTCCAAACCGAGATCATTCAAAGAGTTACAGCATTTAAAACAGATAAAATATAAAGAGTTTGTAACCATTTGGCAGAACCTTATCTGGAACATATCCCTTTTAAAGTCAAAGAGCTTCTCTGCTTTCCCTTCCCAAACAAGCACAAGGTAAAAATCATCTGATGCCTTTTGACATATTTATGTATTCGACTGCATTTTATTATGAAGGCAAACATTAACATAATTCTCTGGCAGCTGTCCATCCGTCTCCAGTAACTAGATGATGGTGATTTGACTTTCTTCACATCCCTGACCTGCATTCTGAGAAGCTAGCGGGACCCACAAGCCCTGCGAGTGCTTCCCTCCATTTTGTGAGACTTGGTTATTGAGTTGCACTTTGCTAATGCTAATTGCCTGGACTCATACTGAGTCTGAGAGGGCCACCTCCCTATTGGCATGCATCTTTCCTCTTCATCTGGAACTTATATTACCTTTGGCTATGATTTGCATTAGTTAGCTAGAGTTTAAATCCTCTTAAATCACATTCAGCCATCCTGGCAGAATCAATAAAGGCAACAGTCAGGGCCATCCTTTGTCCATTTATTGAGGGCACTAGAATCTCAGCAGAGGGAGGAAACCTAACAGCTACATGTGCAGAACAAATCTGACAGATGTAAAAGACCTCAAAGACTTGCATTTTACTTTCAGGATATATGGTGATTTGCTATACCCAAGGAACAGACAGTATGATTCAGATAGTATGAAAACCTTGAGGTTAGTAGCTGTTTTTTTTTTTTTTTTGCTTTTCCTTTATAGTAATTCTGATTGTGATGAACAGATAGCAGGAATCCAACAAAAATGTATCCATGTCCCCAAAGAGAAAAAAATTATTTTGGCCTTGACAGAAATTTCCAGATGCATTTAATCCCAATTCTGATTTTTCATAGAATTCATAGAAGCATCCCTGGAATCATATTTTAGAAAGAAACTCAAAGGAATGTGTCTACAGAAGTTAAATTAGCATTGTATGCTAAAACTAGTGATGGCAGGATGTTGTTTTTTTTAGCAGGTGTGCATTGTTGGAAAATCTCAACACAAATATTGAATAAATATCAGCTAAATTTGAATACAGTACAAAAATAAAAGTAACTGCTTCGTTAAATACTAGTTCCTGTCTTCCATTTTGTTGTTTGGGACACATGGTGTTTTTCAATGTCAAGGCACCTTGCCTACCGAGGCACTGCCTTAGTAGACAAGGTGTCTTGCCTACCGAGGCACTGCCTTGGTAGAGGAGGCGTCTTGCTTACAAGGACACTGGAACAGACTTAACTCACATGACCGCGACTGCCCGCTCACGCGCACTGTTTACGTCCCACCCATCGTAGTAGCATAGTAGCGTAACAGCATTCCTTCAGCCATGGAGCTTGAAATGTTAATAAAAATAAAATAAAAATAAATGTGCAAGTGAGTTAGTACCTTTTAGCCACCGAAGCTGCAACTACAAAGCAACTAATCAACCGTATAACTGCTTTGGATTAAAAAAAAAAAAATTTAGATATAAGCCCGATAGCAACAATTAAACTGGAAATTTTCTTTTGAAGTAGTGGCTGTCAGCTCCTCAACCACCATTTTTAAATACCGCAATGTATTCTAGGATATTTGTGACAGAGGGATGCATCAAGGCACGTCCCATGTATCCTTGGTATGTTAGCTAGACAGCAGGCAAGCCGAGTACAGATGCCTCTGTAGCACCGGGGCGGGACCAAGGCATCAAGGCAAGGTTCCTTGACACTGAGAAACACCCACAATGTTCTGTTAACGTTAGCTACGTAGTTAGCTAGGTTTTCTTCTGATACTGCAGTGTGATGTTTTTTGACACAATAAAACTAGTAGCTTGTTGTAAACATTTGTTTTCTAAAAAGCATAACTAGTGAGGCAGATAGTAATTGGATCTTAAAACCAATTGATTTTTACTTTCTATCTCTTTATGGTGTTTAGTACATTATTGTTTGTGAGAAATAAATTTGAACCCTATTGTTTGCCAAATTTGTGCTTGACAAAAGCTAATGGCTTAATGGAAAAATATTAGCACGCTAACACCAGTTGAACCCAACATGCACAAAACAGAGTGTCATAGTTTAAGAGAAAGACTGGGGCCAAAACACAACATTTTGTTCAGAATTTAAATATCTTTGTTTTTAAAAACATTTGTTTCTTTTGAATTTTTAATGAAAAACTGTCCTTTTGGAGATGGGGTTCTGTTTGGTAGTGAAAGTATATTTATTAATAAAATGAATGTGTTCAGGAAATCAGTGAAAAAGAAACAATATCAACGCTTCCTCTCACCTTTTTAGTTTTGATCATCAGATCCAGTTAAAAATATATTCTTATCGCTTTTCATGAGCATTGATTTAGAACAATAATTACCCTTTTTTGGGTAATACTTTTACTTTGGCATGTTAAAGCTCGAAACAAAGTTCAAAAAGTACAAAGAGACAGTCAGTTAATCCTCTCACTGAGTGATCTTTATTACTTCCATTACATTTTGCACTTGAGTGGATAATCATCATTTCTGAAGTGTGTCTGGGTGAGTAACGTGTTCATATATGAAAGTATTTTAGATCTAAGCATTGGTGGCTGATGTCTGTTTCAGAGTCTGTATATTTTTGTATTGATTCGTTGTGGAGGCGTCCCTGTGGTTCAAGACCCAAGGACTGGAGCACGTAGCGTTTTAATCTGTCAAGATGTCACTGGGACCGGGCAAGAGGGAAAAAGACAGAGGGCTAAAGTTTGGATGAAAAAAAAAAAAAAATGACAAAGAGAGATGACACCAGGCAGTCAATGCCAGTGTGTTTGAGTGTGCATGAACACACACAAACTAGCACCTGCAGAAAAAATGAACAGAGAAATTGTCAGTCAATCAGTTAATGTCCTCTGGAGGGACTTGCCTTCTGGTCTGTATATTCCCACAGACATCCCAGCACAGTTCAGTGAGCTGTACAACAGTCCACTGGCAGAGCTCTGCTTTATACTTACAAAGTACAAATGGGAACTCTTGACCTAATGGATGGTGACCCTTGAGGACAGGATACATATTTTTTAAAGTCTCAAAGGAAGAACCTTTTATATATATATTTTTAAATGTTATTAAAGATCACCAAGTACACACACTCTAAGGTTAAAATTAAACTTGCCTGTCTCTGTTTGTGTTGATGTTGCCAGCTGGGGTTTTGTAGTAACAGCTAATTCCCAAGACAGCTGCTGAGACGTTTGAGAGCAAGCTCATGAACAGCTTTTATTGGCAAACATGCTAAAGGTACGATGATGAATTAGAGCACCGCATTCAGGCACTCAGCTCAACCTGCTGTGTATTTGTGGAGTTGTATAAACAACACATAAGAAAGTTAGCTCCCAGAAATACTCGAGGTGGTATTCCAGAGAGATATCACACCTACTTCAAATAAATCAGCAGAAGGAAGGTGCCTGTAACAAACACAGTCTTTGTGCTAAGTGAGAAAGTACAATACTGCTGAAATAAGAAAATACAATTCTCTTACTGTATGGATTTGTGTTATATAGGTGGGGAATTATGTCTTGGTGTTTTTGACAACTTAGTTGTGGACACATTGGTTCATCCTTTGCATTGTGGGGTGCTGCCAGATTAAAGTTCTTCATTGTTAGTAGCAGTGATGCGACTGTTCATCACAAGCTCCAGATGTACTTGCATGAGGTTTTTACTCCATCCATTTCCTTCTCTTATCATATCCAGCTGTCTGCATGCGAGGTAAGAAGGTCTTGTTGTTTTTCTTCAGACTTCAGCTGCTTTTTCACACATTTTTTAGTCAAGCAGTTATCCTTGAACATTTTCCAAAAAAGGGTTTTTAAGCCACTTAAATCTTAAAGGTGCCATGTCACAATTATTTTATGACATTGTGGTTATTTCTGAAGTATTAACTTGTAATCTGAAATATTTTCCATTTTAAAAAGTTAGGAAAGATTAATTTTTCCTTACTGTTTGAAAATTGACCTGGATTCGGGTTTGTACTCATTAATATTTATTATGCTAGTTCAATGGGCTCACATTGGCTAATAGCTATCCTATAAGATCACGACTTCCTGTATCCTCCCACGCTGCGCAACAGGCTACGACTGTCTGAGTAACATACTGAATAACATCCTGCATAAAACCAAGTTACAGTAGATTTTCGAACGGGACCAGCAGAGATAGACCAACACCCCTCTAGATGGGGATTACGAGTGAGAAGACGTGCCTGTGGATAAGACTCTGTTCTTATTAGGAAACCGTGTAGAACAGCAGAGCACCCCCCACCCCCGCTGCCAAGTTAACTTTAAGTTCCGAGAATCTCTCCAAAAATAAACTGAAGCCATTTGTCCCACAAATCTGGATTTTTCAGCAGCATGTACATTGTGGAAGTCAAGCTGGAGCGTAGCACAACAACGCTAACGGTCCGCCATGTTTGCTACTGAACAGCTGAGCTAACTTTGCAGGCGTGGCCTCAACTGCACGAGCTGATGAATGTTAATGAGCAAAATCAGTGTGACGTCACTATGATAGGATTTTCAAACTCGCCTGATTCCTGCAACTCATTTAAGTGGAAAAAACAGACAGAGAAATTATTGTGCAATCTTCCTACCCAGTATGAAACCAAGAACACCTGTGGACCTAAAATATTTAACATAAAACTCAGAATAAGTGTTTCTAAATGGCAAGGCACCTTTAACTTCCTGTATGAACCATTCTAGTATTAAACAGCTCTTTAAACTCAACTTGGTCTCTGAACACATTCATGTTCCCACTAAATTCTATTATAAAACAACTCTCCTAATGATTTCTTATAATATATTGAAAGTCGGCACTGTTTCTGATGGAAAAATTACATAATGTCTGTGCAACTTGATGAAGTGAACAGGAACTTCCTGGTATCTGATGAGCGAAATGCCATTTTTATGAAAATAACTCTGACCCTGTGTGATTAATAGGTATTATGAGTTTGGTAAGGAGGTTTTTTTCTTTTTTTAGAGGAAAGAGATAATTTTCAGTTGTGGGAAGGAAAAAAAAAAAAAAACACTTGCGTGTCCGTGTACTTTGTTGGAGGTCCATCTATAATGTACAAAGACGATTAAGTCTGAGCAGCTGCCGGGGCCACAGACACTCAGTTGAGTGGTGTGCTGCAGATAAGAATGAATGCAAATATACAGCAAGAGTGACAGATTAACCTTGGACAAGGTTGGGCATTAATGCTGCAAGCAGGAGGGGAACACTGCAGTGTCTGCTGAGATAAAACACACACAAGCACACACCTTTACACACAAAAACAAGGTGTGCATAAAGGACACAAAACTCCCTTCCACACACAACTGCGCACATTAGTGCAAATGATAATTGATTATTCATCAGTCAGTGGTCCACTTAAAGCTTCACCAGAAACCTGACAGAAAGAGACATTGAAGTCTGTTTTTTTTAAAAAGGTCTCTGTGCGTGGACACAATCTACTGATAAATATAAAGATGGAAGACGTATCTACATCTACTTCAGTTGTTAAAGTGTGAAGCTTTAATATCCCGTTTACAGACGCTGCCATGTTTGTTGGAACCAGAATCTGCTCGCTAGAGACGGGAAACTGAAAGTCCTGCAAACTGCACACAGTCACGATGGCGTAATTATCAAATAACTATTTCTAACTAAATTGTTATTTTTTGTCATTATTATTATTTTGTATTAGAAGATGCAGCAGTGAATTAAGAACATATTGTCCCATTTAGTGGCACTGAGGGGGACACACGGGCCACTGGGGCCAAGGCATAAAAATCCATGTCTGGTACTTGATACAAACACATTTTGGAGGAGAGCCAATTCTAATAGATATTGTGTAGAATAATTAATTTTTAGATTTAGTTTAGAGTAAATGTGGTGACTCTGATTGGTAACAGGGACAAAATGATCAAGCAGCACATTGTTTTGAAATAAAAACAATAATGACACCATCTTGTTTTAGGTTCTTTTTTAGGCTTTTTAGGTTTTTTTTTTTTTAGGTTTTTCTTTTTTCGGCGTGATTACTTCCGCCTTCTTCGAAGTAATCACGCCGAAACATGTCAGCTACAGGTAATACACCTCTCATCAAGCCTGAGTTTAAAAAGAACCTAAAACAAGATGATTTTATAATACTCAGTAAGAACCTACCTCAAGAATAATGACACCACATATACAGTGAAAGTAAGGGGAAATAACTGCACTTTGTCATAAGACAGAAAATGTCTCTAGTTCTTTAAAACATTAACTTCTTCGTTTTCTTTTAAACAATTTTGTAAGTACAGAGTTAAAAATATGCAATAATACCAACATGAAAGCATGTTTACCTTAAATTTCATTTGAAGATTGCATGACAAAGCCCTAACCCTTCCGTTTATAATGTGACTCACAAGTGTCATGAGACACAACCAGTTCTCTGCTTTCACATGTTCAGGACTTTCTTAGAAAAAACAAAAGACTGCAAAAAGCTAACGAAAGCACACTAAATGAATAATAACATCTCTCCCTCTCTCTGACTCCTTCTCCATCCGTTTGACGTCACCTGCAAGGAGACGGTATCTAGGAGCGGGTAAAAATAGTGCAGTAGAGGTAGGAGACATCAGGTTGCGATGTGCTGAGCAGATGGAGAGAGAAAACAGTGAATAACAATAAAGTAGATGTATCTGGCCTGGGTGGTTCTTACTGTACAGTATTTGTCTTGTTGTTCTGTGCAAAGTTTTTATGAGGACCCAGAATATTAAAACCAAGGCCAGCTAAAAGTAAAACATGGAAAAAGTGATGTAGGCTCCTGTAGTGTGACTTTGTGTAAAGAAATGCTCAGAACAAGATGGAGACTAAAAATATATGATTGCAGCAGACTGATGCTAGCATTGTTGTATTAAACAATTATCTCTGTTTGGTTCAGTTCAGTGCTGTGAAAAAGTATTTGCCCTCTTACAGATCTTTTCTACTTTTGCTTTTTTGTTACGCTTTAATGTTTCATTTATTAAAGGAAACAACTTTCCAAACCTACTTGACCCCATGTGAAAACGTTGCCCTCCTTACCTAGTAACAGGTTGTTGTACCATCTGTAAGCACATCTATGGGGAGAAATTTTTACCCACTCATTTTTTGTTGAAATTCAGCCACATTGGAGGGGTTTTGAGCATTAATGGCCTTGTTAAGGTCACATCAAAGCCTCTCAATCAAATTCAAGCCCAAACTTTGATAAGACCATTACAAAACCTTCATTTTTTAGCCATTCAGAAGCGGATTTGATGTTGTGCTTTGGATCATTAATCTTACTGAATAATTTTAATAATCAGGATTTTCTGATAGGGAGCAAAATTTATGGTTACATCAATGAAAGCAAGTAGTTCAGTTCCTGAAACAGCAAAGCAGCCTCAGACCATCACACTGCCACCACCATGTTTGATTGTATAAATCTGATGTTCTTTTTATGAAATAAATCGTTAGCTATATATCACATGTAACTTGTCTTGTCCGTCCTCAGAATATTTTCTGAAAAGTCTTGGGGATCATTAAGATGTTTTTTGAAAAAATGTGAGTCGGGTCTTTGGGTTCTTTTTGGTCAGAAGTGGTCTAACTCTAACCTCTGAACTTTCTTATGGAGGCCGTTTTTGCTCCACCTCTTTCTTACTATTGAATAATAAAGTCTTGAAATTCTAACTTTAACTGAGACAAGTGAGACCTGTGGAGATTTGCATGTTGGTCAGTGAGCTGTTGGAGTAATTTAGGTCAGCTGGAAAGGTTCACCACTGTTCTATGTTTTATCCATTGGTGGATAATAAAACTCACTGTGGCTCACTGGTGAATATTTTGAATATTTAGCTCCGGAGGTGTTCTTACCTTCATAGTGGGTGTGAAAACAGGTCAACAACTTCTCTTAGTTTTTATCTCTCAAACTACGCAGGTGGCGATAAAACCTGAGTTCTCCGTAGTTTGATAAGCCTGTACTTGTTACGTCACAACTTCTTTGCTCATTAGTGTTCATTAGCTCCCGCGGTTGAAACCACGCCTAGCATGCTGCTGGCTAACAGCTGTTAGAATAAAAACGTATCAAACAGGAAGACACTCAGTGCGCTGTTGCCATGTGCAGCGGGAAGAAATACCTTGCTCTCATAGGCTAGTTTGTTAGCCAATCTAAGTTCAGAAAATTAGCATTATGAATAATAAGTTGGAGCCCGAAGCCAGCCGAATGAATCTTCACGCAGATAGATTGAAAGGTCTGTTAATCAGTGTTTCCTGACATTTTTTAGATATAAAATGTTTCATATTACAGGTTAATACTTAAGAAATAACCACAAACTCATGAAATTTGTGTGAAATGGCCTCTTTAAAAGAATGACTCTCGACTGAAATGTCTGATCAGCCAGTTGATCACCTCTGAATTACAGTTAAACTTATGAGATCAATATTGTATTGATTTAAACTATAACATTAAGTTGTAGTGTATTTTTTGTTATATTTTTATACTTTTACTTTCATACATGAAAAGATATAACAACAATTTGAATGGACATTTCTCAAGATCTCGCATCTGCAAGTTTGCTTTTAGAACTTCTGCCATAAACTTATGTGCATTCAGAGTCCCTACAAGATACGAGCTTATTGGTTAAACACACATTGGTAATCACCCAGTGGTCAAACTTTTACACAACTATAAATTACCTAATGCTCAAGCATCTGGAAGGCTCCTCTATACTCCTCAATAAGTGTAAACACTTATAAAAACCCAGCCAGTGATTCATCATCTAAATGTGAGGAAATGTATCTCCTCCGTGAGCCCCCTGTGTGTACCCTTAGAACCAATTAGAGAACATTTCTCTCTGAAGTTTTTTTTTTATCAATTCAGTCCAATTGGCCTTGAAAAGACACAAGCTTAATGGGCGGTAATGATGGAAAACAGAGTTTTTCACTGACTCACCATCTAGTTTATAGATTTCTCTCACTGATGATAAGAGGAAAGGCTCACTGTACATTATGATAATATAAATGCAGAACAAAGAAGCCAAACACACGTGGCAAATTAGTGTAAAAGGTAAGAATGTAGTCTTTAGTTGACATTGCATCTATGAAATCTTAAAATTTCCCTGATATGATGGAACAGAGACACCTGAAAGGTTGAAGTTAAGGTCTTACATTTGTTCATGTCTGTGGGTATAGCTTTTTTGACTATTTGATCTGCTATAGTCCAGGTTAACAAGGAAAAACTAAGTCTAAGTCAAATGACCTCCAAACGAAGCAGCACAAGACGGCAAATCTAAAGCAGCAATGGAGGAAAAGACAAACAGCAGTGATTCTCAGCTCAGAATTGCATAGTGATTCTCAGCTCAGAATTGCATAGTGATGGAGTTGATGCAGAGTCTCATGAGCACATGACTTAACCTCAAATACGCTGCAAATTCTTGTCACAGATTAGTAACAAAGTGTACGATGGACACTTCATGGGTAAGTTACATTTATATAGTTTATATGTTTAGTTATTTTAATTGTAAAATAATAATAAAATAATAAATAAATACATACATACATACATACATACATACATACATACATACATACATACATACATACATACATACTGTAGCATAAGACTTATCAAACCGGAAGAGACTATGTGTCTGTTGCCATGCGTAGCAGGGAAGGAAACCTGCTCTCATAGGCTAGTTTGTTAGCCAATCTGAGTCCAGCAAATTTGAATAATGAATATGAACGAGCTGCTGCCCAAAGCCTCACGAAACCAGTCGAATTTTGACGCAGACAGATAGGGAACACTGATTAACAGACCTTTCAAACGTTTTTTAGATATAAAATGTTTCATATTACAGGTTAATACTCAAGAAATATCCACAAAATTTGTATGAAATGGCCTCTTTAAACAACTCTTAAATGCCAGACTGCAGTGGATCTTCAGGATACGCGCACGCTTGGTTGATTGACAGGTGTACATATGCGGATGTAGAACGCAATTGGCTAATGATGAGCGATGCCCAGTTAAAATTAAATGCACCTCTACGGGATGGGAGCGGGCTTTCAAAAACAATTCAGATGTTTTTCCTACATTTTATCACAGAACCAGGTCAGACTATCACTTTTATGGAATAAAGGAAAAAATCATACATAACTCCTGGATAGGGGAAAACTCTGGATTGCAGCTTTAAAGCTGCCTCTCATTTGGGACTCAGAGAAACTGAACTTGAAGAAGTTCTACAGTAGATGCCCACGAGAGGAAAATTGTCTTGTGAATTTTTTTAGAACTTCCAGCAAGACAAGACTCAAGTCTTGCAACTTTCATGAGGACATTAGGCGTACCTCAAAATATGTCAAGGACATTTTGGAAATTCTCTCGTGACTTCTGTTCACGTGTCACCGACAGTCACAGGCCTGTGAGATACTAACCTTAACGGTGGTTACAGTGTCTTCCACCCAGTGGTCATCAAACCACCTCATAGTCCCTCTCACAAATAAAACACTTTAAATAGAAACATTACAGAGAAATCAATGCACTCAACTGAAGCTCCTGTATATTTTTTAGAAGTTGCTAATAACACTGCATTTTCATTTGGTTTTATATCTCAAAGACCAAGAAATAACTTGATGGATTTGCTTTCGTCTTTTTCATTAAGTCCCTTTTTCATCATCTGGGTGATTTTGATTTGAAGTGATTTGTTTATGTCTGAGCAGAGGAGGTTCTTTTTTATTTATTTTTTTAAAGTAATCATAGGATACATTAGCACCTCTCTACTAGGCTCTACTTTAAATCCTAGCCTCTTCATGTGTGTGTGTGTGCGCGCTAAGGCAAACTGTGTAGGTGTATATAATTAAATGACTCAGAGCTGAAGAGAAGTCCTAGAGATACTGCTGCAGACAATGTTATTCTCTCTCCAATGCTCCCTCCCCACCCGGTCTGCTCTAGCAAGTGAAGGAGAGAAGGAAAGGTTATACCAGCAAGGGAAGGTATTGAAATTCAAGACCACTTCACCTAGCCCAGGAGTGGCTGTCTGAAGATTAATGAGCTATTTGGGGAGAGTTCAGCTATTTCACATGCACAGGGTCCACATTAGTGATATAATTAATTTTACAACACTGAGGTGTTGTCACCCCCTCAGTAGCGTGCCATACGCCTATGATAAGCAAACCCTAATTAAACAACACAGATGAGGACAGAAAAAAAAAATTGACATTCAAAGTCCCTGGAGAAAAAACAAGCTCACGCTAGAGTCAAGTCAAAGTCTGCTGTTTTCGTTTCCTCACAGGACACTTTAGCATTAGTTTTACATACTTCAGGATAGAGTAATGGGATGGATATTGATTTTGGTGTCTACATCTTGACTATATATTAAAAAAAAACTTGGTTTTGGGGAATCTGAGTATTTGTGCCTATCTTCAGCAGTGTCACACTCTGGACAGGTCACCAGTCAGAGTCAAACAAATGGGGTGAGGAGATCATTTTGGAGTGGGTTTCTATAAAAAGCTTATTTATGGCTAACATATCGGTTGTAGATAGTTCTTTGAATGACCCAAGTCTGGAGAGGCACAGATTAGTTCTGTCAAGACTGACAAGCTAATGACAAGTCAGAGCAGACCCAAGTAGATTAATCTCATTTTAAAACAACTCCACTCTTAGCAGTATCATAGTGCATCATGCAGTTTTTTTAAAGAGGCCATTTCACACAAATTTCAGGACTTTGTGGTTATTAAGTATTAAACTATAATACGAAACATTTTATATCTAAAAAATGTTAGGAAACACTAACAGACCTTTCAATTTCTCCGCATCAAATTTCGGCTGGCTTCATCAGGCTTCGGGAAGCAGCTCATTCATATTCATTATTCGAATTTGCTGGACTCAGATTGGCTAACAAACTAGCCTATGAGAGCAAGGTATACTGTTTCCTTCCCCACTGCACATGGCAACAGACACATAGACTTTTCCTGTTTGATACGTCTCATGCTACAGCTTTTATCCAGCAGCATGCTAGGCGTGGTTTCAGCTGCAGGAGCTGCCGAGAACAAAGTAGTTGTGATGAAACAAATACAGGCCGTTCGAACTTGGGAGAACTCATTTTAAAAACTCTGTTCCAGGACAGAATCATTGTTTACAATAACTATTCCACGTCCAGACTTCCTGGTTCCATAGCGAATCACATGTGAGCCTATAAGGTTGCACAATCTTCAACACAAGCAGTTAGAATTACACAACGACCAGCAGCAAAGAGTAAAAGAAGCAGCCCTGAGGTAACTTGTAGTAAACCTAAGAAACCACAACATCCTTCCCAAAAACTGAACAAATACAAAAGAAACAAAATGAGGATCAACATTGGAACTGGCAACCCAGCAGAAAAATCAGGAATTGGAGGGAGTGATTCGCTGCAAGAGGACGGTTTATTTTTCTGCATGAACTGTAGGACTCCGATTTAACCACAAGGTCTAATAATTGCATATTGCACCTTTAACTGTTCTGACCAAATCTCATTCCCTAGTTTTAGC
This sequence comes from Pachypanchax playfairii, assembly GCA_006937955.1. Lineage (NCBI taxonomy): Eukaryota > Metazoa > Chordata > Actinopteri > Cyprinodontiformes > Aplocheilidae > Pachypanchax > Pachypanchax playfairii. Next base: position 8,610,738 of record SSNP01000006.1, read on the forward strand.
CTCTCTACATGAAGTGTGTGCCTGACACATCAGAGTATGGAGCCAGAAAATTGGGACACCCCCTCTAGCTGGAACCATACAGATGTATAAAAAAGGTTTAGTTAATACAGTCAAAGACACAGAGTGCAAGAACTGGACCAGGACTGGGTCCATTACACTACAAGAGTATCTAGTGTAATAAAATGCAGGACATCTTTTCTCAGTTTCTAACTCTTTTAATACATCAGCAGGTACACATCAGTCTATATCTACCTCAAAAAACACCAAGTGCTTCAACATGAACTCACTATTTCACCAGTAAATCTAAAAAGGATTCATATACTTCTACTGTGGTTCGGATTGTAGCTCATCATTTGTGCATCAAGCTGAACAAAAAGTGTCTGACAACTCAAAAAAAGAAAAAAAACTCTACAGATAAAAAAAAAAGAGTTACATGCCAAACTACATTTACTCTTACAAGAAGATAAAATGGTTCACTGAACTGTGAAGGTTAGCGGTTGTTCATGGACAATTATTTGCTGTAATTTTGTGACAACATTTAGTTTAAACATTATAATAAACTATAAGAAGACATGCACATTTACATCACTGGTTTTGTAAAGTGTTAACGGCAATCTACTTGCAAATGGCAAGCGCATGCACAGAGGTGTACCCGTACAATAACAGGAAAACGGTTTACTTTCTAACCCTCAAATGCCACATGGAGCACTGTGTAAATAGAATACAGACTTATTTATATTCGGCAAGATGGAACAATGCAATAGCTGCCCTGAAGGGAAAATATGCGGTAAAGAAGAATTAATTTTGTGTGGATAAAATGCCACGTTGATTTTATGATTTATGTTCTGACATGTCACATGCAAAATGGAATAACCACCTACTTTACAAAAAAAAAAGCTGTTAATCAAAGTCTAGGTGAAGCTGAAACCATAATGATAAACACTTTCGAGCAAGTTGTGCAGCTTATTATTGGGAGTCGAGGGTCTCTAAAGTTCGGGAACTGTATATCTACAAACAATGCTTTTCCATTTGATTATTTTTGCTGTTTGCCTTGTTAAAATAGTCAGCAGTAGTAAATATCTCAACTTTTTTTTTCTATTTGGTGCTTCTATTTTGTTATTGTTGTTAGAAAAAAAACTGAACTGAGAAAAAGAAAAAAATAATCCGCTCTCAAGCTGTGATTTATTGTAACAGCTTCTTTTTCACCACCAGTTTTGCATATTTAATAATGATGACAAAGCACCAAACTGTTTACTTAGTGGATGAAAAATATGTGCTGTTACTCACTGAGAGCAAACACAAATACATAGTGTTGGTAGTTATCATGTGGTTAATATAAGCATCCATCCATCCTGGGTATCTGAATGTTCCCACTCAGGCTTGTGGAACAAGCAAATATATGACAATCAATTCAATAGGTTTGTAGAATTATATACACTTATACGTTTAAACTCAGGTCCTCAACTTTGAGCCATTCTCCATGTCTCATAGCACTAAGTACTCCATGACCACTGTAGCACGATGTTCTACAGCTTCTGTATTTCCTCTTCATACGTATTTCTTATCCCTCTCATGTTCCCTCTTCTTGATGTTAGGACATGGAACTATCAAGTCCTAATCTGCCCTCCATCCAGGATGTGTAGCCCTCTAGACTGACGAAACGAGCAGGCATCATAAGCAGGGACGCCTCAAGCCCTTTCTCCTTGCCCCTCTGGATGGTGCTACAGATCATTCTATGCTAAAACCAATAAACACAAACAACATTTTCCCCCAGGCCGTCACCATGTTGAATAAACATATTTAACACACTTTATAAAGAAATAACTTATTCTCATAGAAATAATATGTTATTTGGGTAAACAGGCTGCAAACCCGTCACCAGTCATTTGTAGTGGCTTATGTTGCTACTGTAGCTTATATCTGTCTACTATGACTATTCATGTCTATCTTATTCACACATTTCCTTGTAAATATATTGTTTTTCTAGAGTCAATTGCAATAAGTGCAAAGGCAAATGTGCACCAGAGCCAAATTCCTTGTGTGTGTGTGTGTGACATGCTTTGCAAAATAAACCTGATTCAGATTCACTTGGGAGCACCACGACCTGCTTATCCAGTTTGTGGCCCAATCACAATGTCCAAGGCGTTAGCTGTCACCTGTTTGTCCATCTGTATCCAGAAGTCCCAAAGTATCCCTGTCTGCATCTTACATTGGGCTATAATGTATCGAACTGACATTCTGTGCTGGTCCTTGTACAGCCTGCATCCTGGGCCCTGTCTAGTGTGGTAGACCGTAGTTTTCAATTGCTGTTGTGATGCTATGATTAATGCCTATGTGTTGTCATTCAGTCCAGCCGTCTTTTGCCTGGGTTGTTTATTTATGTGTACTGACTCTGACTCTTACTAGTCCTCTACCTCTCAGGGTGCTGGACTTGGGATATAACCTTCCTTGTATTGTGATAAGCTTCTGTTGCTGTGGTATTGTCACCTGACTCTGGTAGCAGAGGTTCTGAGGTTCAAACTGTGGTCCAAGCCAATAAGAGACCTTGGTGTGCAGTTAGACAAAAATAACCATGTCATGCCAGACTAATAGGGTTTATGTCAACTGTTGTGAACGTTAGACATCGCAATGAGTAGACAGTAAGGGACAAAGGCAGAAAATCTAAAGCCGGTGGCCATTAAGAACAAATTTTCTTGTGCCAATGGTTATGAACTACGTTATGTGTCACTGAGTATAATTTTCAACAAAAGAAAAATGTCTGTTTTATTTTGTGCAGGTTCATGGCATGCAGGGTCAACTGTTGGGTTATTCATAACCTTAAATGCTACAAAATAATGTTTTTGGGTTTTTTTTTGTGAAATTGGATAAAACTTAATAAAACAGAATTAATTAGAAATGTTATTACCGAAATTCCAACATGTAAAATTCCACCTCAGTGAGGTTTGGGTTCAGTCTTTCATACTTATTCAGGAAAAAAGAAAAATCTTAATCTCAAGGTATGTTTGTTGAGCCTGTGCATTTTATTGGCTCTTGATGCTTTGCCAGTTTTATTTGAAAAAAAAAACATAACTAAGAGACGGTTCAACTCTCGTCTATGTTTTTTCTTCGTCGTTGTATTGAAACCACATCAACACAATCCATGTTGACGCATGCATATGTGCACTTAATTTGTTCATATGGGGCCTTCGTGCATTTATGTTCCATAAACACAAATCCAATCACGTCAAATAAATGTCAAAGGACTGTACATATGCAGAAACTTGGGTTGATTTTGCATAACAATGTGCATGCATCAATAGCCCCTTTCATCATCGCCAGCCCGGAGAGTTAAACAAGCCGCCCTCCCCGACAGCAAACCCAGCATCCTTCCAAGTTTGTCGCTTCCCCTCACTGGCTTGCCTGATAGGTAACACAGTTAAAATGGGCAGAAGTAATGGGAGACAACACAAGCAGAGGCCATGCCAACAGCCCGTGGGTCCGGCTTGTGGCGAGCTGTGCCCATGCGACAGATGGATATGGTCTCTGGACTGATTAATGTGCTCACTGGCCTGTGCTTCAGTGGCTGCAGAAATGAAGGAGTTCACCAAAAAAAATAAAAAAATAGAATCGGGCTTGTTGTTTATTCGGTCTCTAAAACAGGTGTTACACTTGTTTGGTCCCCTCCACACACACCATCATTCCAAAGCAGTTAGTATAGGTGGATGATCCAACCAAACATATCTGACATGAAGGTCAGCCAGACATTATTCCCTACTAGAATACATAAATGGATCTAAGGTAAGTCAAACCTTGTACATGCATAAATTCATCATAAAGCATAATGAAACACCACAGCAGGGTGAGGGGAAAAAAAAACAAAAACGCAGTCAAGGTCGAACTTGTTTATGGAGCGTTGCAAAACACATCACTAACTGCTTTACAAGGCAACAAATAACATAAAGAATGGGTTCTTATTGGGATTTAACAAATCACGGGCTTGTCCTCACTGCTCAGTCTGTTGTGTTATACAAACAGCAACTTCAATGTATTTCATGGCCTCGCTTAAGAGGGTTTTTTTTCTTAGTTTCCAATGCCTCAGTGGTCCAATATTTGCTCTGCTAAAGAGCCCAGGGACAACCTCACTCCACCACCCTGTTAAGGTGCTGTATATAAAGAAGAAGAAATCAATATGCATCAATTCAAGGAGCAGAGGAACGCCTCTTCTCCGTCACAGTGAGATGAGATGACACAGGAAGTTTGTTGGACAGCCAACCAGCATGCCAGGACCAATAGTCGTCAAAGCTAAAAAAAAAAAAAAAGTGAGTCTTATCTCTAGTGAGCCATATTTCCACCAAACCTCCCCAATAATCTGGCTGGACAGGGTGTGTTGTCCATCCATTCTGATAAAGCTCATCCCCCACACCCAAAGTATAATGTACAACCCATGTCTTGCCCCCACACAGCCTCGGAATCCATCCTCAATTGGAAAACAAGTGTAGTTCTTGTTATTCAGCCCACCTAAGACTCTAAGGACACACATCCCCTCCTCTGAGACTCGCTCCTCACGCTTGTTCATACATTTTATTCCTTCTTTAAAGATCCCTCACTTGCTCCATTGAGATTACCGCTGGGTCAAAATGAAAAATAGTGTTTTCAACACAGTGACATCTAATCTGTTTGGCGAGCCTTAATTTCCCTTGACGATGTTTGAGCTTGTGGACCACAAGCTCACATGCTTTTGTCATAGGACAAGGATAACATCTTACCATTACCTATGTTTTTCTTCACCTTTGATGTTGTATTTCTTACCTTGTTTCTATTACTCCTGACACTTGGGGGTCATTGCTTGTCAGAGTCTACATGGAATGTCTGAAAAAACCCGTGTGAAGTCTTTTTTCCTAGTTTCAGAGTCTACATTTACACTACCCTAACTTCATACCCGGTTGTTGACATTTTACATCCATGCACTAATTATTCTTTTGTTTGAATAAAGCTATAACTGCTGTAAGAATTATAGATTTTTATTCATTATAGCATTATTGTTTCTTACGATGACAAATACATGAATTAAATTCAGTGCAGTCCTTTGTCACAACATCACAACATGATGATACTTAGATAAGAGGATAAAAATGTACTTTTTATTCAGAGTATTAGTTCCTTGCAAAATATTCTAAAATAAACTTGATAGATTGATGTTAGCTAATTAGTTGGATTATTTGTCATGGGAGGCACTTCACATCATCTGATATTGAAAAATCGTGGACTTTTAACCATTTTAGTTACATCTTGGGGAAAAAAAAACTGTATGTACAGTAGCTACGTTTACATGGGCACATTTAATCGGAATAAACGCCCAATTGGATAAAAAAGACGTCATGTAAACATGTCAATCAGAATGTTTTGATCCGATGCAGCCTGATCCGAAAGAAATTTACTTCCGATCGAGAGAGGTGGTTTTGTCCGATCTTCATTCGGATAGACGTGCATGTACACACCCATTCGGAAAGAAAGGGTGAAAAGAGCCCACTGCGCATGCGTACAAGTTCAGCGTGACGTCTTTCTGCTTTCGCAGACCCAAGTAGAAAACATAGCGGGAGGTAAACAGAAGTGGTCTGCTGGTGCAGTCATCCTGTCATCCTGCTCTCCTCTCCTGTGGCGGAGGAGCAGTAGCAATATGTATTCAGCCGCTAGCTTGGTTAATGCGACCAGTAAAAACCCAAACATAAAGGTAATCACCTGCAGAAGGTTCATATTGGGGATAACGTGAGTCAGATCGAGCACACGATGGGGTGGGAAAGACGTGCAGAAAGGACGGAGTTTGTTTACTTTTTTTTCTTCCCCCGGAAAGACAACTCGCTGTGCGCATGCTCAACTCATTTAACCTGATCGAGTGCTTGGTGCATGTGTACTCATGGCATGATCAGATCATTTCAGTTAGTGTCCATGTGAACAGGGATTTGGGAATTCCGATCGACCAAGATTTTAATCAGATTGGGGAAATTTGGCGCATGTAAACCTAGCTATTGTCAGACAATATTGCAAGATCCTGTGTAAGCTGTTATCTCTCAAAGTTTATGTTGTTAATGATTTCTAGCTACTTCCACACTAAATTTAAGTTCACTATCTGATAAATTTACCAAGTTAAAATACATGGTTTTGTGTTGGCTGAGAGTTTTTAGCTGTTCTAGCCATTTTTAAATAGAATGACTCCAAAAGTTATGCAGCTGCAGATGCACAGTGTAATTTTATGAGAGTTTCAAGTGGTGTTTTGCTAACACTACAGACAAACACACACAGACAGAGAAAAAATTAACATTAATGTCAATTTAAAAAGCAGAAAAGGTCAGTCGGTCATTTTCTTTAACTGCTTTTGTTGTTTAGCAACTAGTGCTTATCTCCAGTTATCCTTGGGCAGGAAAAGAGTCTGGCGATCCTGGACAGGTCACCAGTTCATCATGGGGCCACAACAGACAACCGCTTACACACTCAGAATTAGAACCAATTTAGAGTTGCCAGTTAACCAGTCATGCATTTTTTTGGGTCTGTCAGAGGAAGATGGTCTGTGAAGGAAACCCGCGCATGTATGGGGAGAACATGCATACTCCATGCAGAAACGTCCCAGCCTGGTTTTAAACCTTGGACTTTCTAGCTGCGAGGCAATAAGACCACCAACTGCACCACCGTGCAGCCCATCAGGAAAGGAAGGAAAGTGGTTTTGAAATTTGACTTTCTAAAACTTTGGTTTACCTTGAAACCAACCAGTCTCATGGCAATAGTTTGTAAATCACCAAAACAGTTTGCATCTGACTTTTCTACAATGAAGGACTTTACTGAGTAAATAAGTGATACAGCCATTTTTTTATTTGATTAGAAACTTCCAACAAATTATTTTCATAACTTTCGTGGCAACTTGTCTGTTAAATATCATACAAGCTATGTTCTTTTGATCACATAAAATGTTTTGGTTACCTTAAGGCAGGCATCTCCAACCCTGATCCTCGAGAGCTACTGTCCAGAAGGTTTTAGATGTGTCCCTGCTCCAACACAGCTGAATCAATTTACTGAATTACCTCTTCAGCAAGCCATCAAGTTTAGCAAAGGCCTGCTAAGGAGTCATTCATTTGATTCAGCTGTGTTGGAGCAGGGACACATCTAAAACCTTCTGGACAGTAGCTCTCGAGGACCAGGGTTGGAGATGCCTGCCTTAAGGTATGGGGGAAAAAATCTGCATGCAGCTATTAAAGCTTCAAACAGTAGGGGGCGACTGAATCTGTTTAAAGGTCTGTCTGAAAGCAAAAATGAAACAGTTTTTTTTCTGCTTGTTTATCAATGACTTCAGGTGTTAAGATTCTCCTTTTTTTTCACTTCTGAGTACATGTACTAGTGTTTAACCAAGTTTGTTTCAAAATTAATTACTGGGATGTTGCTATTCTTTCGAGGCTTTATTGCAAATAAAAAAAAAAAAAACAGTTAAGAAAATCAATGATTCATGAAAGTTTTGTGGCTCTTGGTTCAGGCCACGAAACTATTTTTAATCTAATGTGCCTGAAAATTTCAAACAAAAGGCCTGGGTTCAAACAAGGTGAGATGTGTTTAGGGGGTTTCTTGACATTAGATGCCAACACAAGGAACAGTGAGTACATCTGTTTTCTAAAAACACACAATATAACTTAATTTCAATGTGTTGGGTTTACAAGCTGTCAAGATGTTGTGGAACTCAAAGTTTGGCTCCTGTTTGGATTAAGTTTGTTTAGGTCAGACTCTGTATAAATGTTGATGAAGCTTGACTTCTTCACCCATTTGTATTTACATCCAGTGTGAACATTTAACCACATTTTACTTTCTAAACCTTTAAAACAGACAGTTCAAGTCTGCATAATGTTATTGTACTTTAAATAATTGGTCACCGGCTAGATTTATGTACAAATGACAAAAATTGGGTAGGACTTGTGCACGTCAGCCCGTTGAAAGTAAGATTTATTTGAGGCCGGACTCAAGGATACGCTCTGATTATTAGACTCTAAAAACAGGAGGAGGAAGAGGACACAGCTGAGGATGAGCTCATAGCTGGAAATAGGAATTAGACTGCACTAGTCAGACAGCACAGTTCTTCGTGAAATATCATGACACTGCTTGGTATTTGTCGCTGAACATTTTTGGTCATTAGCACGCTAAATCAGCTGTTAACAATTGAATCTCACGACTCGAGATTTGATTTACATCGACTGAAACATCGTAAACCCAGACCATCCTTTCAAGAGAAATGCAAAACATTCTTCTTCATATCTCTGAAATCATATCAAAGTCATCTTCTCCGAAGACTTTAACTTCAAAGTGATGCATTCGGTAAAACATTGTGGAGATGTCTGAGAAGATGAGGATAGTGTAAGCACCTTTGATTTGGTACGATGACTCTTCATCATCTCTGCCTGCCTGTCAGCCAGGAATAGATGGATGGACCATCTTTGATGCGAACAGAGCACTAACCATGTCATGCATTTCCTCCAAACTGTTCTCCATCACCTCCCTGGGCACTTAACCTGGGCACCACGGGGGGACCCGGTTCATCCAACCCCTGACAACCATGACTATTAAGGTGATGCACGGCATCTCATTCCTCATTCTACATTCAAAAGGTGATAGATCCACCCCTGCGCCAGGCTTCCAGCGGGCCTCTCGTTGTTTAGAGCAGTACGATGGATTTAGTTTTGTATGTATGATGGAGAGTTATGAGCTTCGGGAAGGGAGCAGGAAGACCTCCCCCTATTGACCCGCCTGGTCACAGGTTAAACTCTTTGCTAGAGGACAGTGAAAGATGTCATATTTATGAGCCCAGGAAATCATTTTCTGTGGTCAACATCATAAGTAATAGATGATGTAATACTGGCAGTATTCATTTTAGATAAAGACTCATTTTTTATATTTTATGATGATGGGGAATTAGGTCAAACAACACAGAGCTGTAAGACAGCATAGCAAGAACCAGGAGGCAATTTAAAAGAGAGAGTCGTACAAATCAAGAATCATCTCAAGGCTTGATGTTTATCATTTAAATCTAATGAAAGAAAATACTTTAATGCTTTCAGACTTTTGCATTGATAACTTTTTGACTTTCCACCTACTTCTAAAGACTTTCAAACTGAAACAGGAAGCAAACTCTAAGTTTTTTAAAGAAGCCATTTCACACAGATTTCAGGACTTTGTGGTTATTTCTTAAGTATTAACCTGTAATATGAAACATTTTCTATCTAAAAAATGTTAGGAAACACTGATTAACAGACCTTTCAATCTGTCTGCGTGAAAATTCAGCTGACGCCAGCTAAAACACATTAATATTTATTATGCAAATTTGCTGGACTCAGATTGGCTAACAAACTAGCCTATGAGAGCACGGCTTCCTGTTTCCTTCCCTTCTGCGCATGGCAACAGCACACGTTGTCTCTTCCGGTTTAATACGTCTTATGCTAACAACTTTTAGCCAGCAGCATTCTAGGCGTTGTTTCAACTGCAGGAGCTGTCGAATACTAACGAGCAAAGGAGCTGTGACGTAACAAATACAAGCTTTTCGAACTCGGGTGTTATCGCCACCTGCGTAGTTTGAGAGATTAAAAACTGAAAGAGAAGTTGTTGACACCCACTATGAAGGTAAGAACACCTGTGGAGCTAAAATATTCTTTTTAATGGAATGGCCTCTTTAACACAATGAAACAAAACTTGAATAAAACAAGAATGAAATGAAAAAAATGTTAAACCTTTTTTTGGGCATAAAGATGCAAATTTCTGCATCAAAACTCTATGCATGGTACATACACACAGACCTATCTATGTAAATAAGCATGTACACACTCTTGCACACACTGCAGCAGCATAATGAATAATCACAAAGTCATAATTACCTTCTAACAACCTTTTTCTCACTACAGTGCATCTTTGTGATTGAAGTCCACCCACATTGAGTTAATTGCATTTATTCCCCGATGCCACAAAAAAATGCAATTAAAATGCAGGCGTTACACTCAGTCCTGCAAAATCATCAATACAGTGCAGAGTTATAAATAGGCCAGGTGTTTGCCTTTCAGGTTGGGTTTGAAATTTATATCTGGAAAAGTGAGAGAAGGAAAAGATTTGGGTTTTAAATTCCTTTGTAAAAACGGCTAATTTTTAAAATATATGTAAACTAAGGAGCTTAAACTGTACAATTGTCTGGAGTTTATCAATGTTGATTAAAAATTTGGTCCAAGTTTCGGAAACTTTTTTTCATCTTATTCACAAGCAGCTTAAAATGCAACAGTTATGTAATCCTAATTTATCAGTAAACATGTATAAACCGTTAGAAGTCTGTGATCATGTCAGCGCAATCAGGATCACTTGACACGTCACTTTTTAACGGCAGTAACAAAATAAATACAAATAGGTTACATGGAGTGCTGCTGTCAGATAAAAACAATTAGGTTTTACTTGGATTGCCCTCTTTCATGCCAAGATGCATTACTTTAAAGGTACAATATGTAAGAATTTTCCAGTGAAATACTCACACGGGACGGTCTAATGTCCCACTGATGTTGAAAATAAAGTCACATTGTAACAGATCTCGATCTCAGCCAGCTGGGTGGTCGCTAGTTTCTATCATTTTAAAAATGCTGGTGCGGACCGGAACCATTATTTACATGTCCAGACTTCCTGATTCCATAAAAAAATCACATGTGAGTCTACAAGGCTGCCAAGTCTTCAAAACAATCAGCTGTAATTCCACAACGAGCAGCAGCAAAAAGTAAGAAACCCCCGCATTCTTCCAACTGAGCAGTCAAGCTGCACGTGATGGGGCATTCAAATGCACTTTAGAAAAATCAATGCTGAACAAATAGGCCTTCAGACGTTCCCAAAAATTAAACAAAAATACTGAGAAACCAAACGAGGATCAACATCAGAACTGGCAACCCTGCAGAAAAACATGTAAGGGGAGGGGGTGAGTGGCTGAGAGCGGACACTTTTTTCTACATGAACTATAGGACTCGAATTTGACACCAAGGTCTAATTCTTACATACTGTACCTTTAAAGGTTTACTGGTGAATTGCAAGCTTTGACTCAACTGGTTCTAAGTTAATGTTGTGTGGCTCAGTTTGAACATTTGAAAAAGTTTGAAAGCTAAGCAAATTAAAATTATTAACAAGGAACAATGTGCGAAGTGTGTTCCAGCATTTCCATTTCTAGATTTTGTAAGTTAGCATTACCTAGCCCCCTTAGCAAACTATGTAAAGAGTTGGTAGCAGTGACTTTTCCCCCTCATTTGTGGAATATAGGTACATTTTAAAAACAATGAAGACTGTTATTTATAATTTCTCTCAGTTAAATGCTTTACCTCATGTTTAATGTATTGACTTGACTTTGACCTCTAAAGACCTTAAGAGCATATTAGTTACAATTTTATCTGAATTATTTATAGCTGTGGGGTGCAAAGTGGTGCAGGTGTTAGCACTGGTTCTTTGCAGTAAGAAGGTCTTGGGTTCTAAAGTCAGCTGGGACTTTTTTGCATGTTCTCCCCTTTGCAAGTCTGGGGTTGCATCATGGGACTCTAGTTTTAATCACAGTCCAAAAATATGCAGGTTAGGTTAATTGGTGGTTTTAAGTTGTGAGTGTATGATCTTTCTGTCTGTCTGTCTGTTTTATACTGTGACACACTAGTGACCATTTCAGGGGTGTAACCCTGCCTCTCGCCCAATTACCTCTATACAAAAACATGTGGGTATAGAAAATGAATGAAGGAATGGCTTTACAGCTGCAAAAAACAACAACAACAGCAATAAACAAAGCGGTTCAAAAAATCAATGTTTGCCAAGATCTAAAAAGTTAAGAAAATCCCGATTTATCAGAACTGAAGAAGCCTTTCAGATTAAACAGATTAACCCTAACCCTAACCCTATTAAAGGTAAAACATCTTCGAGAAAAAGACGTCTCAAAAACTTTTTGGAGCACAGTTGATCATATGCAATTTACTTTAAGACCTCCAGGGTAAAAATCTGGAAGGAATTCAGTCAGTATCGCAGTCATTTTCTGTACCTGCTTGCTCCTGTTTAGGGGTGTGGGAAGCTATAGTCTACCTCCAGCTGTCATTCAATGAGAGGCGGGGTTACACCCTGGACAGGTCACCAGTCTATCACGCACACACATACACCTAGGGCCAATTTAGAATTGCCAGTTAACCTATATTACATATGTACCTCTGTCAAGAGGTAATGTTTTTGGCCAAGGTTTGCTAGCTAACAAGACTTGAACAGAGGACTGAATTACTTTACAAAAAATGTTAATGTTAGAAATAAATCAAACATCCTTCACATGTCCTGCCTTTCGCCCAATGACCACTAATGTAGCCACCATCTCCCCTCAACCCTGCAGAGGAAGAAGCACATAAAGAAAATGGATGAATGGAAACAACCAACACACTTGTGTTTAGAAATGCACTACAGAATAAGGCCATCAACGATTTTGTGTATACTAAGTAGGTAGTATGTTTTAGGTGTGTGTACAGTGAACAACTTGCGTGCAGAGGCAGAAACTCTTAATAATGCAGCTCGTCGTGCAGGTTGGCCCCTTCTCCATTTGCTCAGGCAGGTTGGAAGAAATGCTGATGATGCAGTGTGCTGACCCAAATACACAAGCTGCTCCCAGCAGACTGAGCCAGCTGGGGCAAACTCCTTCTTACTCTCTTTCTACCTCCTTCGTAAACTCTTACCCCTCTTTGCGTCTGACTATTAAAATAAAATGAAGGCTGAATGAATGGTCTAAGTTCTTTGTGTTGTTGCCCTGCTTTCTCACTCGGCCTAAAATCACTTCTTTGTTTGCAGCGTAATCAAAGTCGAAAGGTTTTGGTGTTTTGTTCTTTTCATCTTGTCTGGTTTTCCTGTGGTCTGGTCTGAAAAAAAAGGCCTTTTGAGTAAGTGATATAACATTGAGTAAGCCATGAATCAAAAAGTGAAGCTCACTCATGTAGTGCAAAAGCACATAAGACACAAAAGGCTGATGAAACAGCTCACCACTCACTGACAGGGGGAAAAATTGTGCAAAAAATGTATCGGGGATAAAATAAAAAGCTGCCTTTTGATCGTCTACACAAGATAACGTCAACCAAAATGCCACTCAACTGTGTTCTCGCTCTGGTTAGCAACAAAAACAACCAGATGACCATTTTCTTGGTTGTTGCTCTTAAAGGACAGATAATAAAAGCTAACATAGAACACTCAGGCCTTTTACAACATCAGTGTTTACTCAGAGGAACTGCTTTACAAGACTGTAACTGTGTCCAGATGTGTACACAGTGGCACAAAACATGACAGCAATACACGTGGTGATGATTCTGGTTTAGACCAGACAGTATCATTTCTGAACTGGTCAGGGTAGAATCAAAGCTGTATTTTTGAAGGTGGGGTGTTAGAGGTGGCGGTGGTGGAGGGGGGTGAGCATTTGTCACATGTCAAGTCCAATGAGACAAGACCATGTCTAGAGTCAACTGTCAAATGACAAGACAGTGACAGAGTGCGGCAAGACAAGGTGAAGTCCGGTGTCACGCCAATCAACACACATCTGAGTCAAGTGAGAAGTTAGCCGAACAGTTGAGGTAAGGCCAAGTCAAGTAAGGAAACCTGGGACTCATCAAGTGTCTTTTAGACTGCTAAAAAGATTGTTATAAGGTTTCCTTAAAATCATGGCTATATAGAATTAATACTTGTGAAAGAATTTACAAAAGTCCTTTAAAATCCAGAGAACCGCAAAAGGAAATTACGAGTGTGCGAGCAGTGCAAATTCAAGTAAAAATGTATTGCAACTTTATGCTCTTGTTTTAAGTGAAAAAGAATCCGAGTATTTATCTGTATGAAATAAAACCACATAAAAGGTAAAGAAAGGTTGGTTTATCATGTCCGAAATCAAAGGTTCTGATAGAAAACATTTGTTCCTACAGTTTGTAACATGGTCATGAAGACTCCTAATCAACAAAATAAATGACTTCCAATCAAAAACAACAACATTTATCATTGCCAGAACTGTAAGTCCTGCCCTGATGACAAAATAGGGTTAGGGTATACAACTGAAAAACTCCAAATTAGGAACTAGCGTGATCCATCGGAGCCCCTCCCAGTGACAAGCATCATGGGTCTATGTTCTGGCGGGTCAAATGAAACACATCCAGTATAGACCAAGTTCCCACTTCACACAAATGCTTTAAAGAGTTGAGCTCACACATTTTGAATCTGAATTAATCTTGTTCATTGTGTAACGCTTAGAAACTCTGAGGTCATAAATGGACTAGTTTGTGTTCAAGCAAGATTTTTTCATTAAATGTATTTTTGAAGTCTTTTTATATTGTTGTCACTAAGTTTTATTTAGGTACTGTTCTCTGCCAGCTTATTCACATCTGATTGTCAGCATAAAAAATAGGACAGAAAAGAAACAATCAGATTATTCACTAAAGTAAATGTTGCAAATCTTTTCTCAATTATGTAGCATGGACCTTGTTCTTTTTAACAGTTGTTCACTCTAGAAAAGAACATCTTCATCAGAATGAGTCACACTCAGTTAAGGTTTTTCAGTTCAGAAAACATTGTTCAGTACAAATTTAGCAAAACATAATAAAACTACTCATGAACATTTAAAGGTACAGTATGTAAAAAATTTATAATGAAATACTCACACAGTCTAATGTCCCACCAATGTTGAAAATAAAGTCACATTGTAACAGATCTCGATCTCAGCGGGCTGGGTGGTCGCTAGCTGGTCTGGACCAGAATTATTATTTACACGTCCAGACTTCCTGGTTCCGTAGCGAATCACATGTGAACCTGCAAGGTTGCCAAGTCTTCAACACAAACAGTTGTAATTCCACAACGACCAGCAGCAAAGTGCGTTAAAACACACTAAGGAAAACTCAACACTGAACAAATAGGCCTTCAGACATTCCCAAAATTGAACAAATACAAGAGAAACTAAACAAGGATCAAAACTGGAACTGGCAACCCAGCAGAAAAATCAGGGACGGGACGGGGCAAGTGGCTGAGAGTGGACATATTTTGTTGTAAGTCTTTTTACAAGGTCTAATTCTTACGTACTGCACCTTTAATTTGAGTAAGACTTTCAGTCCAATATGTTAATAGCTCCAGTATTTTGGAATACATTAATCCCTCACTCTAAAATGTTTCGACTTTCAACTTTTTTTTCAGTCATGGATTATTTATGCAAGTACATCTAAATATATATCACAGACAATGGCTGCTTTTATTTCATACATCCTCTGTTGGTTTGCCCAGTTAGCAGGAGCCCAGTACATTTCATACAATCAACACTACTGGTGGCTAAGAAGCATGCAGTTATGTATCCTGAGCACTGATTGGTTCAGCCAAGGGGCGCAGCATTAGATTGAGCTTTGCATTAGCATGAATCTCATCTTACTCTGAACAAGTCTGTGTAAAGTGTGGTAATAGAAGATTAAAACACATAAAAATAATCATATAATTCTATGGTTTGTACTTCACAGATTGTCACCTTTAGCAGCAGGTTCTGGAACACAACTGCTGCATCAAGCAGGGATTGATATGAGACATGTTTGGAGCTTTAGCCAATTAAGATGTTGATGTTCTTATGAACTACATTGTCAGCGGTATTTATGCAGAACAAGTATGGAACATTTTTAATGTTTAATAACTTTTTTCTGGATGAAATAAAAAAAACAGAAACTTTTTATCTGTTTGCAAGGGGAAAATTAGGAATGAAAGCTTAGCACTGTTAGCTATTGTAAAAAAAAAATTAGAGATCTCCTAAAACTTTGAGAAGACTGAGATTGCACACATTTAACAGCTAGTTCCCTTAATGTGATATGGACAGAAAAATAAACAGCTAGCAGTTCTTTCTGCAGCTACACTGCGTGCTGAAACTGCAAAAAGGGAATTTAATGTCGAAAGACAAAGAAAATGTATCACTGTCAGAATATCAAAATTCAATATATTCATGCAGCAGAGATAATTTTAAATAACTAAAGTAGTTCTAAAACTTGAATCCCTTTTTTGTGACTGGATCAGTTTGGTTTCTAGCATGGGGGCTTTTGCGTATAATTACATAGACACAGTTATTTTCTGCATGACAGGTTTTCTCCATAATAGCTTTTGTTTTCAGAGGGAAAAAGAAGAATGAGTATCAGGTAAATTAGAATTTTCTCAATGTTTTTTTTTTTCCTTCCTCTAAGTCTGATGTGTCCAAAATAAGTTTTGTTTTGTTTTTTTGTGTTGGGGATGATTGTGTAACCAAAAAACAGCTTAAAGGAAATGCCAAACTGTGTAATAGCTGAGAAGCTGATGGCTGGATGTCTTCTACTATGTGAATTTATCAGTATCAGTGTGACTAATAAATCCTTAAGTACTGGATTTGTTTAAAGAGGCCGTTTCACAGTAATTTCATGACTTTGTGGTTATTTCTGAAATATTAACCTGTATTTTGAAACATTTTATATCTAAAAAACTTTAGGAAACACTGATTTACAGACCTTTCAATCTGCCTACAAGGAGATTCGGCTGGTTTCGGCTGCAACTCACTAATTTTCATTCTGCACATTTGCTGGACTCAGATTGGCTAACAAACTAGCCTATGAGAGCAAGGCACACTGTTTCCGTCCCTTCTGCGCATGGCAACAGCGCACTGAGTCTCTTCCTTTTTGATACGTGTTTATGCTAACAGCTTTTAGCCAGCAGCATGCTAGGCGTGGTTTCAACTGCTGGAGCTGATGAATACTAATGAGCAAAGGAGTTGTGATGAAACAAATACAGGCTGTTCAAACTCGGGTTTTATCGCCTCCTGCGTAGTTTGAGAGATAAAAACTGAAAGAGAAGTTGTTGACCTGTTTTCCCACCCACCTTAGAAAAAACGTTTTTAATGGAAGGGCCTTTTTAATGTTTGTTAGTGTCAAAAACAGGTATAAAATGAACCATGTTGATAGCTATAATTTCATGCTTAACACTTTTAGTAAGACTTTGTTCAGATCTTCTGAAGGCATTTTTATGAAAAGATGGGGAACAAATAAGCTCATATTTTGAAAGCTGGTCAGATAAGTAAATAATTGAATGTCATTCACACAAATGTTATTCAATAAAACTTTAATTAATGACTAGTTTCTCAATAACTGATTTTTAGATAGATAGCAACTTTTTGTTATTTACAAATGTAAATAGTCATAGCAGCAGTAGCCAGCTGTAGCGCTTTGGGAAGTATCCTAAAATTCCTACCTAAAAAAATGGAAGGTGAACATATGACAAGGTTTATCAAATATTATTTGCATGAACTGCTGAAAAATATGGGACTCTGAGCGAGTGTTGAAATGGCTGTAGTCCACATTGTTGTTTGATCTGAAAGAATCTGTTTCTCCCAACTGAGGCAGTTCAAAGTTCTACAACATTGAAAAGATCCACTGCTTTTGTTTATTTTTGAACTACAACTTCAAATCTCAAAAGTCTCGATGAAGAACACAAAGCAGTGACAACAAAATAATATTCATAACTTGGCCCACACATTTCCTTTGAGGTAGAGAGCAACATTAACACATCCATTAAGAGGCTAGAGTTAACACTTGTTATTCTGTTATTGACCCTGATTTGAAATTTGCATCATACTTTATTCTTTATTCAGTGGTAATCAATGTTTGCTTGGCTGTGGAGTTTTAAAACAAGTGATTGACAGTGATAAATGGAGCTGTGAGTATTACTCAGGGAAAAAAAGAAAAAAGAGCTGAAGACACAAAAGGAGCAGAGGGACATATTAGAGGGAGAGGATCATTAAACCCCAAGAAGAAAGAGTGAAGATGTCCAAAATGTTATGGGGGAAAAAAAAGGAAAAATACAGGATCCAAGACTGAAAGCCTGGCACTTAGGTCGATGTGCCGACTCCCAATCAGACAGCTCTTCATACTTTAACACCCCCCCAAACCTGGAGTGGAGTGGCAAGATGAGAGGAGAATGCAGGAGGTGGGGGGTTCAGCTTTAGAGGTGCTGAAGCTGGATTTCTTTGTCCTTTTTTGTGAGAAGGAATACAGAAAAGAAATGGGAGAAGTTTTAGGTAGACATAAGAGCTAAATCTTCTTAAACATGGAAAAGATGAGAACAGGTGGAAATGTGGAGGTGAGACAATGTAGGTTATTTTTCTCCCTTTCACAGCTAAGATTCTGAGCTTATGAGACAAAGCTTAAAAGATTCAGGCTGTTGGATCACAACACCATGCTCTAAGCCAGGCAATGAAGATTTCAGCCCTCAAAGTCAGTTGCGTGACTTGAGTTAGATTGAATTCACCGAGGGAAAACGAAGGTCAGGTGCTGTGTAATGTCCATGCTCAATCTCCGTAGCCATTAGTGCTTACTTATAAAGCCATTAATGTCCATTATCATAATTACTTTACAGGAGCCAGAGCTGCTGAGTGAAATCCATAGAAGTTGTGGCATAGCCTCCCCCCAAAAACTTAAAAATAAATAAATAAATAAATAGAATTCTTTAACAGCTATTAGTGTTTTTTTCCTTCTCTGGTTTTCATCTATTGTCTTCTGGTTTTCCACCTGACTGCTCTTTTTCTGTTAAAAAGAAACAAAAACCACAACCTGAAGCCTCCTCTTGCATATGTTTGCTCACTGCGAAAAGGTGTTCTATTAATATGCAAGTGCATGTCATGAATTAGTAATGATCCCCCCCCCCCAAAACACACACACACTTTTTGCAGATGTAGTACATGTCAAGTTCGGTAAAGCATCGAGCAGAAGGTAGACGTTTGGAGCATTGCACCATTGTACCTTTGAGCAAGCAGGGCTGTTGCTTCCCTTAAGGGGGCTATATGTCCCTGTTTCATAAAGAAGCAACTCAGCTCCCAAAGGAATGTAGTTTCCAACACAGCACATTCCTTCCAGAACCTGAAAAGTTCTCAAAAATTAACTTTTTGGGATCCAACTCTCGACGGGACAAATGTCGACAGTATAAACCACACAGTCTTGTTTCTTTACATTCTGATTCATAAAACAACATCCCACAGCTTGACTTTCCTTTTCTCTATGTGATCTATTCTCAGCTGCTGTATTCACCAAACATTGTAGCACTTTGGGGGTCAAAGGTTGTTAGCGGTCAACAATCCAATTTCACAGCTCCTGCCTCTGACAGACACTCAGTGATCTTAGGTGGAACCACCCCTCCTTTGCAATCTCTCGCTCTCTGCATATCCTCAAGAACTCTCGGAACTTAATCAAACTTTAATTAGCCCTGTGCTTTTATGATAATTGTCAGTCCAGGCAGGGCCTGAATCCCAGCATGTGCTGAATGCCTTGTCTGTATGCAAGGATAAGCAGGAAGGGAGACATGGAAGCCAATTGACCATAAACTGTTTCAAAATCTGACAAGACCACTGTGTTAGAGGTTTGGAAACATCAGTTTTAGCTAAAGTGTGGACATCTACTAATATCAGTTTAAATATGCTCATACTTTGAGAATCCAAATGACGAGAACATGTCTTTCTATCAAGATAACAAGAAGCACACATAAATTCTCCATCACAGTTAATTGGTTCCAGACCAACCCCCGCGATAGGTGAAAATCTGCAAAGTAGGGATACACCAAAACACGAAAAAATCCAGTCAATTTTGATAATACAAGCAATTCTTCAAAATAAATGGGGTTTTGGTGTGTCTAATCACAACCAGGGAAAGACTCTTCCCCCAAAAGAGTGAGAGAGAGAGATGAAGATGAACGATATAGCAGAAGTAAGTAAAACGAGCTCTCTTCAATTATTTAATGATGTTATTGACTTAACCATGGTGAAAAAAAAGATCTGAATAAACAGAGAAGCAGAGGCGCGTGTGGATTGGCGTGGAGAAAGACGCATCTGGTAACACGGGAAAAGCTGATCGCTCCAAGTCGCGGTGCTTTGCGCGTGCAGTGATGGCGATAGCGTTGCGTTGGTTGACTGATGATGGTGATGAAGGACCTGTGCAGTGCAATGAAGGTGATTATGTGACTGCACAGGTACTAATGAAAGCTTTACAGCTCTTCAGTAGGCACCTCGTCTTCAGATAGAGGCACTGGGTCATCAACTGACCGCGGAGGAAGTGTGGGGAGGTAAACAAACAGCCGAAGGCGTGGTATTTTCGATTTTTTATTTTTGGATGAGTATTTTTGAAAAATCTGCAAAGTGATGAATCTGCGAAAGTTGAACTGTAGAAAGTAGTGAGGGATCACTGTATATGTTGTTGGTCTGCAGAAGGAAATTGAAGCACCTGGAATGGACCCACAAATGCACGGAGGGAACATGCAAACCCCATGCAGAAAGGGGTTGAGTGTTGAAACCTGTGATATTTTTGCTGCAAGTAAACAGCGTTAACCAATTGTGCCAAAGCGCAGCCCTAAAAGGAAGCAGAAAAATAAAGGACCAGTTGATCAAGCCTGAACCAAGTTACTGTAAAGCCTTACAGTGGTGGTATAGATATTATTCTCAGACAAAGCAGGGTGAGACTGTCTTATTGAATTAAAAATGTTCAGGCCTGGACTCTAGACTTGCACCAAATCTCCCCCATTGAGACTTTGGAGTAGACCTTTGGACCCTAGTACTTTATGATGAAAGGCACAGGCCATGTCCAATGCACAAATTCACATTTGTTGGGCATCATGGCCCAGATAAGAGTCAGTTGGGTGACCACTATTACAATTCATTGTCAAAAAATAGGGTAGAAAGAGAAAAGAGACGATGAATGGTAGGACACTCTTTTATAAGTAGTAAATGTTCTTTTTTTTTTTTTCTTTTTAAGAGGGATCATTGCAAGAATCACATTTTTTTACATCCTCTTGGTAGTTTATTGTTTTTTCATCACTCTGGTTTAGTGAGGTCCTTGGATTAGTTCATCTGGGGTCAGTCCTACATCTATCAATCACTAGTCGCACCATTATTTTCTCTTCTAGTTACTGCTTTTCATTGAGACTTTGGTTTTGGGTTGTTGTTGTTTTTTTTTTTTAAACATCAGAATAATATGTTTTTACAACTTATTGCCAAGTACAGGGAAACTATTTTGCTGTTTGTATGGTAAAATTTCCCACTTTTAACTAGAATTGTACATCACAATAAACAACAATAAAGAATAACAATAGATCAGGTGCTTCTCGGTTGGAAGCAGAACGGGCTTGAGAGGTCTGACAGATTTATTTCACATAAGTTGAATACCTTGGCTATACAAAAAAAAAACAAAAAAAACAATTACCTTCATCATTTTGAGTCAACTGAATAAAGAGTTTCTCAATATAAGACAGACTTTTATAAAAAAGCCTAACCAAGGTCAGCAATGTATGTCGTATTAAGCTGTAGTCAGAAATGTAATACATGGCTATGATTTTTAGAGTCAAAAAGTAATAAAAAAAACAATTATGGTCTGAGACTCTTTGACCTGATAGAGAAAATCCATGCCAAACTAATCTTGTTGGCAGCACTATGATCTTCTGAATTGAATGCTCTCTAAAAGAAATCAATGGAGTTTTTCACTCCAGAGCCACATCATTCTAAATAGATTGTAGGTTTAGACGCTCACTGTTCCTCCATAGATGACTTGGGTCAATAGCGTTAATGTAAAAAGTTACACCCCACCCGCAAAAAGCTACAGCATATTAAAAGTTGATGTTTAGTTGGCATAGGGCGGTGAAGAGAAAGAGCTTTGTTTCAGAGAGAGCAACTAAAGAGAGCAGTATTGTGGCAATAGTAGAATAGGACAAAGTACAAGGTCTTTGTTGAACTCCTGATTGTTTCCTCTGACACAATGAGAAAGAGAAGAATTTGAACGGAAAGTGCAATCAATATCCTTGAGATAAAGTGAGTCTTGGCAAAAATTACATCTTTTTCCCCACCTATCTCTTTTTTCCTCATTAAAATTTGCAGGTAACCTCATTAATTTCTGATTTATTCTCTTTATCTCGGAATTACCTTTAGAATAGGAGTAGTAGACCTGCAAGCATTCGCAGAGCCAGTGTTTTTATCTTACACAGTTGCAGCCTGAAGTTTTTTAATTTTTTTTCCCTCTGTGGTGTAACGATATCATCACCAGAGTAATTATGGCATTCTACAGCAATTTTGGAACAATATAGTAATCATACATAAATACTTTTTTGAAACTAATGACCAAGAAAGACCAAAGAAACAGCCTAAACAGTGTTGGAGCCATGAAGCTGAGCAACGGAAAGCTGCCTCAGAGAACCAGGCTTTCTTTGCAACAACCTCCACAACCTATTAGAACATGGCTGGGTGGGGATATACTTGGAAAACCTCATTCACTTTGATGGCAGTCATGATGCTGCAGTAGTTTGACGACGTCCCCTTACTACAGTGGACGACAGTTATATGCATGACCTCGGTACCCAGAAGTTTTGTGCATATAAGCGTTGCGTGCATTTATCCGTCGGTGGTCATTTGGACTGTAAACACGTTTAGCAGTGTTCAGCATTGATAACAGATAATCGAAAATGATCTAATAACGCAATTACAATATATTAGGGTAAAAGAAAACTACGATTCAACCACAAACTAACCAGAGAACAAAACACTCAAATAAACTGAGTTATACTTTTAGAGCAGGTCCACTGTAACACTGTAAGTAATGCACACTGCATTATGTGCATTTAAACACTGTAACAGCATGTTCACAAATATTGGTGGGACAGTAAAGAGTGTGATGATTTAATGAGATATGAAAAAGCAGAGGAGCCATGATGCAAGTCTTAAAACAAGACTACAATCAGAATCCGGAGGAATATCAGATACAGCGTGATATACTGATAGGGATCTCCTCTGGTTCTCTTTAGCTGATCTGTCGCGAGAAAAAAAGAATTTGGTCTTTTGGGGACGTTTCAGTTAATTTTTTCAATGTGTAACTTGAAAGTCCAACATGCGAATACAAATGGAATGCACCACAAAATGCAGACAGAGCAGACAGCAATTGTGAATGCAACATTTGATGCTCAGAACGCCTCCACTTAGTCTTTCTGAATCTGACTTTTTCCATTTCAGACATCTGCTGCTGTTGAAAGCAACAGGTCAAGATGTTTACTTTGTTGCAATCTGTAATTTCACCACCAGATTAGCTAAATCGGACAGACTTCCTTTACATTTGACAGGCTTCTACATTTAAATAGGAAGACAGTGACTGACATTTTAGTTTTCAATGTCTTCAAATGAAGCCACTGTGTCAAAAAAAAATTTCAGAAATCGTAAAGAAAACAAAGAAATCTTGAGAAGAATGTGGGTATTATTTATCCAGTATTTTTATTTTAAATTGCTAAAGGGCATGTAAGGGATTCTTATCAGATGGCATTGTGACTGGTTCTCCTTTTGAACATTGCTCTTTGTTTTCTCAGTGTTTGACCCTAACCCTTTTTGCATTAGGATTCTGCAGCTCCAGAACAACACCCACTCATCTTCTTAAAGTTGCATACTGGACCTTTAAACTCTGGCAAACTTGACGTGAATTCACAGAATTTAATGGATCTAGTTCCAACATTGATAGGATGAATATACATAGCCATATTGATACTATTATCCACTAACTGTACAATTTCTATCTTACAATAAAGGCCACTGGTAACTGTATCTCAGGAAAACAACAAAATGAAAGATCCTCGTGGGTGTACTATCAAGGATGTGAATGTAAAACCTAAATGAATATCCTTAGTCTAAGTTTTTAATAATTTAAAAATCCATTCCGTTAAAAATGGTTTTTCTGTTTCTGTTTAATATTTTAGCTCCACAGGTGTTCTTACCTTCATAGTGGGTTTGAAAACAGGTCAATAACTTCTTTCAGTTTTTATCTCTCAAACAACGCAGGTGGCAATAAAACCAGAGTTCGAACAGCTGGTACTTGTTTCATCAAAAACTCCTTTGCTCATTAGTATTTGGCAGCTCCTGCAGTCGAAACCATGCCTAGCATGCTGCTGGCTAAAAGCTGTAGCAAACAGGAAGAGCAAATGTCTACTGTTGCCATGCGCAGTGGGGCAGGAAACCGTATACCTTGCTCTGATAGGCTAGGTTGTTAGCCAATCTGAGCCCAGCAAATTCGAATAATGATTATGAACAAGCTGCTGCTCGAAACCTCATGGAACAAGCCGGATTTTGACGCAGACAGATTGAAAGTCCTGTTAATCAGTGTTTCCTAACGTTTTTTAGATATAAAATGTTTCATATTACTGGTTAATACTTGATAAATAACCACAAAGTCCTGAAATTTGTATGAAATGGCCTCTTTAAATGTTATTTTTGCTCTTAATATGAAACCTTATCTTACTTTTAAATTTTACATTTCACATTCTGTTTTTCAAAAGTTTTAAAAGTTCTCTGAATAAGAACTAATTTAGTAGGATTAAATGTTAATGCAACTATGTTAATGTTTTAGAAGTTGTAAAAAGTTTTAGCTCTCCCTGTTATCCTCTTTTTTTTTTGGGGGGGGGGGGGGGG